>NW_004624811.1:8139008-8165236 GCF_000247695.1 Heterocephalus glaber
GTGTTGACCTTGTAACCAGCTACTTGACTGAATTTGGTTATTAAGTCTAGAAGACTTTTGGTGGAGTTCTTGGGGTCTTCTATGTAGAGTATCGTCATCTGCACATAATGACAATTGACTTCTTCATTTCCTATTTTTATTCCTTTTACTTCTTTCTCTTGTCTAATATCTGTGGCTAATATTTCCAATTCCTGTCATATTTCTTTGGTATAAAAAAATGCCAAATGATGGCAGACATCCTTAACCTCTATTATTTCCAGGCTTATCCTGATTCCAGTGAGAGAAGGATCCTTAGGCTAATGAAGATCAACTGGCAGCAATAAAGTTCCAGAATGGGCAGCAAAAACAAAGCAGTCATTGCACTGCTTTATTCCAAATATGGCATCCTCAAGACAAAATATTTGGCAGCTTACAAAAATCTTATTTCATCTAGACAGCTAAAATTTCAATACTGCAGAAAGAAGTAAGACTTGAGTCATCTATATGGAGAGTTATGGCCTCTCAGTTTCTATAACTAAGCAAATACAAATATCTTATAGACCTTTTCTTAAGGAGAAGGACAGAGTCTCTTGATGAAGAGCCTGAAAGTGCTACTACAGATCTGTATATTGTAACTCTCACGTGAAAGCTTCCCCCAAGAAACTAGCAACTATAGAATGACTATGCATTGTGGGAGAGAAAATAGCCAGAACATGGGGATTATAGGACCTCATGTCTTAGTTGGCTTCAAAAACCTAATTGTAGTTTATTGGACAAATAGGAAAATAATGGAAACCAGGTTATAAATAGAGCATTTGCTCAAGTTTGAGTCGCAACTAGCCCAGTAAGTCTATGGATCCAAATTGTGGTTGCTTTCTCATTTTCTGAATCTTTGATTTTAATAGACATATTTGACAGTGGGGTACATTCCCCACTCAGCAGTTGTAGTAGGAAGGGCCCATTAAAATCTTGGTACTTTCTCCTCCTTAGCAAGTTAGTGAAGCTTAAGTAACACCACATATCTGGAGAATTGTAGATTAGTGACAACACCTGTGTCATTACCTGTGCTGGAGATGGATAGATATTAGGTTAATGAAGTACTGACTCCAAATGTAGCTGCTGTTCTAGATGTGTTATCATTCCTCAAATAAATCAGTCCAGGACCCTAGAATGTATTATACATATAATTGATCTGAAACTTCCTTTCCCATCTGTAACAACTCACAAGGGTCATATGACATAAAGCAGATTTCTTTTACCTACCAAGGTCAATATCAAATCTTTACAGTTTAGTCTCAGGGCCATGTTAATTGCCCAAGTCTCTGCTATAATATAGAGATCTCGATCATTTCATATTAGAATATCACATTGCTTTGTACATTTTTGACATTTGCATTTTTAACTGCCACTTAAGGAAGTCAGAAACATATACTAGGAAAGTTCAGGGACTCATTTTCAGTGAAGAATTTTAGGCATAGTAGTCAGAATAATGCCACAATATTCCCATCAGTGGAAAAGACAAGTTGTCTTACCTTGCACAACTATCAAAATAAAAGAAATATAATACTTTATAAGTCCTTTTCATTTGAAAAAACTTTTTACATATTTCTGTATTCTAGCATGACCCATGTATTGAATAATACATATGGATGCTAGGTTTGAATAGAAACAGGGTCAGAGAAAGTTCAGCATCAATCCACATTGGTGGCTTTTCTTTTCTTCCCTTTTCTTTTCTGATACTGGAGACTGAAATAAGGGCCTTTGCATTGACCAATATCCTCAGACTTTTTTTTTTTTTAATAGGATCTTGTTAAATCACTGAATTTCCTAGGCTGGGCTTGAATTTGCAATCTTCTTGTTTCAGCCTGCCAGAATTCTGATATTACAAGCATGTCAGCATGCCTAGCTGCTTCCTTCCTCTTATGTGCACTACTACATCTATCAATCCACAAAGATTTGGAGATAAATCCAGATGTTAGTATGGAGTTTGTTACAAGACCGAGTAGTAGAATCCCAGGCCAAGATGTTAAAGTAAATCCATCTCTTCTTCTGAAGATACTTGTTTCTTTTCTGAGCAACAGTTCCTGGTTTGCTAGAAAGCTCTCACATAGAGTGAATATCTAGCTGAGGAACATCAAGTGACAGAGGGATTCGACTACTCATTAGAAACAAAGTGTTATCTGAGCCTGTAAGCCATGAAGCTGAGTACTCAAAACCACAATTTATTACACTGAAATGATAAATAACAAATCACACGTAAGTTGCATGAGCAGACCATCTGGATCCTTTGGACAATAATTTCTGCACTGTTTCTTTTCTTCTACTGTTCACCTATTTCTCATGGAATTTCTTTATGCTCAGTTAACTGGAAAGAAAAAATCTCAAACGGTTTTCAGAGGATTTTGCATGATTTCCTGGAACCAACTGTAAGTAGGTAGCTGCAGAATTTCAGCCCCACTTAATTTTATCCCTGAACAAAATGGTGATGGGAAATTCCCCAAATGGGCAGAATGTCAGGCAGCACATTTGGCTTTCTACTCTGGCTCAATGGAGAGACACTTAGAAACTGCACTGGTTCATGAACAATTAATTACTCCTTGGTTGGATCTATGTAATCAGAGATTTGAACAGGACTGGGAAATGGGGACAAGGGGATGTAAGAAAACTGAAACAGTTAAACTTCTTGGAATGAGCACAGAGTGTGAAGGTATTTTTAATCATGTGTGTGTTTATTAACAAGCATCCGTTTTCAGGGAGGCAAAATCAGTCTCTTCAGTCTGTGTAGTAAGTCCATGTACAAACTGGCCATAGGTACTAGATTGCAGGACATGTATAGATTCAATAATGTGGACTTCTCTCACAAAAGCTGATTTGGCTACTACTATTCCTGAATCCTTAAACTTGTAATAAAGACTGATGATGATCTACCCATATGGTATCAGCTTTATCCCAGTGGATTGCTTATCTCCTGGAAAAGGCGATAGTTTATTGACACAGGAAGAGAAAGATTCCAGAAGAGAAGGAAGTTGAACAGTTTCTCTTAGTTAGTTCTGCATTATTTACAATTAGTTTTCTAAACTGATTAAATTTTAAAACATTGCTTCAATTTGTGCAGGAGACCCTAAATACGCATAGCAAGGAGTGGTAAAATGGTTCTGTCATAGCTTAGTAAATTAGCTTTAAAAAATATTTTGTGGACATTTAAATTGAAATTTTTGTTTGTTTGTTTGTTTGTTTTGTTTTTTGCTTTAGGATATAGCAACACAATTGAAGTATTCTTTTGACCTGATCCTAAGGTCTCTGAATTAACATAGAAAAACAATTTATATTTATTTTGTATACTATATGTACAGACAGAAAATTAACCATGTGTATTTGTCTCATAAACAAATAATACAAATTTTTTAAATTTTTAATTGGATTTTATATTTCCTGAGTGTTTATTTTACTCTTTTTTTACATGTTTTTTTTTCTTAATGAATTAGAAGAGATAATCATATTTTGAGTTTTCCCACTTGCTGTCTTTAACTTCAATAATATACTGAGATCCACATTTTCCTTAAATATTAAGGAAATAATTTTAGAATAAACATTTATTATCCTATATTATTCACTGATTCTTTCAGATAGCATTTAAGATTCCAAGAATGTTTTATCTGTTGTTTTGTGTGTTTAGGGAAATGTACTACTAAAACTATTCTATAATGGAAAAAACTTGTATAATTAAAAAAATTTATCATTCTTCTGCATCCTTTTTTTTTTTTTTTTTTTTTTTTTGGTACTGGGGATCGAACTCAAGACCTTGTGCTTTCGAGGCAGGCTGTGGAACCACTGAGCTGAATCCCCGGCCCGTATTATTCTTAACTTAAAAATTTAGCCTATTTTTATTTCTCTTTACAGAATCACTGTTGATTCTCATAATAATGACCTTAGGTCATCAAGATAAAATTGAATTATGTTAATTCCATCTGTTTAAAGAGGTAAAGATTTTCATTAGAGAAAAAAAATGTTATTAGAATAATTGGAACAAAAACAAAATTTTGGAACTCAAAGCCTCATTTTTGTAATATCTCATTCTGGGATAATGATGAAAATTTTAGATACACTTCCCATGTCTATATAAACTTGCATTTTCTTAGTAAACCAATTTCTGAACTCTTTGAAAGATTTATATCAGTAACATTAGTGAATTCCATGAAATTTTATGAATTATGGATAATTTTATTTAGATTCAGAGTTCTGGGCTTGAGTAAATATCCAACTGTAATAATATCAGCTTCTAAAGTCAACCTTAAATTTGGCTAAGACACTCAATGACAATGGATACATCATTTGACCTTATGGTAATTTGGTGACCTCATTTGTAAGTTGAAGTTTACGTAAAAACACTGCGGGATGTATGATGATGTCATGGTCTCTGGAACTTTCCAGGGTACTTTCCAACCAGAGTATGAAAGCTATCTGGTCCCTGGGCCAAACTATCAGAAAAATAACAAGGAGGACAGCCTTCAAATCTGAAGAGTTAAAATTAGCCAATAGATCTAGCAACTACATAAAATGTTAACTTAAAATACAATATCTAAAATAATGATCCACCTGTTTCTTTACAAGATTTTTAGGGCTTTCTGTGAGCATCTCTTTTTGCATCAGTATTCTCTGCTTTAAAATTTAAACAAACAAGAAATGTTGGGCTTACCATCAACTAACTTGATGATTACCATGCAAACATCAACTTTTCTTACAAAATCCCTTAAACGTTTTATTTTAATATTATTTGGGAGGCAAAAGTAGATGCTATATCAACAACACTCAGTATTGTAGCATTTGTTTCCAAATATAGGTAAGTCTATATTTTAAAGTAAGACGGACATACATCCTTCAAACTGATTTCTCAGATTGCTGGATTTGCCAAGAGTCTTTTATTCAAATCATATATACCCAAAACATCACTATACACCGGGAAAAAAAATGTTAAGAAAAGTCTTATCCCATATATAACTCCTTTTTAAAGGAGAGCTGAAAAACAGCCAGAAAGGTGACACTGGACTATTCTCATCATACTAAAGAATTATAACTTTTGTCTGAAATGATTTGCCTTTTAGCCAGTTCCTTGTCTCATTCTGAACATTTCAAGGAGCTATGAAATTCAATAATTTGAACCTTTACCTTGATCCTTTTTGCAATCAGCACTTTGAGAGCATGGAAACCCTGATTCCTTTCTCTTAATTCTGGACAAGAACAAACAGGAAGAATGGCGACTGACTTAGAATTTAGTGAACAAAACATTTAAAAAATGAGCAAAACTAAAACTTAGAAACTGCACAATATCAGCTGATGTGACTGCTCACAGTCTCTGTCTCTAGCCTCTTGTAGGTCAGGGGCCATCCTCCAGCTTCCCTCAGTTACAGTAAGACTCCCTTTAACTTTTGACAAGTCTCCAAACAAACACAGTCCCGGTTGCTTCCTAAACATTAAACAACAAGACTACAAAAACAATAAAACAAAAACCCTTAGATAAAACCCTTTGCAATAATTTAAAAAATATCTTTCCCCTTTTATGAAAAAAAAGAGCTAAGAGTATCTGGGTGTCAAGCCAAATGAAAAGGTGTTACAAGGAACAGATACTCATGCTCTGCCAAAGATGATGGTTGGTAATTACAGCCTGATATGAATGATTGATCATTTCCTTCAGTTGGAATGCCTAGTGATTTGGGAGTTAGGGACCCAGAGGATAATTCTTATCCCCCAAGTAATAACAATTTGGCCAAAGTGACCTTCATATGGATTTCTGTTAAGTATTACAGATTTCCAATTCCTTTTAGTGTTGTGGTCACAGAGAGGGTGGGGAGAACTCCTTAGCAGTCAGCACATTTTGTACAGTTTCCAAGATTCTTCAGTCCTCCTGCCAGGAGACAAGCTTCCCATGAGCTCTTAATTGCCTCTACATTTTATCACAATTAATGTGAGACTAATGCAAAAAGAAAAGCTATTATACTTAGCCTTAAAATATAATAATCTAGTGGGAAGAGTACACATTAAAAAATTCCAAAGAAGCCAAGCTAGCACATTTTATTGTTTGTTTGCTTGTGGGGTTTGGGAAAAAGCTCAGATTGATTCCATCCAGTCTGTCATCAGTCTGGGACTATTAATGTACTCAGTGGGGGTGCAGTTGGATATCTGCTCCATATGGCCCCCATCCCCGGGGGTTCCAGGCATATTCTCTGCCTTGGATGCGGATTTGGATTTTGAGAAGGCAAGATGGATTTGGGTACAAGGGTAGTAGGTAAGTGGGACCTAAGAAGCCTCATAACATTGGCATCACCGTTATTAATCAACAAAAGAGGTTCTGGCTGTTCTAATGTTGAAGTCCCCTCTGATCACAGTGTGGGAGACGACTGTGGTACTGATGACTTACAAGAATATTAGACCTCCAAGTGCTGACTAAGTTTTCTGGTGGTGTTGATAGAGCTTTTGATGAGCTGATAGCCTGAGCAGATTTTGTTCTGGCCCACCAGACCCATCTATATGGGACACTCAAGTTTCAGGACTCCCACACCTGTGCCTGGTCATGTTTCTCCCTCTTTTTCCTCTCTCCTCCTGGACTCAGACTCTGAGACATTTACCTATTTTCTGAGGGACAAGGAGATTGATATGTGGTGATCAATTATTTAAAAACATTTCACAATTAGTGTTTCATAGCAGGACTTCTATGAAAACTACTATGTTTTGAAGACAAAAGCTAATCATCTGACTGTCATTAACAAAAGCTGTAGATCTGACTCTGTCATGCCCTAGCTCTCTAGTGAACAAGTTCTCTTCTGAAGTATTGAAATGCCTCCTAGTCTTACATAATTTGTGTCCAACCTGAAGCCCGCCTTTTATTTTTTGGACCTCTTTTTATTAACATCCTAATAAAAATATTTTTAAAACAGAAGTTTGTTACTTATACATACTAACTATATTATATATTTTTTTATGTGGCCTCAGACAATTCCTTTTCATTTAAAAAAAGATAAAAATGTGGGCCACTGTTTGGACATGCCTGGAAGAAGACACATATACACGTTAATTAATATACTACCCTGCTGCAGTTATATTGAAGGGTTTTGTGTTTCTAAATGATTAAGAAGCTTTGTGTTTCCCATAATAATCAAAGAGGTGTTGAGAGAAAGAGAGAGAGAGAGAGAGAGAGAGAGAGAGAGAGAGAGAGAGAGAGAAATAAAATAAGGTGATCTTGATTGTTTTCTGGCATTCTGATCCTATGAAACAGGGCAAAGTGCTTAATGTCTTAAGTACTAAGTACCTACTCTAGGATCTTCTTCTTTAAAATTAGGTTTAATTGTTACACCCAGTGAGAAGGAACCAACCGGAGACTGATATTAAATCCACACAGGAGTTTATTACTGTCCGGGACCCGAGCCGAACATTGGACTCGAGCCTTGACTGGGGGGAGACAAACATGTTTTATACACCTTTGGGCCCAACAGTTCCTAGGCCCCCCTATGGGATAGAACTAGTAAAGCAAGCAAAAGGTACAGAAGCAGAACATACTGCTCTTACAACATCTGTAAAACAATAGTTGATTAATTGTTATTTCTAAAGAGACTTTCTAAGGGGAGGAGGTTTTTAAGCTTCCTCCTTCTGAGTTCATCTAAAGGGCAGGCAGGTGGGTCAAGCAGCAATATGGAGTCTGTCTTGCTAACTAGGGACCTTCAGTAATAATACACATCAGGCTTGCTACCTGGCAGGTTGTATTGTATTGTGGTGGTGGGATTTAAAATCATCCTTGCTAGTTTTGAATTTATTCTCTACCACTTACTTACTGTGAGATTTGCCAAGTTTCTCAGTCTTCTTAAGTCCCAGTTCTTTCAACAGAATTGTGAAAAGAACTGAATGAAATAATCTATGTATAGTTGAGTGTAGCTATTTCTGACATGTAAACAAACTATTCAATAATTGTTAACTGCTGCTGTTAATTACTACTTCTTTTCATGTGGATAGAAAATGAATTAGTTTAGTAGAAAAAAAGTTGCCTAAATTATGACTTCATGCAATCATTTTTGTTTTAGACATTTTTCATTCGTATGTCCTAAAATCAGTTATGTACCATCCTTTTTTTTTAAAGTCAGGCTATAGAATTTTTTTCCCTTGAATGCAAGCCCATATCATTGTTGTGAACATCAACTGTGAGCCTTCTGTCATCTTTGTGATTCTAACTTGCATAGTAGCTCAGATTAGTTTTGTGTTTAATTTACTTTTTTAAAAATGTCATCCCTCCTGCAGTTACACTGTCAAATGTTACTTTTCATCAACGTCCTTTTATGTATTTCTGATGGCTAGGACTGTTCTTTAGCTTGCCATCAGTCATCTATGGGGTTTGGAAAAACAGATCATTGATTTGTTTGAAAATTGCATATTAAAAAGAATAACAGTATTAGGATAAAGACAGAGATCAAGGACCACTTTTCAACATGGGAGGTTTTGTCTGTTCACTCATTTTTTGTTTTAAGTGTTTTCTTGTTTTTTTAATAGGCTTATCTAAAACTGGTGACTTCATCATTCTAACAGGATCCTTCACATCTCAATTTCCATTTTATCATGAAGAAAAATAGCTGGTAATGTCTTAGTATTCCACAGTAAGGAGTTAGATCACATGTGTTAAAGACGTGTTTTGTGATCTTTTTCTCTTGAGATGGTAATGAGATGAAAGTTATGATTTCCTTTGGAGGAAGCTGGTAGTGAGGGAAGGAAGGTGATTTCTTTATTCTTACTTTAACTCTCAGAAAGCTTCTTCCAATGCTCATTCCCTAGGGCTCAGGAGACAGAATGGACTAAGGAGACTCACACTGGGGAAAGGAGAAGAGCAAGAGAGTAGCTGGATCGGGTTGCACCAACAGAGTAGAATATTGCAGTTAAAGAGCCACTTGGCCTTTGTCCAGTGTTCCAAAGCTTTCAGGTGGAGGTGATACTAGAGTCACTTTTTAGGATTGTCCTGAACCTTATCCAAAAGGATCACCTAGAGTAGTGAGGAGGCACTTGTAGAAAGATCTCAGCCGTGTACTGATGGCTGCTCAAGGGCCTGGCTGGGATCTTGAGCAATAATCTGGAAAGATGCAGTCATCTGTTTTGCAGTAATTGTAGTGCAGGGTTCTTAGCTGTTCTGTTTTTCTATTACTGCTGTAACAAATTAACACAAGTTTAATGGCTTAAAGTAATACATATTTATTCTTTTGGAGTTCTGGAGGCCAAAATCAAGGTGTGGTCCAGCTGTGTTCTTTCCGGAGGCTTCAAGGGAATAAGCTATTCCTTTCCAGTTCACAGCTTGAATTCCTTAGCTGTGTCTCATTTCTTCATTCTCAGAGCCAGCAATGTAGCATATTCAGTTCTCTCTCTCTCTCTCTTCCCCTTCCTCCCTAACTCCTCCTCCCCTTCCCTCTCTCCTGCCTTCATTATCATTTTGCCTTCTATGTCTGAAATTGTTGTGTCTTCCTCTAAGGACCCTTGTGATGACATTGGGCCCACTGGGATAATGTTGGATAATCTCCATCTCTCGGGATTCTTAACATAAAGAAATATCCAGAGCCCCTTTCACCAGGGAGGGTAACATAATCCCATGTTCTGGAGATTAGGATACAAACATCTTTGGAAGCTGTTATATCTACAGTAAGAGTACAGCAAGTCAGCCTATGAACCCACCAAAGTACAAGGGGAGGAAGAATCGATTTTAAGGAATGGTGACCAAGAGAAGCCCGGCATCATGACGTAGACATTTCCTCCTCTTTATTTCTGTTGGCAGAACCCCAGGGGAAAGCATCTGTTGGCCAGATAGGAAAGAGGGAAATGTCCAGCCTGGAGAAATAGGAAAAGAATGTGGAATCAGATAAAATGATTTTTTTTCCTATTGTTAAATTCTTTCCATCTTTGTTACTGTAGAATTCTCACTCAGAATCATGTTCAGTTATTTAATTTACTTTGAATGATATTCCCAGTTATTATAGAGTGGAAATTATAGTTGGTGGAGGATATTTCTCTTGTGTGACAGTATCTAGACCAGTCACAGTCACAGCTCATGTCAGGATGGTCATTGCTCCACAGGGATGATTTGAGTTGATGGAGCCAGAGCGAAAGGAGGCAGGAGATAGAAGCCGTTACTGCAGCTCAAGTTAAACTTCTTCAATATGATGTTTATATAAAATGATCTTACCTTTATTTTATTCACATGGAAAAGATGAAGCCAGAGAGAAAGAGGTGATGCCACAGGGTAGCATTTGATTGAACAGTTAAGCGAGTCTTACCATGACCAAAACTTGGAAGTTTTCGTGCCTGCGTGTTACTGGTCTGAATGGTAGGGAAAGAGAACTGAAAGTAGACATTGAGACAACTGCTTACACTACAAGCAAATAGAAACGTCCAAAGTGGCAAACTATGGAATCACTGAGCCTGTTAAGTGACACCAGACAGCAGAAATTACCATTGAGGAAAAGAAAATGAATTAATTAAAAGAGAAATATATTTTGGAAGTATTTAGAGAAAGGGCTCACCTAGACACATTTCTGATATTAAGGTGACATAACAAAGTATGTCAAGTAGAGCATATCTCTTATGACAATTCCACAAAAGGTCATTGGTCCCTTGGTTCTCTAATTATCTCCACAATCTCTATTGTCATATAACACTATACTACCCTAATGTTCTTCACATCTAGACCTCATAAAAAGAAAAAAAGTTATTTTGGGGGGAAGCATATCATTTTCTATGGCAGAAACATGAATAATGCATTTTAGGGGATTGCCATAAAAAGTTCAAATACAGAACTCTTTCCTGCAGTGATCAGCCTCCACCACCATCCCAGTGGTCCTTGTCTTCTGGCATTCTTGACCTCTGCATTCAAGCAGGACTTTCCCTGAGTGACCAGTAGAATGAAGTGGAAGCAAAAATGCACGATTGCAGAGTAGGTCCCAAAAGGTATTACAGTTTCTTGGTCTTTTGGAGCACTAGTTCTAGAAGAAGCCACTCACCAGGCCATGAGATTATTCAAATTGCCCAGTGGGGAGTGAAATCTACATGAAGAGGGACTGTGGTTCCCAGCCAGTAGCCAGCATGCATTTGTCAGGACCCTGAATCAACCACATTGGAAGTGGATCCTCCAGCCCCTTTCCAGTTTTCTGATAACTGCAGCCTCAGTCAATATTTAACTACAGCCTCGTATTAGACCTTGTGATAAAACCACCAACTGAGCTAGTACTGAATTCTTGATTCATAGAATGCAGAGATTATAAGTTGTTGTTGTTTTTAAATGATTATGCATGTATGTATGGATTAACATACTAAGGATTAAACTCATGGCTACATCTCCAGTCTTTTTTATTTTTATAATTAATTGATATTTCTGGTACTGGGAATTGAACCCATACCCTTCTCACTGAGCTACATTTCTAGCCCCTTTTCATTTTTTTTGTTGTGAAACAGTCTTGCTAAGTTGCCCACAGCGGTCTTGAACTTGTGATACTCCTGCCTCAGCTTTCCAGAGTGCTGGAATTATAGCCTTGCAGCACCATACCTAGTCACAGATAGTTGTTGTTTTAAATTACTACATTTTTTACAATGATTTATGACATAGCAATAAAGAATGAGTATCATCACTAAAAAGTAAAGCGTCAAGCAGCTGTGCAGTTAACAGACATTATATATTTCTATTTTTAGCAGGTTATGATGGTACACACCTGTAACTGGGGAGCCGAGGCAAGACAATCTCAAATTTGACCCCAGTTTAGGCAATTTAGTGGTTATCTTTATACTGTTTTGTCTCTGAGAATAAATACCTAGCACCCACAACTGAAAGGAGAAGAGGTATTTATTTGGCTCACTGTTTCTAGAGGTTTCAGCCCACAGTTGACAGCTCCAAGGCTGCAACTTCCTGGAGGAAGCTGCTCACCTCACAGTGTCCAGGAAGCAGAGAGAGAAGGGAGGAGTCTGGGAGAAAGATCTACCCTTCCAGGTCATACCTCTAGTGACCTGCCTACAACCAGGATTCACTGATGAGTATAATGCCCCCATGATCCAAATCATCTTCCAGAAACCCATGAGAGTTTTGTGGGACATGCTAGGCCTAAGCCATACAGCAACTTAGAGGACTCCTGTATATAAATAAATAAATAAATAGACAGACAGACAAATGGCTGGGGATATAGATCAATGTGAATCCCTGGGTTTAATCCTCAGTACCAAAGGAAAGCAAAACTTTAAATTTCAATGTAATTATTTCTACTTTGTCTAATATTGATTTCATTTCATGACTTAAACTGTTACTGTTAAAAAACGGAATAAATCCATTAGAGCAAAACCACTAGTAGCTCCCAGATTCTTCCTAGGGGTTATCAAACTAACATATCCCTGAGAATGTCCAACCTATTTAAATAAGTGCATAATTTTTTGTATAAAAATACACAGTATGTGATTTTCTAAAACATTTTAATTTCTAAAGACAGTGATATACTTGCATATATATAATATGTATATACATAACTATATTGATATATAGTTAATATGTAGGTAAAGTGAGATGTGTGCCTATATAATATATATATACTTATGTACATAAATATATTGATATGTAGTGAATATGTTTGTATAATTAAAAATAAAGACATTAATATATCCTACTTTGATTCTGTCAGATCCTTCTCTTAAGAATTTGAGCTTGCATTTGCTGCATTACAAGAAGAAAGTAAAAGCAAGTAGTTCAGTTAAGCACAATGCCAGGAAAATAATTCATCATTATGTAGAAATTATCCTTTAATTTTTTTCCATCTCTCTAAGGAGCAACACAAGCCTGTTCAACTTGATTATTTCATATGAGATCTTTTTATAAAAACATAAACATATACAGTTCTGTTTCCTGTCTATTTATAAAGTAGATTTTATATTCTCATCCTGTGCTTTCTCTCTATAAAATGTTGATGCTATAGCAAGAGTTTCACATTAATGAAAGTCCAAAATAATTATATTCATTTTCTAAAATTTATAGGTAGCTTGATAGTTAATAGATTACAAATATTTCCCACAGCTCAATAAATATATGGATAGATCATTTAAATTCAAATTGCCAACAATTATTTTATCCAACAAATACTTATATAGATGTAAACTGTAATCAGTTACATTATTGAGTTATGTAATGTACAAATATATATGTACCTTGAGGAATATAAGATATTTAATATATGGTTCCTGAATTCTGGAGGCTAATAGTTGATATAAGACATATGTGTAACAAAAGTTTATTACAATGATAGGTTCTATTCAATTTATAGCAGTCATACAAAGATGTTAAATCTTATGCATAATCATTTAAGAAAATAAATGATAGATAAATCTTAATGACAGTTTAAACCTTTACAGAAAGTTTCCTTACCTTTCATTTTCATTTTTTAATCCACTTTTGGAAAACTAGGTAAATACTGTAACCATAAAATGTTATACCAATTGTTTTGCTCTTAGTAATTGAAATTGTGTTTTAGTTGATTTTAATATATTTAACTGAATACACTATACTATAATATACTATACCTAGTATGTCTACTGAACTCTCTATATTTAATTTTCTTTCAGAGAAACACTTTCTTTTGATTTGTGGAATGAAAAACTACTGACTCATTGTCCAAAATAAACAAGGGCTTTTATTCTAAACCTAGCATTAATGAATTGTTTGCCAAAATTGCATAATAATATTAACCTAACCATTTATTGATAGGGTTAAATATGGAACATATTTACAACTTTTGATATGATGCCTGGTACTAAAATAGTTATTAGAAAATGTTTGTTTCTTTATTTTTTTCTCCTTCTGTATGTTTCAGATTGATAGTGTCAGCATAAAGATTTACACTGAGTAGAATATAGTATTTTTTTAACCCAACCATAGCCCATAGTGGTGTGCTGTCTCCATAGAGCCAAAAGATGTTTCTGCATGAGATGAGGAACTGGTCACATTTCCACAGTACTTCAGGCTGCCAAATTCTTTTTATTAATGATCAGTATTTGGAACGCTTTGTGGAAATGGATTCAGAAGAAATCTTCATATTCATTGCAAAGGTTGATAGGAAGTTTTCTGAATGTAGCCGAAAATGTTTGGGAGGAGTGGGAGGGGTAGGGGACAGGAAAGAAGGGAAAGGAAAAAATATGAGAAAAGGAAAAAATGGAAACAAAGCCTTTGTAAAGAGGGAGGGGAGTTGGGGTGAAGGGAGGGCAGGGGAAGGGGAGAAAAATAAGAACCAAGATACATCACGTAAAGGTACAAGTTCCCAATGATGAATGTAACTGTGTTGTATACCTAAAATGTGCCGATAAACTTGATGAAAAAAAAGAACACCCCAAAACAATAGGAGATAGTCACTGATAAAATGTGTCCTTTTGTTGTTTTTTTTTGGTACTGGGAATCGAACTCAGGACCTTGCACTTGTGAGGCAGCTGTGGCGCCACTGAGATAAATCCCTGGTCCCAAAGTGTGTCTTATTTTGAAACCTAATGCTTAGATTCAAGAAAAGCAGAGAGAGAGAGAGAGAGAGAGAGAGAGAGAGAGAGAGAGAGAAGGAAGAATAGAGCTAGGCTGGAATGTCACATGCAGGACAGACACAGGCTAGCCTAGAATTTGGAAGCCTCCTACTTTACATCTTTAGCCTGTATGGAGGTTATATATTCATCTAGTAGTTTTCACCTTTCGTAGGGAATCTCTAACTTCTCATCCTTAGTTTGCAATGTACATGAAACAAACACAAATTCTTCCAAAGAAATAGCAGGCAGCAGAGACGGTTCGCTCAGCCTATGCTCTCTCAATCTTTCCATTTGCAAAGATTCTAAGATTATTTGCAACATTTTCATTCAAAGATGGGTTCCAATGGATTAAGATTTGGCCAGCTTGAGGTGAGAAAACCTGTCTGATCTAGGGCTTGCCCTGACAAGTCTTTCTGAATTTGGAATTAGTTTTACATGGATTCTGCCTTGTTTCATAGCATTGTTCAATTTTTCTGAAGCTAACTCCACAACTTTGTTAAACTTTCAACTTTAAAAGGCTAAGACTCTGAGACTCTAAATTTGCCTGAAACTAGAGCTTTTCAAAATACCAGTTAAAAAGGTATTTAAAGAGTAAAATACAGAACTTAAGAAATTTATTTTATACTTGTCTGATTTATACCCGCTATCTTGTGCATAGATTCACTTTTATATTCTAATTATACCTATGCTCTTTTCAAAGCAACTCTAGTAGTCCTAAGAGTTGATGGAGCATATTAAATGTTGATACATGGGAGGATCAAAAACATGGTGATTGTTAAAATTTAACAAATTTATTACAATAAAAGACACCTTGCCACAGACACCTTGTCATTAACACTCTTCAAAATAATCTCCCTGGCTTTGCAATACTTCTTCCATCATTATTTCCATTTTGAGGACTCTAATACATTCATATTTTCCAGATTTTTTTTGTCCTTTTAATTTTTTTAGCAACACTTAGTAGATGTGAAGTTGTACTTCACTCTGGTTTAGATTTGCATTAACTTAATGATGTCAAGACTTTCTTTTTCACGTGCTAATTGCCCATTCATATACCTTCATTGTAGAAATATCTATTCAAATCTTAGTTGGCCTATTACATTTTTTACATCCTCTGTATCCAACTATATATTCTCAAAGAGAAACTCTAGACCTATGGTCACAAATGGATTGAAAGAGAGAGGACAGAAAAGGATATTCCAATCAAATAGAAACCAAAAGAGAGTTATGATGTCTAAACTATCATTAGACAAAATAGTTTTTAAGTTAAAAATAGATAAGATGCAAGGAAGAACACCAGATGTTAATAAAAAGTTCAACACTGCAAGATGATAAAACAATTAAACTTTTACACACTTCATGTCAGACCATCTAAATATATGAAGCAAAAACTAACAAATTGCAAGGAGAAATGATAATTTTACAGTAAGAGGTGGAAACTTCAATAGTTGACTCTCAATAATGTATAGAATAGTGAGACAGAAAATAAGAAAACAGAGAATTAAAATACTACAATGAACCAACAAGATCTAGTAGACACACAGGACACTTTTTAACAACACACACACTCTTTTCAATGGAAGCAATCACATTGTTCTCAATGGCACATGAGACGTTTTGCAGAAGATACCATTTCTTATGTTTCAAAAGATCTAACAAAATTAACCTTTTCTCCCACCACAAGAGAATGAAGTTACAAATGGAAAACCATGTAACTAAGATTAAGGGTGTGAGTGCTACTGCCCTAAGTAGAATGGATAAAACATAAGGGATAATATATAAGATAGAAAGAACTGTGGTTGTCCCTTGTTTGTCTTGCTATCTGCCTGCCATTAACTGTTTCTCATCTCTAATACCTGTCTGCCATGCCAATCTGCCTTGGAGAAAGTTGATTAAGTTCTGAAATCTCTATAAACCATGAGCCAAATAAACATTTCCTCTTTTAACTTTGGGTGTTGAGTATTTTGTCTCAGCAATGAGAAAGTAAGTAACACAGAATTTGGTGCCAGGAGTGGTGTTGTTGCTGTGACCATACTTGACCATATGGCTTAGGACCCTTTGGGACTGGCTTGTGGAAAGTTTGGAAAGGTTCAGAGATGCCAGCTAAAAAAGTAGAGCTGTTACACCTTAGGAAGTACTTGATGGGAGATTCTGGTCCAAGATCAGAAGATCAGAAGGCTGATAGAAATGCTGCTTGTAAAGACCAGGCTTGGGAAGTTTCTGCTGGGAAGAATGACTGCAATGGCTGTTGAACTCCATGGTGTGTTAACCATGGCAGAAAGTTTACCTGAATTTTGCTTGTGTCCAGAGACTTTGCCTCAGACTAAGATTAAAGGCAGCCGACTAATTAATCAAGCAGAAGAAATTTCAAGACAATCTAATGTTGAGGTGGTGACATGGTACTGTCCATGGGGGCTTTTAGCAGATTTATTTTGAGAGTCAAGAGCAAAAATCTCAGCAGAATGATTAAAAATACTGTGAGTGTGGCCAGAAAGGAAGACCCAGTATAGTTACAGCCTGAAAAGATGGAACAGAGGATAAATTGGTTGCTAAAAAGACTAACAAGACAAAGCCAAGTATTTCAGAAGAAGACAACAGAAAATATGACCTGAGGACATCAAAAGAACCAACAGAATTCCAGCCTTTGCAGCCTCAGAGTTGCCAAGGTGAAACAAGTTTCTTTGAGATGAGAGCCCCAGAGCACCATGTTGCAGAATGGCAGTGCCCTAGGGAAGTTGTTCCTTGAGATTTGGTTCATAGGCACTTGACCTCTACAGGCAAGAGTGAAGGAACCCTGGCTACTGCTCCACCTTGTAGCAGACCTTGGCATCATCTACATGGCGCTGATTATAGGTGCATCCAGAACACAAGAGTTGTGAGGTCCGGAAGGCTTTCACTTAGATTTCAGAAGAAGGCCTGGGAGGCCAGACAGTTTGCCCCTGAGAGGGCAGTATGTAAAGCTGTGAGTGTGAAGCTGAAGGTGCAGTGGAGACCCCAGAAGTTTGGAGAAACCAGGAACATAGATCATGTGAGGAAAACTTCAAGGAGACAGCAGAGCCAGCCCAATAGAGAAGATATGGGAACTATAACTACTGGAAGTGTTGTAGGGATGGAGCCACCCAAGCTTTTTGGTGTTTACATCTTGCCACAGATTGCTGGGGATTCTGGAAGTCAAACTATGAGATTTAATCTTTGCCCTGATGGAGTTTGGTCTTGCTTTGCTCACATTCCTTGCCATGCCCCTGTTTGTAACTTCTGAAATTGGAATGTCTATCTTGTGCATTGAATGTTGGAAGTGTTTAGTTTTTTTGTTTTTTGTTTTTTTTTTTTTTTGTACAAGAGCTTGAAGCTAAGAGTTTTCTTTAAATCTCAGAAGAAACTTTGGACTTGACCTTTCAGCAAGGCTGAAACTGTTAGGACTTTGGGAACTCTTAGAGATGGACTAAACACTTTTTACATAAAGGGCTTTGTGTGAGTGGGGGGGAGGCTTTGTTATAGTTTGTGTCTAGATGTTCTCCCAAAGCCTCATGCAGTCACAGGCGGGGCATTTTCAGAGGTGGCTGAATCTAGAGTGTGTGATGCTGGGATTTATTCATGGTGCAATACTAAGTTCAAGGGCACTAGGATTAAGGGTGTGAGTGCTACCTGCTCTAAGTATCCTGTATAAGATATAAGGAACAGAAGGAACTGTGGTTGTCGCTTGCTTGCTTTGCTACCTTCTGCCTGCCATGAACTGCTTCTCCCCTGCAATACCCATCTGCATGCCAACTTGGCTTGGAGCCAGTCAATTAGGGACTGAAACCTCTACAAACTGTGAGCCAAATAAACTTTTCCCCCATTAAGTTTGGAGGTTGAGTATTTTGTCTTAGCAATGAGAAAGTAACTAATACAGCTTATATTACCTCTATAATTTTAAGGACTAGATTCTGAGATGTTAAGTGATCCACTCAAGTCCTCAAGTGTAATAGGTAATCTGTTCCACACGCCAGGCTGGCCTGGATGTGAGTGTCTTTTCACTGATGTCCTTTCAGCTGTCCCTCCACACGAGCCAGGCCTCTACAGTAAAGTTGTGAAAAAGTCATTGGGGTGGGACACAGTGAAGCCTGTAGTAAATTTATTTCATGCTTGGACAGAAAGTGATACAATTTATAAACTTATAGATGTATATTATATAAAGATTCTGTTTTCAACATTCTATAAAACTCATGGTCATTTTCTTGATTGAATACCTATTGTACCAAAAAATCATTAATGTTCATCAGAAAAGAGGAGTTCCAAGTTTACAACTATGGATTGTTGGATACTAACTTTCTTATCAAGTTTCATTTACAGTCACATTTGTTCTTATCAATATTATCCTAAACCACAAAAGTCATAGTCTGATTAAGGCTAGGCAATACTTACCTTTGCTGCAAAATTATAAATATGTTCTTGTCTTCAACATTTTCTAAGAACTCTTACTTATTAATGGATATTAGATTCATGCTTAACACCAGATTAGTTCAGCCTGAGGCATAAAAGGACTACCTTTGCTCCTTTTGTCTGTCATGCTAATTACTACTAATCTCTATAGACTAGTCAAGCATTTAAATAGCAATGGTACTCAGGCTAAACATCACACACACAAGCACACACACAGACATGCACATAGACATTGCATTTTTGTTTCATAACATTACAACAGTACTGAATGAAAATGGTTGTAACAAAAACTAAATACAGAAAATTTTATATACTGAAATCTTTAGAATTCCAACTTTCAAATGTATACTATATTGCCTTAGAACACATATACAGTTATACTTCTAGATGAAAGCTGACATTTTCTGTTCCAATAATAAGCCTATTAATGAAGTACAAGGTAATTCTAAACAATATGAAGTATTTGAGAATCTAATTCTTGAATTTCATTCATTCTCATCTTGGCACCTTCATTTTCTTTTTAACCCTAGACAAGCTCGTGTCATTTTTGTAGCTCAAGATTTCCATATGTAAAATTGAAGAAATAATTGCCATTTATAGATGTTTTAGATGAAAATGTATCCTGAGAATTAATGAGATTAGTAGTCAGTAGACCTCCAGGCCATTGTCACTGCATGGATAGTGTTATTGGACTCCAGAGGAAAGGGAATTGCAGGGTTTTGTGGGAAGAGAAGGAACCCAATGAAATGGGAAAGAGATTGGAAATGAAATGAAGTAAAGGTGTCAATTTTTAAAAGTACTGAGTAAGGTAAGTGAGAAATCCAGAGGGAAGTCTTTCTATTTCCCATTGTTCTAATCCATATTTGCCGTCTGTAACTTCAAACTACCCAACAGAGAGACAGTTATATGTTTTATCTCTTTCCCCCTTGTAATAACCAGAGGCCACCTTCTTCTTCCATCATCAATCACAAATTACTAGTGTGGCCCTCTTGTCCAATACATGGAAACAGGTAAGAAATGCTGACTTTTCCCTATCTCTACATCAGTAGAATAGAGTACTAGGATAATTTACTAGTTCTAAAAAAAGTTTTAAATTGATGACATGGATTTGGATGGAGGGAGCTATTGAAATAGTTACAAGATGACATTTTGCTTAGATAGAAGAGTTGGCTTCCTGTTTGTAATAAATATGCCCTGTGCATTTTTTCTTTTGGCACTTGGAAATGATTGTCAGTAAAGGGTTTAATCTAATGTTCATTTATTCTTTTTTTTTAATTGCCCAATTGCCAGGGCTTGTTTTCTGTGATGACAGAGAACCAGGAAGAACTTTATATTAAGCTGAAATTGATGTTCAACATAAAGGTACTCAGCACTAAATCTGAATTAGTAATCAACTAATTAGATTGGTCCATATGTTTGATGGTGATGTTTCAGTTAACACTTTCTTTAATCAGCTAATGATGCAACTCACTAAACTTGCCTTTTCACTTTAAACATACTATTAAATGTGAAGTCATCTAATCATCTTTTAGCCAAATACATACCTAAAAATAGACAGTTTTTATTTTTAGATATAAACCTAACTACTATTTTAGTAAAGTAAATCAACTTAAACGCTCCACTCTCTTTTCTGTCTTATCATCTGCACTGAAATAACAAGCAGTTAAGCTATTTTGTTTTCCACAAACCTAAATCCCAAATCAAAAGACATTTTCTAAATGATGTTCCATGCTTCATAATTCATTGTATTGTGCCCTATCACCATAGGATCCAAGCAAATAATTCCAAAATGGTTAAAGGAGAAGGCTCTGGAGCTCTCAGTTTACATGGCTTTATGTGCCTTTCTGGCTAAGATAGTGTACCCAGGGGAAGACCCGGGTGGCATACTTTGTCTCTCAGAGCAAGGATGGAAATATTGGAAAGCAGTTGCTCACCAACAATGTGCTGGGCTCCAGTGTGTTTCTCACTCTCTCATGCTGTTCCCCCAAACTCAACACAAGGTCAACACATGGTTTGCTCATGTTCAGTTCTGTCAAGTAACTTCCACTCCTCAATACTTCTCTTTGTGTCACTCTGCTCATTACTTTACATGTTGAGTATTGCAAATGCTAGTTCAATTTCTATGAAGACTTTGAGTTCACTTAAATCAAATGTTTCAGTTGAAATAAATTTGAAACATTAAAAGGAAACAAAAAAGTGAATTGAGAAACATCAGTCACTGTAAATATACTACAAAAAATATTTTCCATGAGGATAAGAGCAAGGGTCCATATTTTTTAAATGATAAAAAATTCCTAACCTATAGCACCACTGAGCTATGAAATATGGCATGTATTTAAGAAAAAAATATAAAGCACAGTATTTGCAATAAAAATAACTCATCTTATTTGTTCTAAAATATTTTTTAAAATTATGTTTGTTAAGTACAGAACTTTAATCCTCTTTCATAATTTGCAGGTTTTTTCTTTATTTTTTAAACAATATTAATATACTTCCAGGTATATATTTAGTTTATAAATAATACATGTATTCATTATTCAGAATAAAGGGCCTTAAACAATAGTTGTTCTGTATAAAAGTTGTAAATAGACACTTACCACAGTTTCCTATAGAAATGATTCTATAAATATCACCTAGTTTTATAAGTCATTTCTTGAAAGGCTGGCTCTTTAGTTTTCCAAGATAGAAATGAAAAAGCAGAACTATTTCTCCTATGATGACAACAGTGAGAGAAAAGTCTTCCTTCACAAAAAGCAAGAAAATAGCTACATCACAGCTTCCAGAACTGTTCAGATTTAGAGAATAAAACATTGATGGTCATTTGTGGTCCCATCATACAGGAAGTACATGATGCCAATTTTCTTTAAAGTATGGGATAATTAATTTCTGGGGATGTAATTCATCTCTTGTTTTAAGACTTTGGATTTGATCCCTAGCACTGCAAAAGAAATTGAGCAATTATAAAGAGGTGGACACATAAATACATATTTACAGACACACTCATTGAAATGGAAATTAATGTCTGACCATGCCCATCTCAACACAGAAAGTACTAAAATCATGAGTATTTCCTACATCCAAAGAACTGTTGCATGTGAACTGTGTACACTTTTCCCAACCTTGTCAAGAAAGTATTTCTACATTCAAATAATGAATGAGAAAGCTGAGCACAATAGGCAGTAATTCATCCCCAGTCTCTCAGCTGATAGGTGAAAGAATTATAATCAAATTTTGTGCCTCTTCACCCAGGCAAATGGCTATGATCCATACTATGTCTGGAAGCTAAGAGGTTCAAAAAATATTTTCAAATAAAAGGCAAAATGGACCATGATATGAACCTCTCCTAGTATAGATTTAAGTTTCTCTAGCAACACAAGGAAAGAAGAAACCAACATTAAATGATAATCACACTAATTCCTCTGAGGACAGAATAAAACAGAATTTTTAAAACCACATAATTAAATACATCAGTGTAACTCTCTGAACTAGGTTCCAGATCTAACCACCAGAGTAGAATTAAAACTAGTTAACCCATTTTCCAAAGCAGAGGCTGCCAGTCAATGGTATCTCAAACGGGTATAACCAATATTCAATTCAGTCATAAATTCTGTACTTTTCAGATAGTGGGGCCAATATTGATTCCAAAAAGTATGTCTAGAATAAATTACATCTAGAATAAGTTATATTTTCTTTTTGATAAATGCTATTTTGTAACTTTAATATTTACTTAACATGTTCTGAAAAAAATTTAAAGGATCTGAAAACCTACTCAGTGCTTGACAATATGCCACATTACAGCTTCATTTTAGTGCCAGCACACCTGTTATCTATCCTTGTGAGGCATGTATCATTTAAATGTTCATAATTTCAGTGGATAAATACACATCTGTAAAACTCTCCCTTCCTTTAAACCCTAAATTATATCATGCATTATTTTCACATTTTAATACATTGATTTCAAATCCAGAAAAAGTGGGCATTTGAGTTATTGCACCTTATTCTTTATCAGTATCTGCATTCAGAGCTCATCATCTTCTTTATTTTTAGATATATATTCACTTAGGAAAATTATACTCTGGATCCCATTTTTAACTTCATATTTAAAAAGGTGAAAAAAGATGAACTTATTTATAAAATCGCAAATACCTTGCTTAATTGTTGAAAGAAAAAAGAAAGGTATAAATTTTAAATTTTTTCTTAAAAGATATTATTTTAAACATTAGAATATTTAAAAAACTTTAATAATAAATATTTTATGTGTATTCAGAGATTTTGCCCATGTGCATATTTCTAAGAACTGAGGATGGAAAGTAAACAAATTAAGAATGAATGAAGAAAAAAATACAATAATTTAAAATTATTTCTGAGGTTTGCATTTTCTTTTTCTCATTCACTGCATATAGTTATATACCATGACATGTTGAAGTAGAAATAAGATAGTATTCAAGTAAATAGCTTTTTCAGATGTTACCCTAGTAATCAGAGCAGTTGCTAGTGACTGTGCCCTGCTCCATCCAGCTCACTCTGCCCACTTGCAAATAGGAAACTGTGAGGAACATCCAGGCATGCCCACCAGCCACCAGCTTAGCCATGCAGGCACCTGCAACAACAGACCACCCACCACCAGCAGCCTCTGGCCTCTTGGCTGTGCAGCTACCTGGTTCCACACTACAGAGGCACAGTGGGACATAAAGGACATTGTCCTGAGCTGCAGAAGTGAACAACAGAGAGAGGGTCTCTCTCAGGCTCTCTGATGAAAACTGAATCCCACTGGAAAAGTGAAGAGAATCTCTGCAATAAAGGCACACCAGACCACCGTGCTTGGTAAGTTGGAGGGATCATCACCTCCCATTGGAACCTGGACTATTTTCAGGGGACAAGCAGCTGGAACCTGCAATAGAAACTTGCAGAGTTCAATCCTACAGAAGAACAGGAAACTCAGCTTGGGAATTGCAGCCAGCAATCTGCCTGAATCTCATGGGTCTCTGACTGGCTTACTGATTCTCATTGACTTATAATCGCACACTGCTGCCCACATTGTCTATTGTGACAGCAGAGACATACCATGAAGGAGGCCCTTCACTTTTATCTGTTATTTGTTATTTTCAACATTACAACTATATTTTTTGCTCTTATTTTTAATTTCTTTCTTCTTTTTCTACTCATTTAAAATTTTTATTTTTCTCTTTTTTCTTTCTTTTCTCTTTTCTTTCTCTCTTCCTATCTCCCCTGCTCCCTTGGTGTCCCGCACTGATCTTCATCTCCCTTTATGGTCCTGTTCTGGCCCTAAATCGTATTTCTTATTTATTTTTCTTTTCTTCTCTTTCCTTCTCTTGCCTGTGCCCTCTGGCCTCACTGCTAACCTTCGCCTATCCCTCTACCTAATTATCTCTCCCTCCCCAACTCCTTCTAACTCCCCATCCCAAAGGGTAAAGTTGCTATTTTGAAGAGTTTATTTACTATAAACATATGTTGGGTTGGTCCTCGATTTTGATCTAATTCACATAGTTAAAGGTAATAGGTTAATAACTACCACAAATTGTCATTTTCTAAGAGGCAATTGATGCCATTGTGTTGCTGATTGTATCACTTGGATAAGGTGCTGTGATTGATCTAATCAGTTGTCCTTCCTGGTATAATGAAAATGAGATAGCCTCAGAGCTATTAGGGACTCAAAACCTAAAGACTAGGTATATGTGGAAGACACCTCTGAGAATCAATCATTCCATAAGGGTTCTAAATACGTCAACAAAGATACTTACAATAAGCAACTTCAAAGTATCAATCCAGGAACTAAACCAAGGACAGCACCAAAAATAAAAATGAGAAGATATTTAAGCAACTCACAAATTCAGACTTCCACCCCACAAAAGTCAAATTCTGAGGGGAACAAGATAGAAAAGTCTGATAATTATCCTCCTGGACACCCTAAACTGATAGCACAAGAAGTAACAAAACAGATGAATGAAGCTTTAGAAAAATTCAAAGTAGAAATAATCTTCCAGATAACTACAGAGATGGTGAGTAGAGTGAAAGTCATGATTAGAGGCTCTAGAAGAGAAACAGATAATAAAATAGATGAGCTCAGAAACATGCTGGAAGCCATGAATCCCCAGCATAAGAAAGAAATGGAAAACATGAAACAGATTCAAACATATTCAGCAGATTAAAAACTCCATTGAAAGAATGCAGAGCAGATTAGGGGAATCTGAAGATAGAATATCAGATATAGAAAACAGGATTGTGGTTAAGAACCATGAAAACAGATTTCTTAAAAATAGTAAGGGACCATGAAAAATCAATCCAGCAGCTACAAGATGATGCAAAGAAGAATAACATAAGACTGATAGGAGTCCACAAAAACAGGAGAAAGTACAATTGACATAAAAAATCTGTTCACAGAAGTAATAGTAGAAAACTTTCAAGACAGAGGTGGAGAATTGGACATACAGATAAGTGAGGCATATAGAACTCCAACAAGCCACGTTCAAAAAAAATCTACACCTACATATATAATAGTTAAGATCCTAGAAATGCAACAGAAGAACAAAATCCTGCAAGCAGTTAGAGAAAAAAAACAAATCACCTACAAAGGAAAGCCCATCAGAATCATGGCAGACTTCTCAACACAAACTCTCAAATCAAGTAGAGCCTGGAGTGAAGTATTTCCAGCCCTAAAAGTAAATAACTTCCAACATAGACTGTTGTATCCTGCAATATTATCTTTCAAAATTGATGAAGAAATTGGATACTTCCAAGACAGAGAACACCTGAGAAATTTCATGAACACCAAAGCAGCACTCCAAACAATTTTAAGCAATGTCCTAGAAAAAGACAATAAAATTGGATGTAAATAACAGAAGAAACTGCAAAACACCC
Organism: Heterocephalus glaber; assembly: GCF_000247695.1. The sequence goes on from NW_004624811.1 coordinate 8,164,842, forward strand.
CCAAACTCATAGAAATTGAATAACACCCTCATAAACAACCAGTGGGTCACAGAGGAAATTAAAAAATAAATTAGATAGTTTCTACAAGTAAATGATAATTCCAGTAAAACATTCAGGAATCTATGGGACACAATGAAAGCAGTTCTATGTGGGAAATTCATAGCAGTGAATGCCTATATTAGGAAAACAGAGACAACTCAGATAAATAACCTAATGCACAATCTCAAGATTTTAGAAAAAGAAGAGCACAACAAACCCAAAGCTCATACAAGAGAGGAAATTACAAGGATCAGAGCAGAAATCAATGTAATGGAGACTAAGAGAAAGATATAGAAAATTAATGAATCAAAGAGTTAATTTTTTAAAGAATAAATAAAATCAATAAACCTTCAGCC
>NW_004624811.1:8191721-8202584 GCF_000247695.1 Heterocephalus glaber
AATTATTTCTGATTTCATTTTTTCCAGATCCCCTTTTGTTGCCCGTTCAGTGGGTCCAGGTGATTGAGTATCAGAGTGTTCCATCTCATATCCCTTTGGGGTTGCTGTAGGTGATCTGGAAGTCTGGTTTTGAGACTTATTTATGTGTTTTCTCATTTTATCTGGGGCAGGAGGCTGTTGGTGCCTGCACAGATTACCTCCTCTGAGCTGGGAGAGGTGGGATGGGGCTGGGAGCAGCGGTAGGGATGGTGACCCAAAAGCCCTTTCCTGTGGGCTGGGAGCAGTGGGAGGAATGGTGGCCCAGAAGCCCCTTCCTCTGGACCAGGAGCAGTGGGATGGTGGCTCCAAAGCCCCTTCCTCTGGGCTGGGAGCGGCGGGACTCAGTACCGTGGTCTGGTGGTCTGGTGTCCTCTGCATCTTTGTAGTGTGGAACCAGGTGGCTGCCTGTCTGCAGCAGGGTGATTTGGCCTGCTCTGCATGACTCAGGACCTCAGTAGGGCATCTTGAGTTCTTTATATATTCTAGATATTAGTCCTTTGTCTGAGGAACAGCTAGTAACTTCAAAATGTCGAACAAAATGTCTTCATTCTATTAATGAGTCTGGAATTATTTTATAGGGCTAGAATGAGAATGTAATATACCTAGGGCTCAATTTATCAAATTTTGGTCTTTGTATACCATTGCCCTTTTTATAATTTTTTCCTCTTTATGATTTTTAATTGTACTTAATCTATTTCTTTAAATCAATTTATATGTTAATTTGCATTTATTTTATAAGGAAACTTCAGGTCATCATTATGAAGGGAAAAATCATTAACCCTGTGTATAATAATAAAAAAAAACTGTAAACTAAATTTTATGGGAACAAGACACACTATTAAATTTTAGCTAGATAATTATGTTTAGCAAAACTCTGAGCCTGAAGTTCATATCAGTTTTTCTTTTCTTTTGAGGGAAAACAAATGTTAGAGAGCAGCTTAGGATCTGCTAGCACTAAATGGAGACTTTCTTTCTCGAAGTTGTCAAGACTGGAGAATAATTGGAAAATATTTTCCTGTATGTGTAATTTAGTGCACATTACCTGAACTTACCTCCCCTGTGCAGAGTACACGTTGTATGATATTGAGAAATACTTACTCAGAGTGACCCACTCTCTGACTATTTTGTACAAAAGATTTTGTCCAGTTACTTAGTTTAAAATTTGACTATGATGGTTTAATAAAATAAATGTTGTTATTTGTTCTTAATTTAATCCAAATCCAAAAATAGAGAGTACAGGGCTGAGGCAGACGTTTGAGAATGTCATCGTTGACCGATGTTCCTTCTAATGCTCTGTGCGACCATCTTTAATATTGCATCAGTCTTTATAAAGGAGGAAGAAGAAAAGGTCGGAGCCAAGTGGTAGCCAGCTGAGTTTTCTTTCTGAGCATAAGAAGATGTAAAGCTTGTTCATCAGGTAGACTCTCAATTCCATCTCACTGTTCAGGATCAGTTACATGCCTACTTAGGGCTGCAGGGTGGTCTGAGCAGGTAAATAATTTCCCTGGACATTTGTTCTCAGAACAAAACAGATCCTATTAATAAATATGAAGTTGATGAAGTAGTGTCTGTTACCTACCATCCAAAATTTCTCTCACTGGAATTGCAAATTATCATCTTAATACATCCTTCTATTGAGAGAAATTCATACCAGTTACCACTCAAAGTCACTTAACATAGAAATCCAGATACCACACGATATTTCTGATTCTATGTTCCATCACATATGATTTGACCTGGTTAGTAATGAACGCTAATAAGAGAGCTGAATTAATATGTCCTTCATGTTATATAGCTTATGTTTGCTGCCATTAATATTACTTCAATAGATCTCTCCTCATGCCCATTTTTCTTTTATAACTTTTTCAACATCTCCACATTATCAATAAAGTATGTATAACAGTTCTATCTAAAATGTATCAATGATAGCAATAAAAGTGGCTGTATTTTGCTAATCATCTTAATAAACGCAGTGGTTCTTTATGTTGGTTTGCTTGTTCAGACTCAGATACTGTGTGTGTGTGTATGAATGCTTTGTGGTTGTTCATCTAAGTGCATTCTGGGATCATCTACTTACATGAACAATTTATCTCACTCAAATGCACAGAACAATATCCCCTCTAAGTAGCCTGATTATCTTAGAAAAAGAAAATGCAATTGAAAAAATTTTGGCTCCCATGAGTATAACGTTTTAGAAACTGCTTTTATGTTTTCCATTTTTCTGCAAAATCTAGGGCTTAATGCGGATAATCATTGTGGTTACATTTCATCTGGAGAGATTGTGTATCTCTCAAGATACAAACTGCCCAAGTCTACTCTAACAGAATGAAATGCTGAAGAAAAACCATTTGATAAATCAAGATCACTCATTTTGTCTAAAATAACCAGAAAATCTAATAGAAGAAAATTTTTAAAAATCTAGTTTTCTTAATGCATGCCTTAGATCTCTACCTTGTTAGTATATATGCTATTTCATATTAATATTAGTTGTTTTTTTATTGTGGTTAAATGATCCAAAATACTCAAACATAAGTAGTCTTATTCGGTTCTAATTTTTATAAAGTAGTTATAAGGTATGTTGCTGGCTGCATTTTATAGATAAAATTGAAAATACCCAAATACCCAAATGTAAAATATAATTTCTAAATGCCATATTACTAGAAAAAAATGTCCTTTTACTTAATAAAATGAAATCTGAGCAGTTGTATGAATTGAAAATAAGCATAACATCCTATAACTAGATGTCTCATTCATATAAATTTCCATACAATGTATAAAACTTTCAAGTTCCACTGTGAAGAAAAGTTCCCTTTGCTAAGATGGGTGGTAAGCTTCCAGAGCCTGAATCTAATAGAAAGTGGATTAATTGTTCTTCAAAGTTATAAATTTAAGTATTGTATTTCAGTATACTTTTCCTACTCTGAAATCTTAAAAACATTCTCCTTTCTTTTCTAAGAATTTTCAGTTTTAGGGGGAAATTGTATTCTCAAATTACTTCGTACTTATTTTTTTGAAATAACTGATGTAGAGAACTAAATTTTGGCCCATGTGGATAAGCAAATGTAATCACTTACTGAAGTGTGAAGCTGATGGAGACATATTGATTATCACATATTATTTTGTAAATGTGGGCATGTGCCACTCAACAGGCAGCTTCACATTCAGAAGCAGAACAATGTGGATGTCATGATTGATTTCCCCTTGGCCCAGATGTGGAACTGTGTGGATGCTATAACAAACTTCATTAGCAAATTTTACAATAGGTCTCAAGTCTGGACAGGCACTGTAGTGGTTAGAGGTTGGTAGTTTCAGAGGAAATGAGAAGCATGAAGTTAGATGAAATAGCAGGTAAAAGAAAACAGAGTACTGATGTGAAGATGATCAAAGAAAATCTTATCTGAATATCACAATAAGTTCTCAGTCTCTGTGCTTTTGTTATTGTTCACTTTCCAATTTATTCTCTTACCATCAGTCAAAGTAAAGCCATTAAAATTTAAGTCATATCATATAATTCATCTCATCGAATTCTGCAATGATCTCCATCTCACTAGAAGTCCGAAATCCTTAGCATGACATACACAATCTAAATAAATTCAGCCAACACTAATTCTGACCTTCACTTTTGACAATCTGCTTTGTTTTTTTGTTGTTGTTTTGGGTTCTGGAAATTGAACCCAGGGTCTGCATATGCTGAACTCATGATCTAGCTACACTGCCAGGCTTTGCCATAGACTTTTGTTTAAAGAACAATTTGAAATTAAAGAATAATAAGCTAAAAAGAAAACCAGGGTAATGGCCAGAAATATAATTAACCTGGTTTCACTGAGACAATTTGTGAAAATGTTTAGTGACATTCAGTTTTTTAGAAAGGAAAGATAGAGCTAACATCTGTCAAGAATTGGGAATGTATCCATTCTATTATTTATTTTATTCCCTTTTAATCATATAAACAATGGAATCTTTCCAATTTATAGATGAGAAAACTGAGAATCAAAGGGGCTAGATAGCTTTTATAAGGCCTGTCTCGTAGACATAGATGAACAGATTCCCCTTAAAGATCTGTCTGACATTCACCATCCTACACTATGCTAGATTTTTCAATATAATAATAGGAAAGTGCTAATAAGGTATTTATTATTTCTAATCTAACAATCAGGGTAAATTGAACCCAACTGAAATTATCAACACCAGTAAGAAAGGAAGGTCCAGTAGCACAAGAAATTGGAAGAAAGTAACCCAGTATTGTAAAGGTCAGCCTCAAATGAAACTGCAAGAATTCCTGTTTCTTTAAACCCTTATACTCTAAGGTTTTTTGTAATAATAAGAAGAAATTAGTGGGCTTTTTGTGCAAAACAAAATATGTTTTGATTTATAAAAGTAGACTAGGAATAATAAATGTGGTAATCTGTTTTTCTCAGTTGACCAAGCAGAGAAAGGTTCTAAGGTATGAAAGAACAATTAATAGATTTTTGGAGGCCACAGGGAAATATCTAGAAGTCTTTTTTCTAGTCTCATGGAATAGCTGTAAATTTGTAAATTTATCATAGTTTGACCATTTTTGCAGGTTTCCTAGCTTTGTTTCTGTTCCTTTAATTAGCCCTTTTTCTGGGAATGAACAATTTAATCACTTTCATCTCCCAAACTCAGACATATTTCCTTGGATATGTTATTACACCTACTCTGGTTATAAGCTAGTCTTCTTGCCCAGGGATAATAATGATGATGATGATATTAATGGTAGCTCTAGTAGCTATAATTCTGATAATGATATTAAAATGATAATCATATAAATGAGGAAAAAGTTCATTTTACCGCTTACTTTCTGACAAACATTTCTAAAAGCATTTTATGGATATCGTCTACTGTAGCCTCACAACAAATCCATGCGATAGGTACTATAGCATGATTTTCATCATCATTTTTCTGAAGAGAATCAAAACATATGTAATATAGCAAATTGTTCAAGTTCACAGAGAAGAAGAGGGGGAAGGTCACTGTACACACAGGGAGCCTGGAACTACTGCCTGTGCCCTTACCCCCTAAGCTGCTCTGCTGTGTAAGGGTGGCTGAACACCTTTGATACCACCTGACTCTGTTCGTTGTTGATTTTGCCACCTCAGTGCACAAAGAGCAATTTCATTTCCTTACTTTCAACTTATGATGAGGATTAGCAGAGGAGCAACTTTTTGGTAAGCACCCAAACACCAGCAATATAATTATCACATTTCCAGAAGGTACTTGTGACACACCAATAGACTTGTGTCAATTTTAGATTTAAAAGACAGTGTAGAATTCTACATGATGTGGTTTGGAAGCATGAAATATAGGGGTATTTCAGACATTTGTGAATAAGGCATGAGAGTGTTTGGGATTTGAGAGCCTGTAACTGAGATAAATCTACCTGCCAACCCCCAAATTACTCTAACAATCTGGCACCTGATTGGGATAAAATAAAGATAAAATGCTAGGGAGAATGAAGGGAGCTCACTAATATTTTCCTGGGCATCCCAGCATTTTGAATAGAAGAGGAAGCCTCTGTTTATATGTAAATTTCGAACTGTCTTTAAAGTAATAACAATATAAAAACCATGTGCTGTATTTTTTAGGGAAGTTTCATTTTACTACTTCTTATTCTTTGTTTTTCCCTTAGGGAAAGAAAAAAAAAGAAAAAGAAAATGAAAGGACACCTTTTATTTCTATATTATCTTGACATAATTTCTCTATTAAGTTATGAGGAATTGAAATACATCTGCCCCAAGAAAATTGAAGAAAATACAAACCTCATCATAAAGAATGTGAATATTGAAAGCAGAAATAATGATGCTGAGAACTTCAGAAACTATGATTCTCATAATCATTATTTTCCTGTCTTTCAAATATTTTGCATTTTTGCCATTCTGAGGCAGGATCTCATAAGATACAGTGATGGAGATGATGAAAGACTTTTTTGTGAGTACTTTAGGAACTTCTTTCTTCAGTTTTGGCTATGATCAGTGCTTATAGACCCATCTTGCGTCTCCCTGTTGGATTTAGTTTTGTGTTTTTTCCTCTTAAAACTCAGTGTGTTAACCTTTCTGGTGTCACTTCCTATATTGTTGATCTTTTTGTTATTTTAAATATTGCTGTCTTTGAACTTTTGGAAGAGTGGCTTTGTGTATTGTATCATTGTGGATGAACTCTATAAGTATAGGTAAGGCTAGAAAAAATTTCCTTTTGACTGCATAACACCAACCCCCTAAATAAAAATATATTGAAGCATCATACTAGTTCATACTAGTTCATAGTAGGTTTAGGAATATATGGTGTTTTTCTTATTAAATATTAAAAAGAAAGTTTTGTATGCCTGAAAAAATTCCTTCAGATTCTTCATGATGTTGGATGTTCAAAATTATAACTGAAGGTTAATAATTTTGCACTTTATTCTTTTTAATAATAAGGGATGGCTTGTTACTAGAAACCTTCAAAGAAGTAGAAATTTATTTTTCAGCAGCACAATTTATCATATATGTAGTTTAATTTCCTTCATTTATAAAAAAAGAAAATTATCTCTCTTAAACTAGTTAGACCAAGTTATAATTTTCCCTGAGATACCAAGTTATAATTTCTTAGTAGTAATATTACAAGTCACAAAATATTTAAAAATATATTCATGGTTTGGGGTGTTTCTATATATACATTATATATATTATATATCTTTCATTTTTCTTTTATAGCCAATTTATGTTCTAATATTATCTTTCTTATAGTCTGCCATAATCTCAGAAAAATAAAGCAATAAACACAATGCTTTCACTGGCTTTTTTCTTCCCCCCATTTCTCCCTCCTTCCCTCTCTCCCTCCATCCCCTTCCTCCCTTCATTCTTTCCTTTCTTTCTTTTTTCTTTCTTTCTCCCTCCCTCCCTCTCTTCTTCCCTCCCTCCCTTCCTCTCTCCTTCCTTCCTTCTTCTTCTTCCTTCTGTGGTACTATGGATAAAACCTGAGGCCTTCACACTGAGCTACACCCTAGCCCTTTTTTACTTTCATATTAAGAGAGCATCTTACTAAATTGTCTGGGCTTGGCTTGAACTTGTGATCCTCCTGACTCAGCCTCCCAGAGTACTGGGTTACAGATGTCCTCTCGCCTTCTCTATCTCTCTCTCTTACACACATACACGCACATTTTTTTATAAGTCTGTTAGTGTATTGATAGGCAAAAATGTATATATATATCGAATGTCATTCTACCTTAAAATTACATGAAATTCTGTCATTTGTGACAGCATGAATGGACCTAGGGGTCCGATGACAAGTTAAATAGGTTAGAAACAGAAAGTCAATACCAGATAAGTGGAATCTAGAAAAAATTAGTAATTTATACTTTGGACAATCAGGGTGATGGTTCAAATCACATCGGCCAGAGCTTAAGTCACTTCAATGTCTTACCCTCCAACCCAGGTTGCTTCAGGACCTTCACATTTCTTGTTCCTATGGACAGAAACACAGCTATTTATATTTTTTCTTCCCTAACTTGAATGTCCCAATCATCAGTGTGGTCTTTCACTTTTTCCAAAAGGAGCTGTAGTTAAGGATTCCAATTTATCCTCTCATTCTGCTACACACAGATGTCTACTTTCAACATAAGTGAGAACCCCATGATCAAACCAATTCCTCATTTGTCCATACTTTTCAGACTCAAAGTTAAACACATTTTTAGATCATAATTTTGGATATTGACATTTTTATTCTCACCTGGCTTTATTACATGATTCCTATAATTTTATTCTTATATAGACATGTTATTTTTTGTTTTAAGCAGCTCAAATAATTTCTTTTAGGTAAAGAGACTATTAATAATTTTCTTTTTGCTTAAGTGTACGCTTTACAGTTGATTCACTCTTAGATTCTCAAAAGAATTGGCCATTAACAAATAAAGATTTTCCATATGTCCCAAAGCTATCACACCCCATTTATATCTCATAGTTGGACAAAACTGGATTAAGAAAGTAGCCTCCCCTCTTGTTCTTTTGGATGGTGTCAAGATTGAAAAAACCTTAAGCAAAATTGAGGAATGAGGTTTAAAAAAGTACAGAAAATTTGCCTAGAAATGAACTATAGTGATATAAAAAAAAATCCAAAATAGTTTAGCAGATATTTTATTAGAAAAAGTACATCATAATTAGGGAAGTTGCCTCAACCATGAGATACCCAAGGTCAGACAGAAAAGGCTTTTCTTTTAGAGAGAGGAATAAACACGGTTGGAAAGCACCCTGTGAGGTGGGGCTCAGCAGTGCTATTGGACAGTCAGGGCCACCATGATTCTCTCTGCAGTCAGCCCGCTCCCTGGTGGAGCTTGTAATGGTTGCTTAGGGGTGAGACAAAGTTCGGGGGTCTGGATGAAAGAGAAAAAGCTGACAAAATTTGGTCATGTTGGTGGGTATTTTGTTCAGACTAGACAATGGTAACAAAGAGGTCAGTGGATCATTTATGACAAAGAAATATGAATTTGGAGAGCCTTTTGATAGATAAATAAAGGAGTCATTTGAGAATCTTATCCAACACAAATAGACAAGGGTGGTTCCTTGCAGTAAGCTCTTTCCATGCACAAAAGGATGGGAGATATCTTTTAAGCATCACTGTTTTTTCAGAACATGAGGCTTAGGTAAAGTTTAACATTGCAGGGGTTATTGGAACATGAAATTTTCTATAATAGAATGGATCAGAGTTCTACTAAATGTATTGCTGAGGAATGAGTCACACCTCTTAGCAATCATCCTTGACTGGTCAAGCTTTAAGGCAATTCTTGATATCTCACATTTAATTAAGAAACATCCTGCAGAGGTCATATAGTCTCTGGGTTGTGTGTTCACCCCAATTTTCACTTCAAATATAGCCGTAGAGGTTACTGGACAAGGATGTTTCCCTGGTAGTTATGCACATGGGATAATGAAGGCCAGGGAACAAAGAGTACTTCCAAAAATCTTGGGCTACTTAAGGAATTTCCTTATCTTTAAATTGTGGTATTCACAATTGTTATGACTAAACTCTTTCTTTAAAAAATAAATTCCATTTGAGTATCCCATATCTGCTCAGTTCTTATAATGGAAATCTAAAGAGTTGTGATTAGCTTGTTCTTTTAGATTTTAGGCAGCTGTACTTGGAGAAGCTATGTCTGGACACAATGGTGAAGACAGTGCAAGATCCTCCAGATCCTAAACTTTGAGTAGTATAGAAGGGTAGGAGTGAATGTTGAGTTTCTTCCTAGGGGAAAATGGGAGTGTGTTTTGTTTTGGGGGCACTGGTAGAGATGAGGTACAGATACTACAGGGCCAGAGAAGCCAACTATTTAAAGGAAACAAATTCTCTATTACAGACTTGCTCTCCTCTTCCCCAGAGTTTGCTTGTTGTTGGAAAGTGAGTTCTCTTGCTCTGCAGATCCCTTTGTACATCACTAGTCTCCTATATTAACTCTAACCAATGAAATATGAGTGAAGGAATAGAATCTCTCTGCAGATTCACCTTATGCAGAGCTCCCACATATGATCCCTCTTCCCTTATTTCCTGACTGCTTACCCATGCCAGACATGCCTTGACAGCCTCTCATTGGAAAAAGAGAAAGGGAATATTATAAAGTGATTAGTTTGGTTATATTATTCAGCAATATCTCCTTTAAGCAGAACCAAACATACAATTAAAAAAAACCCTAGGCTCAGAAAAGTTTGTTGCTTGCTAAAGGTAAAAATATGACTAGCAGAATCTGATTTAAAATTACATATAGTAGGTTATTTTGACTATACCATAATGCTTTTAGCTAAAAATGTCCAACTATCACATAAAGCATTTCTTCTCTACCATTGTCCTTTTTATTGATATTTTTATAATAATCAACATTTTCATCATTAATTTAACAACATTATTCTTCTCACTATCATCCCATCTGGCATTTAAGAAGCGCTCACTATATAACCAGAGCAGGATTAAATGTCTGTCATGCACTATTCCTCACCATCATCATCATGGTCTTTTATAAAATCCCATTTATCATTTGTTGATCCCTTTTTCTGTGCCAAGAACTGGGCCATAGGTTTTTCCAGCATTTACAAGAGTCATCTTGTGGCAAAGCAGAACAGCTCAGTGCTATAGAGCCAAGTGTCAGAGCTCAGTGTCACAGCCAAGTGCCACAGCTCTGAGGCACAGCTCACTGTTACAGCCCAGGGTTACAGCTCTGGGTTGCAGCTATCCCAATTTGAAGACTCAAGAATCTGAAGGTCACTTGAAGAGGTGGAGAAGAACCTTTTATTACACCAGAAGGATAAGAAGAGTTTGAATTCCTAAGTCTGAGTGCTGACTAGAAATGTGGGCCTCCTTATATAAGGATCTCTGGGGTAGGCAATCATGCTCATTGAAGCAGGGGGGTGGAGTTACAGAACATTCCCGAAAGGGGTAGAGATAACAGAACATTCCTGTAAGGGAGCAGAGATAACAGAACATTCTTGAGAGGTCACACAGTTCAAATGGTTTCACAAAAGACTGCTCCTGGTCCACAGGAAGGTGCTTCTGGGTCACCATCCAGCCCACCACTCCCAGACCAGAGGAAAGGGCTTTTGGGCTGCCATCTGTCCCACTGCTCCCCAGCCCAGAGGAAGGGGCTTCCAGGCCACCATCCCTCCCACCACACCTGGCCCCTGTCCCACCTCTCACAGCTCAGAGGAGGTGAGCTGCACAGGTGCCAAAAGCACCCCCCAGCCCCCTAGTCAAAATGAGAAGACATGTAAATAAGTCTCAAAACCAGACTTCCAGATCACCTACAGCAACCCCAAAGGGAAATGAGATGGAACACTCTGATAC
>NW_004624811.1:8207234-8284877 GCF_000247695.1 Heterocephalus glaber
GGATAGGGGAAAGGATAGAAGGGAATGGGATTAATATGAGAAAATGGAAAAATAGGAACAAAATCTTTGTAAATTGGGAGGAATGGAGGGGTTGAAGGGAGGGCTGGGCAAGGGGAAAAAATAAGAACCAAGAGAGATTATGTAAAGGTGCAAATTTCCGTTGATGAATGTCATTATATTGTATATCTAAAATGTACCAATGATTAGAATGAATAATCGGTAATGCAAAATAGGAAGAAAAGGTCCAAATGGTAGGGGTAGTGGGAGGGACAGGGGAAAGGAAAGAAGGGAAAGAAAAAATGCTGAGAATTGGAAAAAATGGAAATAAAGTCTTTGTAAATAGGGAAGGGTGGATGAAGTGAGGGAGGGCTAGGAATGGAGAAAAAATAAGAACCAAGATGCATCATGTAAAGGTTTAAGTTCCCAATGAGAAATGTAAATGTGTTGTGCACCTGAAATGTACCAATGAAAGAATTTTAGAAAAAAACACATTTACACACCATTTTGATACATTGAGCAGGAGAACTGCAGGACAAACTTACATTTCTGGAGCATTTTGTTGAAAATAATCATAGAGGCAAGGCAAGGGCCTGTCTCATTGTTTATTATTGCTCTATCAATCTCAGTAAAATCAGACTCTTACAATTTACATGATGCCATTGTGCCCCTATAAGCCAGCCATAAATTGAAGATATCATAAGTTGAAAATGTGTTTAATATACTTACCTAACTTACTGACCATCATAGCTTAGCAACAGCACAGTTGTAGGATGTTGGTTGTTTCCCACGTAAACATGGAGCTGACTCTGAGCTGAGACTCTGATGCTTCCCAGAGTTGAAGGGGGTACTAGACATATCCAAAGCCTCAGAAGAGATAAAAATTCAACATTAAAAGTATAGATATTTCCCAATTTACCATGGTTCCACATACATTTTTTTTACTTTACAATGGTGTGAAATGATGTGCCTGCCCTAGAAACCTATATTGAATTGTGAATTTTTGTCTTTCCCAAGACAGTGATACATGGTGGGCTTTTCTCTCCCAGTGCTGGGCAGCAGCAATGAACCTGAGCTCCCTGTCAGCCATGAAAACAACTAATACCATACTGTATCATTAAGCTCCGATATTATTGTGTTAGGTGTATTAAATACATCTTTGACCTGCTATAATTTCAATGTACAATGGGTTTGGGGGACTTAACTCCATTTTAAGCCAAGGAACATCCACGTGTTTTCCATTGACTATATATTTATGCCACTCCATTCTAAAGTAAAAAAATTATTAAAATTAACCAGGGTAAGTCAGGGGTCATCTGCAGTTAGCATTTCTAATTTACTGATGCATAAAGTCAAATTTGGAGAGAAATTTGAATTAATAAACAAATCAGGGTGCACATACTTTGCATGTAGCCAAAATATGTTCACACACAATATAGGACATTTTTTTTCAGAAAACTTTATTGTATTTTTTGGTATATGCTTGTAATATTTAATGAATAATTAGAATCATTATGTAGAATTACATCCCCTTTTCTTCCTTTACCTCCCCTCTTCCCATACTTGAATCATTTCACATCTCCCCAATGTTTACCTCCCTCTTTTCTATTACCTCTCTTTTATTTTGCTCTTTAAATTATTTATACTTAGAGTTTCTCATATAATAGAAAACATGCAATATTTAACCTTGTGACTGATTTATTTCCTTTAACCTTATGGTCTCAAGATGCATCCATTTTTCTTCAAATGACTGAAATTTATCCACATTTATATTGACTTTTTATCTATTCACCTACTGATGAGCACATAGGGCACTTCCAAAATGTAGCTATTATAAATGGTGCTGCTGTGAACTTTTTCTTATGTTGCCTAATTTGATCCCATACTAACCCCTGGATGTATGTAATTCTTACAGGAAGAACAATTGAGTCCCATGGAAGTGACAGGACTCAGGATTCAAAACATCTTGGAAGGACTGAGGCCTAAATGTACTTGTTCTCTCAGTGCCTGTTCCGTCTCATCACAAGCCTGATTTCAACGGTAACCTCCTCTCCCTGAGCAATGGTGTTCTAGAATTCATGCTCATGTAAATCTGGAAGCTAACATTTGGCCAAACTTTTGAAGTTAAGCGTTTGTTTCATTGGCTTAGAGAAGACAATGTTAAAAAGAATCATGATTTTACTACCTTTTATATATCACAAGACACATGGTTCAGAGTGAGGAATGTTTTAAATGCTTTTTAGAGGGACTTTTCAATTTTTAATCTTTATTAGTACATGTTTTCAGTACACAATTATTATATTTATTATGAAGAATTGGTAAGTGTACTTAACATGTTTCAATTATTTTTCCCTTCCCCTCTACTCCTTTTATTTGCCAGTAACAGATTCATTTATTTATGTCTTTATAAAGTTAATTATCATACATACATATTACAGATTTAATTAGAAGTAATTAATTTTGGTCCCATGTGAACAGGTAGAGAGAAAATAAATGTTATAAAAAGAAAAGAAATATACTTTTCATTCTCACAGAACATCTTATTTTTTCTCTTTTGCTAATGACTTCTGCTGGTTACACTGTACACACCACTCCACAAAGCCAGAGCAGAACCAACGTAGCAGCACTATGGTCTTACTCAGCTTTCTGTCACCATGACAGACACCTGAGATAAACAAGTTAAAGCAAGGGAGGGTCTGTTTTGGCTGGCAATTTGCATGTCCCAATTCCTGGTGACTGGGACCTGTTGCCTTTGCCCTGGGGCACAGCAGTACTAATGGCTGGAGCAGATGATGGAAGGACTGCCCATCTATCAAGACTGGAGAGCCAAAGGAGAGTGGAAGAACCTAGGACCTTTAATGGCCTAAAATCTCCCAGTACGCCTCTCCTCCTAAGGGTTCCACCACCTCCAAAACGCACCACAGGCTGGGGACCAAGTCTTCAATATATGGCTTTGGGGAACTTTTAAGATTCAAGCTACAATCACTGTGTATTCCACTCACAAGCAGAAGTATAAGGACATCCAAACCTCTAGCTCACTTTTGCTCCCAATCATCTTGGAAACAAAATGTTGCTTCCTCAATTGGCTACTTACAGCTGTGTCTGAAATCCTAATTCTACTCAACAAATGGATAGAATTTAAGTAGTGGTAGTGGGTGGAGGCAAAGCATGTATCATTACTTGCCTATCCATTTGCATCAGAAGATCCTAAGCCATGCAGGCCTTTCCCTTGCCATCAGGCCTGGAGAAGTTGGGGAGAAGAACTGACCCAAAATGATTCTTCAGACTCTTATGAATAAGGTGCATCAATGATAAATCTTTGCAGAACAGCTGGCTGCATATTTAATCTCTCAAAATGTGCCTATTCGTTTGGAATGTGTGGTTATTACACATTTCCATCCGCATTTATGGCAACTCAGAGGTATGAAACCACTATGGAAAATCCAAAATGCCCATTTCATGATGGTTCACTCAGAATATGTGGAACAGTGATATCAAAGGAGCCAGGACTCCTGCAAGTATTGTTAAAAATGATGTATAGAACAAGAAGATAAAGAATCCCCCATCAGAGCAAATTTACACTATTTTACAACCCTTCTCACTGAGACAAATAATGTAGCATGAAGATTTATCACTTTGTCTCAACCTGTGCCATGTAGAAGGATAGAAAAAGGAAGGGTGAACATCTCACATGAGAATAGTAAGGGGGAGGTAGACGATCAGCACAACTAAAAGCAGCCCACAACCTGGAACACAAATGCCATAAATTCACAAGCAAAGCATTATTAAAATTTTCCAGGCCCATAAATGCTATCATTAATCACTTCCAAATAAACCTGATGTGAGTTAAATTATTGGAAGTTCCTGTGTAAATTAAATTATTATTAGTTGCAGGCTTTTTTTTTGTTGGAACAAGAAGCAGCCGAGAAGGAAGGGTTAGAGAGACCTACTGGCTTCAATTTACAAAAGAAGGTTTAAGGGGGAAAAGATTTTTGCTTGATTACAAGACCAAAACCACTTCACAGTATAATACCACAATAATTGTAGCCATACATCATAGCATGTCATAAGCCCAAGACAAAGCTCAGCCGCCTTTCGTAAGCAGCAGCCAAGGATGCAAGGAAAGCAAGTGAATGAGGTAATGGATTTCTTTCTCCTTATTCCACTAGAGAGCAGTGTTCTTTTGTACAAATCAGGTAAGTTTTTTTTTTCTGCAAAGAACCTGTGAGGGAAATATTCTATATAAGAGGTTTTAATACCAACAGAAAAGTCTTCCCCTTGCTGTAAAGCTATGCACTTTGATTGATGGATGCAGACAGGTATTTTTTCCCAAGAAAGTTGCTCTGAATTGAAGTAAGTGTGCTTTTGATATCTTCTTTTTTATAGACAAGTGTTAATGATTCAAAGTAGAACTTGCAAATTAAAATTACATCTTATAGTACACATTTTAGATGGCAATCTTCTGCCCAAACAGGTAACAATAATCAACCATTCATTATCTTTATAGGTAACACAAGGATGTTGTTAATAATACTTTCTTAAATATACCTAAAAATATTCAAGGGACAATAATCAACAAAGTCCAGGACAGAAATGAAGGCAAATGAAAGAGTGTAAGAAGAAATGTTTGCTTTGAAAAGTTGTCCTGATCCACTCCTTTACACTTTTTAAAAATGCATTATCCTGCTAGTAACTTTATTGATAATCCTGAGAACAGCAAGTTTGCATGATAGATATTTGCCAGCCTTTCTAAAAGAAAATATAGTCATAGGCAATTTGGCTATAATTCCTTGATGGAGCAGTGGACATTCCAAGAAGTCCAAGGCCAGGTCAACAATAGCTGAAGGCTGCCTCTCCATTTCATGTTGTTTAAATAACATTTCTAACTCTTCAATCCTATGCACAGAGAAACAAGCATAACAAACCGGTGAGTCTGTATGCATCTGTGTATAACTGACTGCTTTTCTTGCTCAATAAGAATTAAATTACTGGGTAATTTTGGTTTCTCCTAGAAAGAAATGAATATACTTTTAAGTATTTAGAATCACCAGAGAGCCTTTTAGCTATCCCTAAATACAAATCAGTGTCACCTGAAGTGTGGTTTCCTTGCGGACACAGCCCTGTTTCTTCTCCCTATTTACTCTTGGTATTCTTTTTCTACTACCCAACATCATTTTGTTATTTCTTTTCCTTAAACAAACTGAATGATACAGTTGTAAGCAAAAATAACTTGGGAGAAAAATAGAGTAAAATCTGAAGCATGACAAATAACAATAGGAAAAGCTCTTCAGAGTATTTACCATGTTAATTCAGAGAAATCAGATTATAGAAAGTGTTAAATTTAACATCAGCAGATCCTGGGATTTATTTTGGCTGGCTCATTTTTGCCTACATGCTGAACTTTCTAATATAGTAAATTCATGGAATTTGGTATTCCTTGACAAGAGTAAACTTGGGCTTCCTGAACTTCATATCCTGGTAGCATGAAGAACATTTCTTCACATGAGATCTGGCAAATATACAAAGCTGAATAAACAAGGGTGAATCCAAGAATGATTGGAGAGAGGAAACAATAATTCCTTCCACCCTAACCTGTTTTAATGCCAAATGTTTGCAATTCAGCTACAATACATTACTTGTATTGTAAAAAGCTGATCCTCTACTAATTAGACATCAGTAACAGTACAGGGAACTTCATGGAAAAAATCTGTATCATAGTCACTTTCCCATCACTGGGACAAAATATTCAGCACCCACAATTTAAAGGAGAGGCTTTTTCCCCACAGCTTCAGTCCATGGTTGGTTAGCTTCAAGGCAGAAACAATATGGCAGAGGGGTGGGAGGAAAAAGAAGTGCTCAACCCATGGCAGCCAGCAAGCAGAGAGAAAATGGAGGAACCATAAGCTTTGCTAGATCACACTCCCAGTAACCTCCAAACAGGCTCCACTTTCTAAAATGAGATTCAGCTACTGAACTCATCAATGGATGAATTGGATAGATGAATCAACAGATGATATTGTGCCCACATGATTCAATCACCTTCCAAACACATGAGACTTTGGGGGGATATGTTAGATCTAAACCATAACACTAAAAAAGAGACCTGGGTTTGGATCATAGTTCTATTATATATTGTGTCACACAAAGCTCTCTGAGCCTCACCATCAGCATTTATATAGGCAACAAAATTTGACAGTGCTTCCTTTCCAAAATTGTGTGAACAGCCAATTACTATATACTTTGCTTAAAATAGGCACTTCAAAATTGATGAAAATATTTCCAAGCAACTGGTGTCTCCCAGCCAGAGGCATAATCTGTCATTTTTATGTGAAATATTTTAAGTCAGATATTTTAAATAATCTAGAACAAATGTTAAAATGTTGGAATTTCTTGGCCAAAAACACATTTTATGTCCATTTATGAAAACAAAGTAGCCAAATAATTCATTTAGAAAAACATTAATTCTAAAATTTTTTGGATATCTGAACTCTAGATGAAGTACAAAGAGTGTCAAAAGTTTTTGTTTTGTTTTGCTAAAGATTGGAAAGGCATTGAACAAACTGTAAATGCATATGCCCATTTTGAGGGCAAGTTGGCAATGTGTTCAAAAGCCTTAGAAATATTCAGACTTTGAGGTAGTAATTCTATTTTAAGAAATGCATTCCAGAGGAATAATAACCAGAAATATGCCATCAAAAGCTTGCATTCCAGGCTGTTTATAACCTTTTTTTTTACAGTAGTGAAAAATTGGATACAATTTAAATGTCTAACAATAAGAGATTAGTTAAATATATTGTGGTATTTCCTTAAAATAGTCTATTGTAAAGCTATTAAGACTGTATTTTCAAATAATGTTTAATGACACAGAAAATGCTCATATAAATTTAGGTGAAAAAATAGGATATAAAACTGAATTTACAATGTGATGTCAATTTTACAAAACTGAGCATTTCACATAATTATTCTTATTCAACATATTTCAAGTAGTCAACCAAAATATTGTCAAAACATTAAGAAATAAAGATAAATTGCAAGCTTACAAATAAAGTTTTCATTTTTCTCCATGTGTATCTCAAATTCAAATTAACAATCATGAATTTAGAAAGCTACAGTCCATAATTTCATAAGATTTTAAGATAGTTCTTCATATATCTTGCTTTTGTCCAAATTCTGACAGGACTTAACAATATTTATTGGCAGAAAACCAAAGAATAAGTGATTCAACTACAGAGATACTACAATTTAAAATACTGTCTTTTAATTTGTACCATGTCAGATTGTTTCTGCTCCTATAACAAAATACTTAAAATGTGGGAATTTATATAGGATACAAGTTTGTTTCTCATAGTCCTGGAGGATAGGAAGTCCAACATGAGAAGACTTCCCCGGAAAATCTGGGACCTGAAGAGGGTTGCTCTCTGGTTCCAAAATGGCGCTTCCTACATCACCCTCACATGGCAGAAGGAGCCAACAGTTCCCTTGCACATCTTCTATGAAGTCATTTATCCCCATTCATGAAAACAGAGCCCTTAATCATGCCCTGAAGACTACTCCTCTTAATTTTATCACATCAGTGGTTAAGTTTCAGCATGAATTTTGGTAGTACATATTCAGAGCCAATTAAATTCAAGGAAATTTGACTGTATTTGGTAAATGTTTGAGGGGCAAAATGAATTTGAAGGTAGAAACCATTTTTTTGGGGGGGGTTACTGAGGATTGAACTAGGGACCTTGTGCTTGCGAGGCAGGTGGTGGAACCACTGAGCTAAATCCCAGCTCTAGGCCAAATGAATTTGAATTGCATTTTATCTGAGATTTTTAAGGGCAAAATAATGTTGCAAGGAGCTTACTTGAAAACATCTCATTGACCAGCTGAGGGGATTCCATAGAAATTTATTTGCAAGAAGGCTAGAGAAAACCTCCTGAGATATAACAGGATTAAATAGAGAAATAGGAGCCAGATACTTTACTCACCTACAGAGAAAAAGAGTGTTTTCATGTGACCTTGACTTGAAAGGTCTCTGCTTGACCTTATAGGATCCTGACTGGAGAGGAAAGGGAAGAGTTCCAGGTAAAGAGACTTGTACATAAAACCTGGGCAAATTTCTATTTGGGCCCAAGAAATAATTCCATGGGATCCCGCCAACAGTTGTAGAAGAAGAAGAAAAAAAAGATATCCTTTATTCCTCAATAGCATTAATATCCTGGATAATTTTATAAATTGTAAAAAAGAAACCAAGGCACTGGTTTATCAAACACTTTGCACATGGCCCAACAGCTGTGGGTAGGAACTTCTCTCTTCCTATCGGCAACACCAAGAAGTGGTGCTTTCAAAAGAGTGAACATTTTCTTGAACACAAGCAAGATACCCAAGAGGTCCTCTGGATATAATGCAGAAGGAAATGATTTATATGCAGCTTGAGTTTCTGAGTTAGAAAGAGAGACAGACAGAGCCAGGGAAATAAAATATATTTTGGCCCTTTTTCCCTGGAAACTGTTTATTTTCAGAACAAAAGCTCAAGTTGTTCACTGAATCAAGATTTCTACACTCTTCTACCTATCAGGGCACTAAACTAGAACATAGTCCTCAAGACTGCTCCAGAGAACTGATACCAAGTTGGATTTATCGGGAATATTGTGGTGAATAAAATGAAAGTGGAACACCAGAACACTAACTGCAATTCTGTACATAATGTTGAAGAATGATGTAGTATTTTAGCACACAGATATACACTGCTAATTTCTGCTTTCAAGAAGTAATTTTTTATATCCAATTAACTCAATACCATCAGGATTCATCTGAACCAGTTTTTATTTCTGAATTTCTTTTTCCGAATTGTTCTATTTTTAAGTATTGACATTTCATGACTTTTATTCTTTCTGAGATATCTTGCAAAGAACCAGAAGAATGATTCATGCTTTAAAGTTAAACTAGGATCAAACTTGTACTCTTTTTATAATCACTATTAGGTCCAGTGGATCCTTTGATATATGTAATTATCATTTGGGTCATTGGACCCTTTATATATGTCACATTATTGGTTCTTGGTGATTTTCCATGTTTTCCTGTATCTTGAAACATTTTACTATTTCATTGTCCTAGCAATTATTTTTTCATTACTTATCAATCATTCCAAGGTATTTTTTAAAAAGCTTAAATTATGAGAAAATAGAAGAAAGATGGGTCACAGACAGGACTCACAGAATTCTACAACGTCACTATTGCCGCAATCTTCTGGTTTTATACTGTGCTGTCTGAAATATGATATCATTGAAGAAGATATATTAAGAGAATGGAGAAATAGTCTTTGTGGTTTACTCGTAGTTTTCGTGGAACACAATTTTGAATTCAGAATTTCTCTTGTCCAGTCAATAGTGGCAAACAGAAACACTGAGAAATGTAGTTCAGAATGCAAACAAACAGGTAGCATCACTTTGTATTATAATAATCATGAACTTCATCACATAAGTAAAATTTTAGTTTATAAATATTCATAAGAAAATGTCCCAGGTGAATGTTTTCAAACTCAAATATCAGTGAACAACACATTTCTAAGGATGGGAAGGAGATGTGTATTTCTCACAAAGACATTCATTGGGAAGGAAGTGATCACTCAGTGTTGTGTGACAACAAATGGGCCATACTGTTTGTCAAAAGAATGCATGGCAATATTCCTTCAGCTCTGATAGTGTCTGTGTGCAAAATTCAACCTGCTACAGCTTGTAAAAGGACAATTGTTAAAAGCAAGTATGTACACAAAGGTGATCAGAAAGAAATTAGTGATGTAGAAATGACAAATAAAATCAATGATAGCTCCAAATGGTGTTCAATGTGAAATCGAAAATGGTTTGGACCTACAGAGCAGGTAAGGTGCCACTACAGTTATAAGTCACCCAAAAGTTTCAAAAATTGTGTTTAAGTATTATACCTTGGTGATGTAAATTCAGTAAGTACAAGATTGAACAGTTAGTTAAAAACTATTACATGTGCATTTAAAATAAGGAATCTACACTTACAACATGCCTATGTTCCAGAGTCATGCATGAAGGGCAGCTAGTAGCATTCAGAGGGTGCTGCCCATTGTAGATGTTTGTAATGTCAAATCAGAAAAATAAAAAGGGGGAATTTCAGTTGACTGTGTTGAGTTCTCATTAAAATTTCTAAATCATTTTCACTATTTCTCTATTCTTGTGAATTTATTAAGTGATGAAAAAATAGGAGAAACTGGAATAGAGCACACTGGCTCTACATGGTAAACAGCAATGCCTATTTTTCCTGGTATAAATGATGAAGGGTGAAGACTGGAAACTGGTTCATGAACTGGATGCCAGTGTGATGTTGTATCAGGAAAATTTCATGACACAATTCTGGGAGTTGATTTAAAACAAGGCACATGTGTTTGACATAAAATTTGGGGCAAAAATTACAATTATATAAAAGGTGCTAATGTTTTAAGACAAACAGAACAGAAATGTCATAACCAGTCTTCTTCATGTGCTCTTTTCCCTTCTTTTCTGGCTTTACCTTCTTAATCTTCCTCCCTTTCTATCCCTCCTCTTTCTTTTATGATTCTGGACTAAATTACACACTGCTGAAAGGATGTATAAATGGCTTTCCTCACAGTGTTGCAATTATGGATCAAAAGAAAAATTATTGGTTGTCTCTCAAGGAAAGCCAAGCCACTGACCACTTTCAGGCAGTTTTTCTTAAATCCAAGTAATTAACACAGTTTTAAAGAAAAGATTACAAGTGAAGAGTAATTCACAACATCCCCTAGTTTATATGATTCTGTCTTCATAGTCTTGATAGCTGCAAAGGAATGTTTAAGTCAGCGTTTATTTATTGAGCAGCTACCATATCCTAGACAATGGGAGTCCAAAAATAAATATGGAGAGATAAATTTAAATGCTCAAAATTATAATAATTTAAGATCTAAGAGATCAAAATGTGTAAAGAGAACAACCCACAGACAAAAAGACAATACATTCCCAGGGGAGAGACACAAGTTACACCTGATAAAGCAATAGAAACTCAATAGATCCTCTGTTTAAAACTTAATTTTAAAGCATTCTCTGGTTTTTTGTTTTGTTTTGTTTTGTTTTTCCTACTGCATAGGTAAGCAAACAAAATTTGTTTACTCTATGGTAATAATGGATCTGGCATAGCTATCACAGATTTAATTTTCTTACAAATTGTTAACACCCCTTTATTTTAAGGTGGACATGGCTAAAGAGTCTGTTTGGCAAGCCAGCCAAGTAAGAACGATGCATTAGTTTTGGTTAAAACTTTCCCCCAACCAAATCAATTTTTCTTGCCAATGACCTGAATCTCAGTCCAAAAACATTATATATAAGGTAGAAGAAATCGATATTTTCAGCTTACGCACCATGGTACTAAAACAATATAAAATTTATATCCAATATACACAATAAATTTTCATTGCTTTAGGTGCAAAATTAATGCATTTTAACTTCCTTTCTGTTCTGCGTCACAACACTATGTACAGTTCTGTAATGTTTATGTGTGTTTATATATGTGCATATATATGTGCATATATATATGTTTCAAACTTTCAAGGTGGTCTTAATAGGTTAACATAACTTCTAGGATAGTTGGTTTTTCTGAAAAATGCTTTTTTTTTCCCTTCCACTTAATTTGCCCTTTCCACATCCACCTTTCAGTTTCTATATTTTTAGTAAATGCAGATTAGGCAATTGTTTATTTTTTGCTTATGTATAAAAGCATAGCCATAGGCACAGAAATGTGTTTTGGATCCCATTCATGCTGAAAATTCACTGGTCACTCACTGACTCTGCAAGTAATTTTATAAAAATGTTTAGTTAGTTTTGCCAAGGATGTCTGATCTCCAATTTTACTTCACCGATGTAAGGTTTTGAATGGGTGGCCTGGTTTGATCAGTATCAGCCATGAGTGCCTTGGTCCTGAACATTGTTGTTTTGTTAAACAAAGGTGAAAGAATTGCACACTCCTATGCTGGCTTAAAGCTTTCTGAGGTGGGACAGAGACAAGGCTGCAAGTGAAACTGAGGTATGTCTTTCAGTTCTGCTAAACTCTTCTTTGCTCAGTTAAGCTATTTGATTGCACTCTGATATGACAAAATCTTTCTCAATTGGATGCTGATTAGACCAAAAAAGTAAATGTCCCTAAAAAGGTGGGACATAATTCATTAAGAAATAATTTTATAGGGCCAGGGATCTAGCTCAGCGGTCCCACTGGCTGCCTTGCAAGCACAAAGTCCTGAGTTTGATCACTGGTACCAAAAATAAATAAATAAAATAATAATAATAATAATAATAATTTTGTATAATAAAACTTTTTTCCAAATTTCTTCATGAATTTTAAAGAAAAAATAATATAATAATGGTAATGTATGGTAATTTCATTTCAAAGTAATAACAAATCTATTCCAGGTCACATATTTATAGCAGTAAGATGATTTAACTTTTTACTTTTTGCTTTGAGAGATCATGTGACTGGTTCTGAAAGTATGGAGTATTCTGAACAAATCTACATGTAGTCTAATACTTATGTAATGATTCCATTAAAATCAATTTACAAAAGTAGCATTAAATATTATATTTCCCTGCCTCTAAACACAGAGTTTCTGGGCCAAGCTCCATGGTATCAGAAGAAGCTGCATTTGAGGTTCAGGATCTCAGAAACTGTCACTGAAGATGAGTATTGTGATAGAGAATGTAGTTAAAGAGGGCAGAATATTCATTAGAAAAAATAAAATAACAATAACGTTTTTCATAGTAGACAAATAATGGACACAAACCAAAGGATGAACTCCATTGATGAATGGAGAAATACAGTGAAAGTATATCTACACAATGGAATATTATTCAGCCCTAAAAACAAATGAATTGCTTGCATATGCTCCAATATAGGTACATCATATAAATATTATGCTAAGTGAAAGAAGCTAGATGAAAATTGCTGTGGTATATGATTTCATTTACATGAAGTATGCAAAAAGGGCCACTCCATAGACAAGGACGTGAAATGTGGAGTGACTCCTAATAGGCATGGAATTTATTTATGCATGATGAACATGTTTTTGAACTAGATAGTGGTGATGAATGCATAACTTTTGAACATGTTAAAACCACCAAATTGTGTTCTTTAAATAGTGAATTATATTGATTTAGAAAAACTGTGTGAGAAAGAGAAAACCAAATCCAATTTGTTTTGGTGCACATTTTTGTGTGCTCTGGATTACTTGTCCCTAAGAATCTGTACAAGCTTCGTTGGATTATCCAATTCTCAATGTTTCTCTCAATTTTTTCCCCTTCATTTTTCTCTGCTCTACTTTAAGTTGTTTATATCCAATCTCCTGTTTTTTATTTCTTTTGCAACTATGCCTAGTTTCTTATTAAAATTAAATATTGGAGGCAGAGGAGATTTCTGGGCCACCATTCCACTGCTCCCAGCTCGGAGGAGGATTCTGGGCCACCTTCCCACCAATTCCAGCACAGAGGAGGCTTCCGGACCACCGTCCCACCACTCCCAGCACAGAGGAGGTAACCCCCCCCACCCCACCCCTGTAGAAATGAGGCAACATGTAAACAAGTCTCAAACCAGACTTCCAAATCACCTAAAACAACCACAAGCAGAAACGAGATTGAACACTCTGATACTCAACCACCTGGACTCCCTGAACTGGCAACAAAAGAGGATCTGGAAAAAATGAAATCAGAAATAATTTCTCAGATAACAGAAGAGATTGTGCTTATAGTAAAAGACATGATTAATAAATCTAGAGAGGAGCTGAGGAACATGATGGAATCCCAACATTGAAAACAAATGGAATCCATAAAATAGATGCAAACAGATTACCAGGATATTAAAAACTCCTTTGAAAGTCTACACAGCAGAATGAGCCAGTGTGAGGACAGAATTTCAGATATAGAAGATAAGATTGCAATTAGTGACCAGGAAAAGAAAAATTCCTTTAAAATTGTAAGGGACCATGAGTAATCAATCCAGCAGCTGCTAGATGATGCAAAGAAGAATAACATAAGACTGATTGGAGTCAATGAAGAAACAGGAGAGAGTCCAGATGACATTAAAAAAAACTATTCACAGAAGTGATGGCAGAAAACTTCCCAAGGAGGGGAAAAGAACTTGACATACAGATAAGTGAGACATATAGGATTCCAACTAGCCTTGATCAAAAAAATCTCTACAACTAGGTACATAATAGTTAAGATTCCAACAAAAGAACAAAGTTCTACAAGCAGTTACAGAAAAGAAACAAATCACATAAAAAGGAAAGCCCACCAGAATCACAGCACACTTCTCAACACAAACCATCAAGTCAAGAGAGCTTGGAGTGATGTATTCCAAACCCTAATGGAAAACAGCCTTCAACCCAGATTGATGTACACTGTAAAACCATCTTTCAAAATTGATGGAGAAATAAGATATTTTCATGACAAAGAGCACCTTAGGAACTTCATGAATGCCAAACTGGTACTCCAAAAAATTTTAGACAATATCCTAGGAAAAGAAAACGAAGATCACAACCCCAGGGAGCACAGCAGGATGGATCCATCGGGCACAACAAGAAATTAAATGTAAAGTGGGAGAATCCAAAAAAAGAAAAAGTCACGACAATGATAAGTCAATATGTATCAGTTACAACCATCATTGTTAATGGTCTCAATTTACCAATCAAAAAAAAATAGACTGGCAGAATGGGTCAAGCAGCAAGATCCAACAATATGCTGCATACAAGAAACATACTTCGTAAAGAAACTCATAGACTGAAAGAGAAAGGGTAGAAAACAATACTCCATGTGACAGGAACCCCCCCAAAAGTAGGAGTAGCTATCCTTGTTGCAGATCAAGTAGATTTCAAACCAACACTGATTAAGACAGAAAAAGAAGGACACTACATCCTTGTAAAGGGAACAATCTAACAGGAAGAGATAACAATAATAAATATCTATGCACCAAACACTAGTGTGCACAACTATATAAAAGAAATACTAACAGACATGAAAAATCATATAAGCACTAATACAATAGTTGTTTGAGACCTCAATACCCCACTGTCACAAGTAGATAGATCAACTAGACAAAAAGAAGCAACAAAATGGTAGAACTCAATCAAACTCTTGAACAGATGAACTTAACAGATGTTCACAGGGTGTCCCAGCCCACAAGAACAGAATACACATTCTTTTCAGCTGCACATGGGTCATTCTCCAAAACAGACCACATACTCACTCATAGAATGTATTCAGGTAAGTACAAAGGAATTGAAGTTATCCCCTGTATATTATCAGACCATAGTGTGAAGAATTCAAGATCCATAGCAAAAGAAACCACAAAAATTTCATAAACACATGGAAATTGAACAACACAGTTCTGAATAACCAATGGGTCACAGAGGAAATTAAAGAAGATATCAGACAGTTCCTACAATTAAATTATAATAACAGTAAAACATATCGGAGTCAATGGGACACAATGAAAACAGTCTTAGGAGGGAAATGCATAGCAGTGAATACTCATATTAGGAAAACAGAGCGAGCCCAAATAAACAACCTGATGGTGAATGTCAAGGTTCTAGAAAAAGAAGAGGAGGACAGAACCAAAACTCATACAAGGTAGGAAATTAGAGATCAGAGCAGAAATCAATTCAATGGAGACTAAGAGAATGATACAAAAAATCAATGAAGCCAAAAGTTGGTTCATCGAAAGAATCAACAAAATTGACAGACTCTTAGCCAACCTCATAAGAAAAAGGAAAGAAAAGGCCCAAATCCATGCAATTAAGAATGAAAAGGGTGAAATTACAATGGACCCAGCAGAAATCCAGAGGATCATCAACACCTACTTGCAGAACCTATACACCAATAAGATGGAAAACAGAGAAGAAATGAACAGATTCCTAGATATGTATGAATTACAAAGGTGAACACCGAAGACCTAAAAATTCTAAACAACCCAATATCAATCAATGAAATTGAAAACATAATTAAAACCTTTCCAACTAGGAAAAGCCCAGGCCCTGATGTGTTCACTGCTGAATTCTACAAGACATTTAGCAGCAGGCAGCAAAACCACTGAGCTAAATCCCTAGCCCTCCCTCTAATTTTTAAAAATCTCACTAACCAGTTCATGAACACAACCATTATTCACCAGGGACTTTAGCTTAAAACAAATTTCAAAAATGTTTAATTGCACATTTTTCTCATTAAAATGCTACTGGGCTTCTGCATGTATTAATAAGCCTGTTTATACCTTTGTCAATATGGGTAGATTAGGAGATAAGAATGAAAAAGAATAAAACAAGCAAAAAAACGAATGATGCTTGTATGCTACATATACTCTACAGAGAACATCAATAACCTTTCTACTAATGAGTAGAGTGGATCTGATGAAATTTCCCCTTGGAATTTTTTCAGATATTAAATTTTGAAATGACATACCTTGCAAACAAAGGTAGAAGCAATTTTATCCCATTAACAGCTTGAAATTTCACACCATGAAAATGGAAAAGGAAAGTAAAATGAGGTTAATGAGAAAGCTAATTAGAATCCAGAGGTTTGCTGGGTTAATGTCTAGACTTTGGAGGCCTAGGTTCAACAATTTACATACCTTGTATTTAGCCTTAAAGATTGACCTGCACTTGAGCAATTTGATAAGCAGAACTCTGTGCTCCTCAGCATGCTACAGACCCACATTGAATGTCACAAGAGTGTGGGAAAAACAAATAAACAAACAAACACAGACTATTTATAAATCATAGCATGGCATAGTCACTTAATGTTTAGAATTGACAAAACTCATGTAGCATATACAAAAGAACTCATGTGAACAAACAAGGAATAGTCCAGAAGCCAAAGAACAAGTTACAAAGAATTTGCATGGGCAAATAAAAGAAAAGAAAAGCAAAACATGTAACAAGTATTAAAAGAGATAGTTGAAACCAATAATTTGATATATGTAAAACCAAAATAGTAATGTAATAATGACAACTGATTGGTATGATGGGGGAGACAACATTTATTAATTGTTGGTGGAATTATAAAATATAAATTGGGTAAGATTCAGAACAGGCTGGTAGTATGTAGCTAAATGTGGATTGATATGTTCTCTGACTTGAATGTAATCTTGGGTGTGTATCACAGAGAAATATTTGCATACTTCCAACACTGGTCATAAATGTGATTGTTTATTTTCTTACCAGTAGTATTTTGCTTCCCATTCACTGTCTCCACAAACACAGCTTGTGGGTAAGAGGAAAGAGTGAGAGACAAACTAGATACTTGCTACTATAGGATAAGTATGAGGATGCCATGGATGAATGCCAGGGAATCTTTTTCAGCAGTTTGAACCCAAATCTATACAGTGTTTATGGTCCTTGAAGGTACTATACTGAGTGACAAAGGAAAGAAGTAGAATACAATTTATAGCAAAAACACTACTAATGTAAATTTAAAATACATAGATACAGAAAGCATTATGTAGTTTTTAAAAGGTGAATGCATAAATATACCCATGACCATGATTTTAAAATGGAAAAATGTGAATGTGAATGGGGATTAATGTGAAAGAGGAAATAAACACTGCAATGTGGGGCTGTGCCTTAGGCTGAGGAACATAATACACTCTGAACTTGGTAGTATTTTTAGCTCAGTTCTTAATTTTGACATCACTGGAAGGAAAAGAGGAAGAGAACAATCTAGTATCTTTCAGTCCGATGTTGACTCAAATATGTAAGCAGGACAAATTCTTTATTTCCTGACTGATTTGTTTGGTGATGGGTCATTTGTTGTGAGGTTTCTCTTTCTGTGATATTATGCTGCATCCCGGGGACTCCTGGGCCTTGTTCTTCTTTTGTATTCAACAAGAAAAAGCAATTTTCACTCTTGAAGCATCAAAGAAAGACTTGGTGTTCTGTGTAATTGGGTCAATTAAGACTCATGTAGTCCCTACCTAGTCATGTCTGAATTTTCACTCTTTGCTGTAGCCTGTGTTCAGCTTCTGACTACATGCACACTGGGCTTGATGGCCCTCCAAGTCCCTCATTCTGAAGGTCTAAATCAGCTTCATTTCCTCAGGGAATGGTTCTACTTCAGGTTCCCATCATTGCTCTAAATTTGATATCATGCATCTTTTTCTGGAACAAGTGTATGACAAATTTGAAGCTGCTGGGTTTTGTTTGCATGTTTGTTTTCTCAAATATAATATTCCATAAAGTTTTTTTATTATCTTTGTATGTGAATTTTATTCTCATACATAAATACAGACCACTATTTGCTGGAAAATTTATCCATTTTCCAAAGTCAGCTTTAAAAACAAACTTTTGGAATAAGATTTTTTAATGAATTTGTTAATGAATTGAGAGCTACTTACATATTTAAATAAATATTTAAATGACACTTTTTCCAACCAAGGATAAAATATTAAAATTTTAGGAAATATGGTTTTGAAAATTTCAAGAAATTAACTTCCCTAATAATTTTTATTTTGGGTAAAGAATGCAACTTTCCAGGAAAATCAGCTCATAATAATGCACAGGAGAAAAAAGAAGAGTGACAGGTCTTTGTGACTATACATGATCTCTCACTATTCGGAAAACTATTACATCTTCCAAGAGATTTTTGACCCAACCATGTAATAACTTCTGAAACTACTTGTATTTATAATATGGCGAAACATATTTATTGTCAAAAAATTAGCTTTAACCAAGGAAAAATCAATGTATACTCATAGGCTTTCTTAACAGTTTAAAATTACTTCTCTATGTGACTCTTAACATCTAGAAATCATTCAACTATATCTAGAAATAATATCTACAGTTTTTAGGTGAGAAGACTGTGGTCTAAGAGTTTAAGTCACTTGGCCAAAACAATAGTCAAATCAATACTTGGCCATCTCTGGGTGTATTATTACTCATCTTTGTAATCTATTGTTTTATTATCTCTTCTTGCTACCTACATCAGTATTGTTCAGAGTAAGCCAGAAACACTGAGGCCAAATGGAACTGGAAATGTGAGTGCTCACGTATGACTGTTAGAATCACTATTCAAAATCACACTTAATGGAGGGGATCATTAAAATCTCTATAGATTGTAATGAACATTTAATTCATAAGCCAATGCACCAGAATGGAAGAGGTTTTCAGATTTAAGAATAAGTCTAGTTCAATATGTCATTACCTTGTTCACTTATTTACTATACTAAGTGATGGCACTTGGCATTTGGTAGCTTCTGAGGTTTTTTACAGTGTTAATGGTAAAATACTTTTCTGGTATAAATCTATTAATCTGAATAACACAAAATTCAAAAACACAACTCCTGCAGAAGACACACATGTGTGCATACACATTTATAAGCAACTGCTTTGGGGGAAGTGTTTAAGAAGCTTCTAAAAATGATGCTTATGATGTATGTAAAATTTACTTTTAATTATTGTTATCACTGTTTTTAATATTGTATTTATCACTGTTGATATCAATGTTATTATTCCTGTAAATCCTAAAATCCCTTGCTAATTTTACCCTCTATGATTTTTGAAAATTATTTCTTGTGATGTCTTTCCTAGTAGAAAGTATGTTTGTTTTTAACCAAATTTAATAGAAAATTTTAAATTATTTAATTAATAATGTTTGATTTTCTGTGATACCAGGAACAAAGGGATTTATCATGGCATCAGAAAACAATGAAGGCAAGATTCAAGTTTCTCTGATTTTTAATAATCTTTTGAAATATGTACTAAATTATAAGCTAACAATCCATAGGTAGTGCAGTTTTAATCCTTTTTGCTTCATTCTAATAAAAAATAACTTTATTCTGAAAAATATCTGCAAAATTCATTGACTTGCATTTATTTATAATGATTAGGATTATTAAAAGCATGGTTTGTATCAGGTATTTATTTTTTTCTAGTAGTTTGTTGATCTAAAATTAATTTAAACGGCATTGGTCTTCATGTCTGCTTTTAAGTAGGTAAGAGTAAATATAATGAATAAATTTAAAGAGTCAATCTCAGCAAAAACATTTGATCATCTCATATATGCCAAGTAAATTGGAGGTGAGACCTTACAATATCTTATGAAGTACAGTTCAGTATAACAAAAACAAAAATTGGGGAAATGATATTATCCTGGAGACAAATCAGCCCACTAAAAACCATTATTTTGTTTCATATAAACTTAGATCATAGTAAAATTCCTTAGAACAAGAGTGTAGAAGGTAAGATTTATAAAGGGTCATCAGGGGTGCAAATAAAATTTTCAAATATATATATTTGAAAATATATATATTTGAGATTTGAGATAGATAGATAGATAGATAGATACCCTAGGGCTTCAGTTTTCCAGTTGAAGAACTGAAGAATCCAATGAAACCTTTGGTTATTTTTCCTAATGTGAAAAAAACAGACACATGAGTTAAGGATTTAGTTAAGTACCCAGCCTGTTTAAAACCCTGGATTTGATTAAGAAAAATATACAAGACAGGGCTGGGGATTTAGCTCAGTGGCACGGTGCCTGCCCCGCAAATGCAAGGTCCTGAGTTCAATCCCAGGTACCTGCCCCTACCACAAAAAAATCCAAGACATAAGCAAAAATAGACTCATGGTCATGGAAGAGAAAAAAAGGAAAAGAATAGAAAAGAAAAATATCCAAAATTTTCAGTGGATTTTCCAAGTTGTATAGAACTGGAAAAGCTATGTTAAAAGAAAAACTTTAGATAATTGTAGAGTTTATTTTAGCAGAGAATAATTTGTGAATTGGGCATAACTCAGATTTAGGAGAGGGACAAAGAGATCCACACAGCAAGCCAGGTGGAAAGAAAAGAAAAAGACAACTTCATTGATTATAGCTCATCATTTGCC
Organism: Heterocephalus glaber; assembly: GCF_000247695.1. Next base: position 8,228,110 of record NW_004624811.1, read on the forward strand.
TTATTTGGCATGGTGGGATGAGATGTTTGCCTTGCACAGATACAGTCCATTCAGAAGCCTGTGATTGGCTGAATCATGGCTGCTGTGATTGGCTGAGACACAGTTATATGTTACAAAAATATACTCAAAGTATAATTTATTAGTCTACTAAGCTGTGCTGTGGCAACTTGAAACTACATTTAATTAAAGAGCTAAGAATGACTATTTTAAGAAAGAATTGTATTTAATTTCCTAAATAAAAACCAAGAATTGTCAAGTTGTTTTTCTCTGACAATTAATCTTGTCAATCTATTTTCAGAGATCTTAATATGAAATGAGCAGGTCACAGTAAGTCAGGTGGGGATATGATCAAAAATTTACAAGTAAATTATTTTCTCACTTCCTATTTGTTGAAAGACTTAAACTTCTTTGGTGTTTCACATTCACCATAGCTAATTCTGTTCAAAGAAACCCCAGCCAGAATGATTGCTATGCTCACTAGTCTAAATATATTCTTCAAGTACTATTGAGAATGAGGGCAAATAGTGAATTTTTTTCATTTTCTTTGAAAGCACCAGAAATATGTGTACAATGCTTTCCGTAAGTATATAATCATAATTCTAAGACTTGTCAGGAAAGAGTTCCATATAAATCTTTTCAAAAACTAATGTTAAAATTTCAAAGTAATTTTAGAATACAGGAAGATTGTGATGATATTAAAAAGTTTTTCCAGATACTCGGTGCCTACATTCCACTATCATTAATATCGTATGTTCATATAGCACACTTGTCATAATCAACCAATGCCTACATAGTATTTACAAAAGTCCATGTTTTATTCAAATACACTTAGGTTTTATCTGATCATGTTTTTCTCTCTAGAATCCTACCCTGGATACCACCTTACATTTAGTCATGATGTTTCTTCAAGGTTCCTGTGTGTTGTGACAGTTTCTCAAACTTTTCTTGTTTTCATTGACTTGATAGTTCTGAAGAGTACTGGGTAAATATTTTGCAGAATATCCTCAATTCAGGTTTTTCTGATGCTTTTCTCATGATTAGATAAATTATCATTTGAGGGAAGACCACAGACGTCAAGTGTCATTCACATTACATCCTATCAGTGTTGTAAATTATGAAAAATGACTTATCATTGTTGAAGTCAATATTGTTAAATTGGCTTGGCTAGGATTTCTCAGTTTCTTTTCTATGATGTTACTTTGTTTTAGCCCATTTCTGAACTATACCTCTTGGGAGGAAGTCACTAGGCATAGCTAGCATTTCAGGAAAAAGGGATTATGCTCCACCTACATTAAATGAATTATGTAAATAAATTGGAGGTTTTGGCATGAGAGATTTACCTATTTTTTTAATTTACTCACTCAAGCACTTATACATAGGTTGAGCATCCATAGTCAAAATCTACAAAATCCAAAATGTTTCAAAATGCAAAAATTGTTGAGTGTTGGCATGATGCTACAAGTGTAAAGTTCATGTGATGGGGTGCAGTCAAAGGGCAGGTGCACTTAAAATATTATAGAAAACTACCCCCAGGCTGTGTGTATAGGGGGATATAAAACATATATGAATTTTGTGTTTATATTTGGGTCACATCTCCAAGATATCTCATTATATATGGAAATATTTCAAAAGTAAAAAATCAAAAACATTTCTGGTGCCAAGGAATAAGGGGTAAGGAATATTTAACATGTATAATAACATAAACTCCTTTATATTTGTCTATGTTTGGGATTTAAATATCATATGTGTATATATATCAAATATGTGCACTTATATCATAAATGTGATATAAATATATAATATAGAGGCACATAAGTTTCAGGCAGAGGCCTGACATTCCATCAGTAAGTGTGCACAGATCCCAGGGAGCAGCTGTTTGGCCCAGACCAGTGCAGCTGCAGGTGGATCCCAGCCAGGGGTCCCTCCCCAACCCAGGAACTACTGCACACACACCCAAGCTGAAGGCATGCCCAGAAAAGAGCTGCACTGGCACACAAGCTTCAGCCAGAAGCCTGAGATACCATCAGCCAAAGCCAAGGATATGCCTGGAAAAGAGCTACACAGGCACACAAGCAATACCCAGAAATCCACCCCGATACCATTGATAAGTGCATGGAGACCCTAGCCAAAGCCTGCCCAGACAACAGGAACTGGGATGCACAGCCCCTCCCAGACAACAGCTAATAGGAGAATCACCAAGAGGCACACCTACATACCATCCCAAGTATGCACAGGCCCCAGCCAGAAGACCACCCAGACAACAGGTCAGGTCATCCAGAAGACCACCACTCTGATTCCAGGAATTGGGGTACAGGTGAGCACCAGAGTAAAGGCTCCCAGGTGGCTGGCTGAGAATTCAAGACCACTGGGTGATCAAAAAGTTGCATCAACAAAGGCACAGTAGTCTGCATCTGTTAAAATGAAAAGAAATGTAAATAAGTCTCAAAACCAGACTTCCAGATCACCTAAGGCAACCCCAAAGGTCAATGAGATGGAACACTCTAATACTCAACCACCTGAAGTCCCTGAACTGGCAACAAAAGAGGATCTGGAAAAAATGAAATCAGACATAATTTACTCAGATAACACAGAGAGAGTGCCCACAGTGCAAGTCAAGATTAATAAATCTAGAGAGGACACAGATAAAAAAATAGAGGAGCTGAGGAACATGATGGAATTCTAACATAGGAAACAAATGGAATCAATAAAAAAGATTTCAGGAGATTAAAATATCCATTAAAAGTTTACAGAGCAAAATGAGCCAATGCAAGAATAGAATTTCAGATATAGAAAATAGGCTTGTAATTATTGACAAGGAAAAGAAAAATTTCTTAAAAATAGTAAGGGACCATGGGAAATCAATCCAACAGCTACTAGACAATGCAAAGAAGAATAATATCAGACTGATTGAAGTCATTGAAGAAACAGGAGAGAGTACAGATGACATAAAAAAAACTGTTTACAGAAGTAATGATAGAAAACTTCCCAAATAGGGGAAAAGAACTTGACATGTAGATAAGTGAGGCATATAGGACTCCAACTAGCCTTGATAAAAAAAATCTACACATAGGCATATAATTGTTAGAATTCCAGAAACTCAACAGAAGAACAAATTTCTACAAGCAGTTAGAGAAAAGAAACAAATCACATACAAAGGAAAGCCCATCAGAATCACAGCAGACTTCTCAACACAAACCATCAAGCCAAGAAGAGCTTGGAGTGACATATTCCAAGCCCTAAAGAAAACCTACAACCCAGATTGATGCACCCTGCAAAACTATCTTTCAAAATTGATGGAGAAATAAGATACTTTCATGACAAAGAGAACATGAAAAACTTCATGAATACCAAACTAGCACTCCAAAAAATTTTAGACAATATCACAGGAAAAGACAATGAGGATCACAACCCCTGGAATCCCAGAAGAATGAATAAATCAGGCATGCCAAGAAATTAAAGGTAAAGGGGGAGACTCCAACAAAAAGAAAAAGTCATGACAAGGATAAATCAATACGTTTCAGTTGTAACCATCAATGTTAATGGTCTCAATTCACCAATCAAAAGAAATACATTGGCAAAATGGGTCAAGAAGTAAGATCCAACAATATGGTGCATGCAAGAAACACAATTCAAAAGGAAACTCAGACTGAAGGTTAAAGGGTGGAAAACAATACTCCGTGCAACAGATATCCCCCCAAAAGCAGGAGTAGCTATCCTCTTTGCAAATCAAATGGATTTCAAACCAATAGTGATTAAGTGAGACAAGGAAGGACACTACATCCTTTTAAAGGGAGCAATCCAAGAGGAACATCTGTCAATCATTAATATTGTATGCAAAAAACATTAGTCCACCCAACTACCTAAAACAGATACTATTGGACATGAAAATTCACATAAGCACTAATACAATAGTAGTGGAGGAACTCAATGCCCCACTGTCACAACTAGATAAATCAACTAGACAAAAACTAAACAATGAAATTCTAAAACTCAATCAAACTCTTGAACAAATACACTTAACAGATGTTAACAGAGTATTCCATCCCACAAAATCAGAATACATACTCACTCATAGAACATGTTTAAGTAAGTGCAAAGAAATTGAAGTTATTCCCTGTATATTATCAGACCATAGTACGATCATAGTGGAGATCAATAGCAAAAGAAATCACAAGAACTTCATAAACACATGGAAATTGAACACACTTCTGAATAACCAATGGGTCAAAGAGGAAATTAAATTAGAAATCAGAAAGTTCCTACAATTAAATGACAATGACAGTACAACATATCAGAATCTATGGGACCCAATGAAAATAGTCTTACAAGGGAAATTCACAGCAATGAATATTCATATTAGAAAAACAGAGTGAGCTCAAGTACTAAACTTATGCTGAACCTCAAGCTTCTAGAAAAAGAAGAGCTGTACAAACCAAAGCTCATACAAGGGAGGAAATTATGAAGATCAGGGCAGAAATCAGTGCAATGGAGTCTAAGAGAAGAATAAAAAAAAATCAATGAAGCCAAGAGTTGATTCTGCGAAAGAAGTTTTAAAAATTGAGAAACTCTTAGCCAACCTTATCAGGAAAAGGAAAGAAAAGGCCCAAATCCATGCAATTAGGAATGAAAAGGATGAAATTACAATGGACCCAGCAGAAATCCAGTGGATCATCAATACCTACTTGGAAAACCTATATGCCAATAAGATGGAAAATACAGAAGAAATGGACAGATTTCCAGATATATGTAAATTAACAAAGTTGAACACACAAAACCTAAAAATTCTAAACAACCCAATATTAATCAATCAATTTGAAAATATAATTAAAAATTTACCAATTAAGAAAAGCCTGGGTCCTGATGGCTTCACCACTGAATCTATAAGACATTTAGAGAGGAACTACTGCCACTACTCTTTAAACTCTTCAATGAAATTGAAAGGGAGGCAATACTTCCAAATTCACTCCTGGAAGCAAACATCACCTTGATCCCCAAAGCAGAGAAAGACCAAACTGAAGAAGAGAACTATAGGCCAATCTCACTAATAAACATAGATGCAAAAATCCTTAATAAAAGACTGGCAACTACAATGCAGAATATCATCAAGAAGATCATACACCCTGACCAAGTGGGATTCATCCCAGGGATGCAGGGATGGTTCAACATACACAAATTAATCAAGGTAATACACTATATGAATAGAGCTAAGGACATAAACCATATCTTCATCTCAATAAATGCAGAAAAACCATTTGGCAAAATCCAACATGCCTTTATGATAAAAACCCTACAAAAAATTGGAATAGATGGTCTCTACCTCAATCTGATAAAAGCCATCTCTGAAAAATCCAACAGCCAGTATCATACCATATGGTCAAAAACTGAAATCATTCACACTAAAATAAGAACAAGACAACGATGTCCACTATCACCACTCTTGTTCAATATAATTTTGGAAACATTAGCCATGACAATTAGACAAGAGAAAGAAATAAAAGGGATAAAGATAGGAAAGGAAGAAGACAAATTCTCATTATTTGCAGATGACATAATACTTCATATCAAAGTCCCCAAGAACTCCACCAAAAGTCTTCTAGACTTAATAACCAAATTCAGTAAAGTGGCTGGATTCAAGATCAACACAGAGAAGTCAATAGTTTTTCTGTACACAAAAAACAGACTTATGGATAGAGAAATGCGGCAGTCAATTCCTTTCACAATAGCATCCAAAAAATTGAAATACCTAGGAATCAACCTAACAAAAGAAATCAAAGACCTGTACTCTGAAAACTATAGCACTCTGAAAAGAAAGATTGACGACAATATCAGAAAATGGACAGACATCCTCTGCTTCTGAGTAGGAAGGATTAATATAGTGAAAATGGACATACTTAAAAAGCTGAATACAGATTCAATCCAATCCCAATTGAGATCCCAGCAGCATACTTCACAGGCCTTGAGAAAACAATCCAAAAATTCATTTGGAACAAGAAGAGACCCAGAATAACAAAAGCAATACCAGGCAATAAAAACAAGGCAGGGTGTATTACAATCCACAACTTGAAAATATACTACAAAACTACTGATAAAAGCAGCATGGTACTGGCAAAGAAACAGACCTGAGGACCAGTGGCACAGATTAGAGGATGCAGAAACAGCACCAGACACACTCAGCCACCTCATCTTTGACAAAGGAGCCAAACACCCTCACTGGTGGAAAGATAGACACTTTAATATATGGTGCTGGAAAAAATGGGTTTGAACTTGTCAAAGATTAAAACTAGACCTATATCTCTCACCATGCGCTAAGCTAAAATCAAGATGGATTAAACATCTAAATATTAAAACAGAAAGACTAAAAAATCCCACATCTTCTTTATCCAGTTTCCAGTCGATGGGCACTTGGGCTGTTTCCAAACCTTAGCTATTACAAACTGTGCCGCTATAAACATAGGTGCGCAAATATCATTGTGGTATGATTCTTTTAATTCTTTGGGGAAGATACCCAGTAGGGGAATAGCGGGGTCAAATGGAACCTCTAGTCCTAGTTATTTGAGGTATCTCCATATGGGTTTCCACAGTGGTTGCACCAGTCTGCACTCCCACCAACAATGGAGAAGGGTTTCTTTCTCTCCACACCCCGCCAGCATTTGTTATTGGTTGATTTCTCAATAGCAGCCATTCTTTGTGGGGTGAGGTGGAATCTCAGTGTTGTTTTCATCTGCATCTCTTGAATGACCAGTGATGTTGAACATTTTTTCATATATTTATTTGCTGTTTTTACTTCTTTGTCTGAGAAATGTCTGTTCATTTTGGATGCCCATTTTTGAATTGGGTCATTGAATCTGGGGGGGTCTGATTTTTTTCACTTCTTTCTGTTTTAATGTTTAGATGTTTAATCCATTTCAATTTTAGTTTATAAAATGGAGTACTACTCAGCCATAAAGAATGAGAAACTACAGTCATTTATAGCTAAATGGATGCATATTGAGGCCATACTCTTAAGTGAAATAAATAGGACACACATTTGTAAACACCGAATAGTATCTCTAGTGTGAGAAACTGAAAGTGTAAATAAGGATGAAAATGATTAAAATGAATAATTGATAATTTGAAATAGGAAAAGGTCCAAAAGTGGAGGGGTGGCGGGAGGGGAAGGGGAAAAGCAAGAAAGGAAAAATTATGTGAAAGAAAAAAAAAAGGAAACAAAGTCTATGTAAATAGGGAAGGGTGGTGGGGGTGAAGGGCACACAGGTAATGGGGAAAAAATTAAGAACTAAGATACATCATGTTCAGGTACAAGCACCCAATGATAAATGTGAATGTAATGTATGCCTAAAATGTACCAATTAATATATAAATAAAAAAAGAATAAAGAAAACAGAAGACTAAATCTGCTGGAAGAGTTTTGGTAGAACTCTTGAAGACATTGGTGTAGGAAAAGATTTTATGAGCAAAAACTCAGTTGCATGTGAACTAGCACAAACAATCAACAAGTGGAATATCTTACTAAAAAGCTTCTGCACAGCAAGAGAAACCACCAACACTGTGAAGAGATAATCCTCAATGTGGGAAAATATTTTCACCAGCTGTCCCTAAGACAAAGGTCTACTATCTTGAATCTATAAAGAACTTAAAAAAAATCAGACCTCCCAAATTGAAAGACCCAATCCAAAAATATGCATCTGAAATGAACAGACATTTCTCAGACAAAGAAGTAGAAATAGCAAATAAACACATCAAAAAATGTTCAACATCACTGTTCATTCGAGAGATGGAAATGAAAACAATGCTGAGATTCCATCTCACCCCAAAAAGAATGGCTGCTATCACAAAATCAACCAATAACAAATGCTGGCAGGGCTGTGAGGAAAGAGGAACCCTGCTCCACTGCTGGTGGGAGTGTAGACTGGTGCAACCACCGTGGAAATTCTTATGGAGATACCTCAATGAACTAGGATTGGAAGTCCCATTTGACCCAGCTATTCCCCTGCTGGGTATCTTCCCCAAAGAATTAAAAGAATCATACCACAGTGATATATGTGCACCCATGTTCATAGCAACACAATTCATAATAGCTAAAACTTGGAAGCAGCCCAACTGCCCATCAACTGGAGACTGGATGAGGAAAATGTGTTTTTTTAATAAAATGGAGTACTACTCATCCATAAAGAATGAGAAGTTAGAGACATTTATTGCTAAATGGATGCACATTGAAGCAATATTCTTAAGACAAATAAATAGGACACACATGTGTAAATACTGAATACTTTCTCTCATGTGAGAAACTGAAAGTGTAAATAAGGACTAAAAGGTATAACAGATAATGTGAAATAGGAAGAAAAGGGGCGACAGGGAATGGGAAGTGGGAGGGTAGGGGAAAGGAAAGAAGGAAATGGAAATAATAGGAGAAAAAGAAAAATTCGAAACAAAGTCTTTGTAGATAGGGAGGGATGGAGGGGTTGTAGGGAGGGTAGGGGAATGTGGAAAAAATAAGAACCAAGAGAAATTATGTAAAGGTCCCAATTTCCAATGATGAATGTCATTATATTGTATACCTTAAATGTACCAAGAAAATTAATTTTTAAAAATATATGATATATGTAATATATGTATACATGTAATATAATATATATATATATGTGTGTGTGTGTGTGTGTGCACAGATATTTCTCATTTAGCAACCTACTAGGTTAATGACTATTCTGATTTATGACCGAATCAGCTGTTTTGAATTACAACTGAGGGCTTAGACTTAAGACTTGTCTTTTTTGAGTTTTTTTGGTACAGTTTTGTATATCTTGTTCATAGATCCACAATGTCTTTTTTGTATAGTATACCTTGTTTATACAGCAACATTATTTTTGCCAATTGTACTGTACAGTACACTACTGTAGCTTTATGTTCTGTCATACACTACAGTACTGTATGTAAGAGTTATACAAATAAAAGCAAAGTCATCAAGTAGCCAAGTTTCCTTTGACCATTTCATCATTCTGAATATTGTAATGTTCATACTGTATCCAATTCCTCATTTAGTGATCAATTCATTTAATCATAGAAACAGAACTAGATCATTAAATTTGATGTATATCAGTCAATCTCTCTAGCTTTGGTTATTGGCAATTCTTGGGATTTTTTTGTTTTGTTTTGTTTTGGTACCAGGGATCGAACTCAGGTCCTTGTGCTTGTGCAGCAGGTGGCGAAACCACTGAGCTAAATCCCCAGCCCTGTTGGCAATTCCTTCAGTTGGCTGAAGTGTCTCGTATTTTTTAAGCAATTTTTAGTTTCTAGCACAATATGATGTTCATCTCACTGTAATTCATATTCCTTTTATTCATTTATTCTTCATTTTTTTTTCCTTTTTGTATGTAGATGTTAGTTTCTGATGTGTCATTTTTCTTCTCCCTGAACAAAAGTATGCCTTTCAGGACAGGTTACAGGCACTGAATTCACTGAGTTTTTGCTCATCTAAGAAAGCTTTGATTTCTCCTTCCTATATGAAGAACAATCTCCCTGGCTAGTAAATTCTAGTTGACATTCATTTTTTTCTTTCAAACCTAAATATTTCCTCCAGTTTTTTCTACTTGCATGTTCAAGGAGAAATTTTCTGTAATTCTTATCCTTATTTTTCACACATGAGATTTTTGTGGATTTTTTTTAACTCTGCTGAATTTTAAGATTTTCCCCTTTGTCTTTGGTTTTCTTCATTTTGAGCATGATATGCCTTGATGTATTCTTTTTTCAAGTTTATCATACTTGATATTCTCTATTTTTCTCAATCTGGTATCTGTCATTAAATTCAGAATACTTACATCATTTATCAGTTAAATATTTATTCTGCTTTATTCTTTTGCCTTCTCCTAGTACTGTATTCCAATTAAGAGAATTTTATGGCTTTTAAAATTATTTCATAAACCTTGGCTATTCTTCCATATTAATTTATTCTCTGTGCACTCTATTTTGAGAAGTTTCCGTTAACCTATCTACAGCCTCACTTATTGTTTTCTTGGGTATTTCCAGTCCACTATTGTACATCAAGTTCATTCTTCATTTCTGTTAGAGTGTTTTTTATTTCTAGTATTTCCTTTTGATTCTTTTTTAATCATTCTTCATTTCTCTGCTTACATTACCTGTCTCTTCTTGTCTGTTATTTATATCCACCATTAGATTCCTTAGCATATAAATCCTAGTTAAATCCCTCACATTTTTTCCCCCAGAATCTGTGATATATAAAATTTGAATCTTATTTTTATGCCTGTGGTTTACATTGTGCTACTCCTTTCCTGTTTGCATATCTTCTAAATTTTTACTCTTTTATAAATCTGGACATGATTTTTCAGAACAGGAATTGAGGTTAATAGGCTAGTAATGTGAGACTTTATGTTAACCTGACTGGAACTTGAACTTATTTAATTTTTAATGTACCTTCCAGACACTTCAAATTTCTTTACTTTCCTTGTTTTTAATCTTCCTTATCAACTTTGGAAAGTTCTAAATTCTCTCTCTCAGAAAAAAATCTGTCTTGCAAATCTAATCCTCTGTTATTATACTGGAAATACTTGATAATATAGAGATTTGAGGGGAGGGAAATATTCTACAATACTGTCATTTAATTTTCATCTTTAAATTGGACTCTTATGTTTTTATACTGTGATCTTCACAAATTTTTCTTAACTGTTCCTCTTCCCTCTATTTCAGGTAGGACCAGTAAGCTAAATGGAGTAGGAGTAAGAGAAATGCCCTTTGCTAGGTCCGAAAAAGTGTTGATAGAGGCCTTTTCCCCTAAAGAATAGGCTTTTGCTCTAGAGAACTTTCTGGAAGTATTTGATAATGATTACTCTTCCCTTGCCAGACCTCAAGAAACTCTTTCTCAGATCTTCACTGTGAGAATCAGGTAGTATCCCCAGAGCTAATGTCCAAAAAAATTGGGGACTGTTAAAACTGGAGGTACCAGGAATTCCTCATTTTCCAGCTATTCAACACAGCCTCTAGCTATTCATTAAAATTACCACTTAATTGCCCTACCCATTAAGATTCATCAGCTTCTTCTGCAGATAAGCAGATCTTAGTTGTCACCCTGTAGCCACCAATCTTTCCAAATTTCAGAGTGGTGATATATCTTGCAACCTCAGTTCTCCGATGGATTGAAAACAATGGATTTTCAGTTTGGTTTTATATTTTCTTTCTCTAATTTTAAGAGTAAGAACCTCCATCCTTTTCATATGTTGGAGTTATAGTAGGAAGTTCTACAGTGTTTATTTTGGTTCTGTGATGGGAAAAGTCTGAGAAATAGATTAAAGTGATTATTTTCATTATTTTTTTTAACTTTATTAGTCTCAGGTATGCTGGGACCTTTCAATTTAGTCAAACCTCAACAACACTTGGGCCCGCTACTGCATGATAAGAATATAAACACAGCAGATTCTTATTTGTGTCACTTATGTTTTTCTTTAAATTTATGTAAATTTTCTGAACAATTTACATATTATTGAAAATCTAGTATTGTTTAGAATATTTCTGAGCATATTTACCCATGTCATTATATCATTACACCCACTATAGTCAAATATACATTATATAATTATTTTATCATCTAATGTTTTCCAACCACTAACACAATACATTTTTTTCTAATTAATTTTTCACATTCTTTCAGTTTTCATATAACAGAGTAGCTAAAAAGAATCTGTCCTTACTAGCTACAAGAAAATCTTTTTTTCTTGAATCCCACTTAAGAAGTGGAAACATGAAATTGTGTCCTATCTAGCAACACATAATGAATGAATGTACTATTTGTAAATGTTTAAAATACATATAATCCCAAATAATGTGAAACATGGTTATCATGTTACATGAAATCTCATCACCTAACAAATTTTAGAATGCCAAGAAACCCAATATAAGAACCAATGAAAATATATGGTTACCCACAAGCATGCCATACATTATATATTTTATGCTCTACAAAAGAAACATCTGGAAGAAATGAACTTCAATGGGCCACTGAATTCAAGTATGAGTATGAACTCAAAAGGAAATAGTTTCTCTATAAATTGCAACATGAGGAAAAGAGAAACAAAGCCAAAAAAAAAAAAAAAAACTAATTCTCCAGCCAAGATGTACAAGTCTTGCCAAAATGAGGAGGGCGAAGGGAGGCTGAAGTTGGCCTACATCACCCACATTTACTTCCTTGCTCCTCACAGGAGCATGTTAAGAGGCCCACACACTTTATTCTGGCAACAGCAAAGACACCTGAGCCATTTGCACACATAGCTAACTATTCCAAATTTGCATTTCCATGTAAAACTACAGAATAGGCACAGTATATGTGTTTAGACAATATGACACCTGGCTTTTTGAAAATTTAGCTCTATCCACAAGTACAACCCTAGCCTATCTTATTTTTCTGAATGTTTGGTTTGGGCACTTAGGGTCTGTGCAAAAGGGTTGAAAGAAAAAGCAAATATGCCTTGAGATATTGGTAAGATAATAATGTGGCCTAGGAGGAGGGGCCTACATATAGCCTATGTGATGCTGCTTGGCCGACAAAGTTCTATCTCAAATATTCTCCTCATATGTTTACTAACCTAAAAGATGAGGCAGTGTGAAATAATATCAGGTGATCATAGGATATCCATAGTGATGTCAAATTGGGAAAGGGACTAAGAAATGGGCATAAAAAAAAAAGGAAATAACATGTAGTATGTACGTGTAATGTACTTACAGGGATATATACACTATGTACTGCTAACATGGACCAACAAAATAAAACAAACAAAAATAAAAAATCTGAGGGTACAGAATCCACAGGCTTTTCTAGGTAAAAGAAAGTAAAAAGGAACAATGTTTTCTGCAAAGGCAATGTGCAGATGGGAAACAGGCAAGTTACTGATGTGGATTCAGAGAGTGATAAACTTGCCAAAAAACTATAGTGGCACCAGGGCGTGGTGACTCATGCCTGTTATTCCAGCACTCTGGAAAGTTGAAGCAGAATTTTCTCCAGTTTGAGCCCAGCCATACAGCTTAGTGACTTAGCAATACCCTAGCTCAAAATAAAAAAAAAATAAATAAAATTGGCCTTAGGATGTAGTTGAGTGCAAAGGCACTGGGCTCAATCTCCAGTATAAAACACCAGCAACAAAAAACAAAAACATAGTGGTTGATGAAAACTCCCAAACTACTTTCAGGGGACTAGAAAATGTAAGTCTGAAGATAGAAAGGGTAAAACTAATTCAAATTCACACTCAGTTCTTCTGTAATACTGTCACAACACAAATCACTTCACACACCAAGCAAGAAATCATTTCTGCAGAGGACATCAGGGAGGTGTTCCCTTGTTTAACACAGTTCTGGCACTGTCTATTTGGAGAGAGAATCCAGTGCCACTGGTTGAGAGCTCAGCACCAAGACTGCTCCCACCAATGCCAGTCCCAAACCCCAGGTTATTTTATTTTTCTTTCTGATTAACCAGTTATAAATTAGGGCTCCCATAACTCTTTGCTCAGGTTTAAGTAATTTGCTCAGGTGGCTCACAGAACGAAGAAATCACTTATTTAGAATCATCGCTTATTATAAAAGATACTGCAAAGGGTACTTTGAAGATATGCAAAGGGCAAGGTGCAGGAAAAGAAGCATTAAAGCTTCTGTGGCTTCTTGAAGTGTACAACTTTCCAAAACTCCAAAAATTCAACTATCCAGAAGCTCTCTGAACCCCATTCTCTTGGTTTTTATGGAGACTTCCCTACACGTGTATGATTGAAGCCCATGTCCATAGTATTATTGGACAAAAGGGTCTAATCTAATACTAACAGACCTAGGTAAGGAAATCCAACAAGAGCTGTCTATTCAAGATTCTTTAGCATTACAACTTTGTGGGTGTTGGCAGTGGGAGAGAACCTAAGGCAGATGTACCACAATGGGCTGTTTGTATCACTGAAAGCTCTAAAAGGTTCTCCATCACTGGTGTAGGTCAAGATCTTTTCTAAAGCTGTGGACATATATCATAGTAGGTCTGAGAGAGGGAGAGACAGAGAGACAGAAAGAAAAATCGGTAACTTGATGGCATGATATTCATAAGTCTTAGTTACTTTTTCATTGCTGGAACAAAATACTTGACACTCACAAGTTAAAACAGGAAAGGTTTATTTTAGTTCACAGTTTGTAGAGGTTTCAGTCCATAGTCAGCTACCTCCAAGGCAGGGTGGCATGACAGAGGGGCATCACAGAGGAGAAACAGTCCATGGTGTGGAAGCAGAAGGAAGCAAGCAGTAGGCCTTCTGGACTTTTATCCCATCTAGCCTAGAAGCCTATTGGTTGGTGTTACCTACACACAGGGTGGGGCTTACCGCTACTGACACTCAGAACTATGCTAAACCAATCAGTGAATAATTTGGTTATCATGCACCCTTCCTCCCAGTACAACACACCCATGATCCAGCCACCTCCCAGAATTCCCACCTATGAGCACATGAGGCTTTGGGGGGCATTTAGACACGTCATAATAGTAAGTTATTTAAAATTATTCAGCATAGAATGGAAAACAGTTGCATATGACTTTTTACCACATTTCAGGATTGGTAGACTATCATTTTTCTTATAAAATAAAACCCAGTCTTTATAAGATGGTCAACCAGTATTGTAACAATATGCCTCTATATCTTGAGCTTCATCTATCTTTATATCTAATGAAACAGCAAATGAGTAGCTAATTAGCATAATTAATGTCAGAAATAGATTTTCATTAGTGAATTTAGTGGCTTGTTAATCAGCATAATGGATGTTAAAATGGGTTCATTGTGAAATTAGAATTCAAGATTTCTTGATTAAAATATTTCAGAAAAACACATTCTATGACTTACACAGAATGAAGAGTTAAGAGTTGTAAGCTGTGTTTTCTATACTCTTTGGGATGGCACCCAGAGGTAGATTGTTATATGGACTTGGTTCAGTATTTCAGAGAATTTCTTAGTGACTGATGATAATTTATAATACTAACAACAACTGCCTCTTAAATTTTTCTATCTCTAGTAAATCATTCATGTAAAAAACATACATAGTTTGTTCACCTAAAAGGGCATTGGGTTGAGCCTTTAGTAAACTTTTGTAATATTGTATTAATACTTTGTGTCTCCCTGCGCATATATGTTTAATTAATGTATGTCTATATGAATATAGAGTTTGGTCTGAGAGTTGATTTTATTACAACTGGTAACAGTTTGCTTACATGGAACAGCAAATACTCATCCACATCAGAATGCAGAATCATATTGTTTTACTTCAGATCTGATCACTTTGCAATAATGTGCTAGTGTGGATTAAATATAATCTGTTCCAGTATTGTATTATTCTGTATGCTGTTAGAGACTCTGTTCAGTAAGACTATCGTGCTTACTGAGAATAAAGCCCTGGCAGCCTAACAAAACTGTCTTAAATTTTAAATAATTGTCATTTTCTCATTTTTGTTTTAATGAGGGATAAATCAGAGGACAAATAAGTAGCTATGGCAAATCTAATACATAAGAAAGGTAAAAACAAGTAGTTGCTTCCATATACCTTACTTCTTCACATTGTAGTCTTTTCTCTAAGTCATGGTTCTATCTTGGGACACTGAAAATAGAAAACAATTTTCAATAAACAACATAGCCAAAAGAGAAGTCTTTCAAGAAAAGAAAAGGCACACATAAATCCTTTAACCTCAAATGCTTAGGAGTATCTCAAATCCTTTAAGGATCACAATAAAATCCTCTCTGTATAAATTCTGCTTGTTCTTTGACGTTAAGTTAAATGTTTACTAAGCACCAGAGTTCATTCCACAGAGTAGGTTCAATCATTCTTAGCTAATCCTTGTTGCTGTTATTTTTAAATCTTGAGTTGAAAGACCCTTTTCCAGTATTGTTAAGAAAAGACATGTGAACAGGATATAGATGCTTGAAAGTTATAGTCAAGTTTATGTTTCCTAAGGTTGATTAAAAAGCACTTCCTAGCAAATGCTGGCTTACTAAGTCTTATTTCTAATTGGGTATATTACACTGTACAATCAAATCATTCTTAACTAGAATCATTTCCTTTAAAAAAAAAGTTACACTCTTATCATGCATGCCCAGCACACACTCACATGCATCACACACAAGGATATTATTGACAGTGTCAACTTGCTACATCCTACCTTGATTAAATGTTTGCTTTCAACCTTATAAACAGCAAAATTCACAGTCACTTCCATGAAATAATCATTCCGTCAAGCTGTATAATGACAAAGCCTTTTCCTCCTCTCTGTCTGTAGCTATTCCCTTTCTTTCTTGGATCTCCCACCCTTCCTCCCTAGAGAAGCACCTTGCATAACTTCCTGAGAGCAGAATGCAGTGCTCTTATGAAAACAAAATAAAAACTTGGAGGTACTCATAGAGAATACTGAGCAGGGCCTGAGAGCTCCGTGAATGCCGATGACAGAGCAGGCCACTTCAAACAGATAAAACCACATTAGTGCTTTTAAATTTGTCCTTGGGAATATGCTCATCTGAAACAATGATTGCAGAGACAAATCAGATGAATGCTGCTTTCATAACTAAATGAATGCTCTAAGAGAACAGCTCTGAAAGGAATATATTTGAAGAGTCTAGAGAGTAATTTCATGGAAAACAAATTGGATGTCCAGTTTATTTGAAAACAAAAAGATGGAAGTAGAAGAAGGAAAAAAAGAAGGGAAATATTTAAAAGGCTACTTGTACATGCCACAAATTTTGTGTCTACACAATATGTTTTATGTATGAGTCTGCCCTCTGACAGAGAAGTATTCATCATAAGGTGTTTCATATTAAGGATGCATTCCCAAATTGAAAATCTCTATTCAAAAAGCCTACACAATTCAAATATTTTTCTCATTTCTTATGTAATTTATCTACACAAGTTTGTATTAAACCAATACTAAAAGCATATTAAAATTAAAAATTCATCCAAGTGACTAATAAGAATTTATGATGTATTTATTAAACTTGTAAAACCACACTCCAAATATCTGCTGCCCTGTGGATGGCATTCTCTGAATGGGTTATATTCATCCATGTATGTATAGCCTCAATGAACAGCCAGTTAGATATTAGGAAGCTATCTATGTATCACCATTGAGATTCACCCTATAAGAATACAAAGATCTATTTTATCCCTGATGGGGAAACATGAATCAAAGATGATTAATGGTTGAACAGTGGGTCAGAATCATGAATGACAAACATTTTTCCTTCAACTCCTCTTGAAATGAGAGCAGGACCTTGCACTGAGTCTTCAGGAAAAGGAAACACTTGTCTATGGAAAAGTCTATTCCAAGTAACAGAACCAGAAATGTTTTACATGAGGTTTGCATTTAGAAGAAATTAAGATGCCTTAGCTTTAGGCTTTCAGAAAGTGTTATTTTGGCTGTTTAAGATATTTAGGGCAGAACAGCAAGTGAAGACAAAACCACCCCCACCCCACCTTCACTGTTACCTTCTTTAACAGAATGTTTGTTGATATCCACTCAGCTGAAGACCAAAAGGAAAGACATAAAACTCACTCATAAGTTCTTGATTTGCTATTGTGTAAAGAACGAATCCTCATTTGTGGCAGGCAGTTGTTTTCTGCTCAGACAGTAGTTAAAAACAGTTTGCAAAGCTGATGTTTCTTGGTGTGGCTTGCTCAGAGTTTTAGTTCACTAAGTGATATGCAATTGTGAAACAAGAAGATACAGCAGAAGCCAAATCTTTCATCAATGTACATGGTCTCATAGGTTAGTGGGGTCATGCTAAAGCTTTTGAGGGAGTAAGATAATTTTCAAGGCTTCTGATTGACAATCAGAAGTGATAACTCAGTATTTCAGGTCATTATTGAAAAATTAGTCTTGCATCACACTAAAGAAGGGTGTGTGTGGTCATGCACTGAGTAATGATATTTCCCATAACTTTACAATGGAGCCAAAGAATTCCTATCACATACAATCACATATTGGCATTACAGCCATCATTGCATTGGAGTCCAATACATCCTTCATGTGTTTGTGGTGATGGCGGTGTAAACAAACATATTGCATTGCCAGGCATACAAAATGATGGCACAAGGCTGGAGACATAGCTTAGTGACAGAGAGCTTGTCCAGCATGAAAAAGCCCCTGAATTCAATCCCCAGCACTTGAAAAACAAAACAAAACAAAACAAAACAAAAAGTATAGCTCATACAATCATGTATAGTATATAATGCTTGATAGTGATAATAGATGGCTATTTCATTGGTTTATACATTTGCTATGGATTTTATTCTTCTTGTAGAGTTTATTTTTCCTTATTAAAAACATGTACTATAAAACTATAAGTGTGCTGTATCAAACAGGCAACTGCTTCCCAGGTTTCTTGATTGCATCAAGAAACCAGGTCAAGTGGTTGACCTCTGCTACCTGGGTTTGTGTAAGTACAGTCGGTAAGGTCAGCACAATGACAGAAGTCCCTAACAGCATCAGAACATGCTGTCTTTGTGAAGCGATGCATGGATGGTGTGATGCCTTTGACAGTGCCATCCAGATCATGAAAGGTCATTGGAATCCAGAGACCCTCCACTCTTCTTCCTCTCCTCCGAGTTCTCAGTGTTTCACCCATGCTCCTTAGCAGCTGTTAACTTCTTGAGATATGCTCAGGCCACTCTGTTGTCCAGTCAGTAACTGGTACTTTTCATCCTTCCTCCAACTCCTGGAGCTGTTTTCTGTTGACATATCTCTAGCTCTTCTCACAAGCCTAGGTGTTGCTGCATTCTTATCAGTTCCCAAATGAAATGTAAACTTTCAATGCTGTTGCCTGACTTTTCTCTCTGAACTTGAAGACACACTTCCTGGAACCACATCACAGAGCATTCTAATAGTCTCACCCATCCTTAAAGCCAAAGGTTGGGTCTCTCAGCATCTCTTCATGCCTTTACACTAAAGTCAGCCAGGATTAACTCCAGCTTCAAGCATTCCCACCAGGAACTCATTCTCTTAGAAAAAAACAAATAACTTGGCCTTTTGGCTGACAAAGCATACAGATGAGAGATGATTCAGCTTTGATAACCAGTAACTATACACCCTACTATGGCTCTACTATAACTAGTAAACTCTGTTAAGAATTTCTGATTAGTATGTGGATAAGTCCATTTTTTTTCTACTAGCTCACATTTTCTGAATTGTTTTATAATGAATAATTAGGAGTCTACAGGAATTGAGGACTAGTGTTTCATATATATTTGTAATATTCTTGAGGTCAATATAGTATATATGATATTTTATACTTAACATTTATGAGATTTTACTTTTATTTGTAATAATTCAAGTCCATCAAATAAAGAAAACACCTAGGAGTAAAATTTTTGAATATTATTTTAGCCATTTATATTCTGATATTAGATTTAATTAATTGATGCTTTGGGTAGCTATTTCCAAAGTGTGTATAATTGATGTGGACTAGAAATTCAATGTGTAGGTTTCTGAATACCAGTAGCAGGTAGGAATTTTGAGCACATTATTAAAATATCTTTTCCCGAGGTTGCCTAAAATGAGTTGCTGTTCTGCCTAAAATGAGTATGTAATAATAAATTAGGCCTAAAAAAATACAGTGATTTCCTCAGGGAAAGTGATTTTTATTATTAACTCGTTTGGGACAACTTCCAAGATGTCGATGTAACTCTCAGGAGGACCAGCTTAATACAAAGTTGGCAAATGCAAGATATTGGAGTACATCTTCCTTTATTAGGTTAATATACAGCTCAAGAAAATTAAGGCTGACTTTCCTAATGCATCAGATTAACTTTCAAGGATAAACTTTCAGGCTAGGTGACTTCCATAATTGCTACTAAAATATTTTTTGAGATGTGAATTTATAATAAAGTACTGATATTGTAGGGAGTAAATTATTTTCTTCATTCCAATTGTTATGATAGCAATTTTAACCACTCACAACATCAACAGACAATTGTAACCTAAATTATCATATTTACTTTTCTATACCTATTGAAGGAACTGACCTGATAATTTTCTATGACTGCACTATGTCAAGAAATAGAATAATAGTAAACAAGCAAACATGTAAGGGACAGTATTTTCTTCATACCAATTTTACATTTCCCTATAAAGTTATTTTAAAAAGATTTTAAATTTTCATTAGAGAGAAAAAAACCCGCTCTGATACATTTATTTTACTTTATATAAGCAAAATTATTTATTAATTTGTTTTAATGCCACCTGTTTACACACTTCTGGATGGAAAATATTTCTATCTTGAAATAAACAACAAATACAGACATTCCTCACTGAATGAGTTCTTTTCCTGTGATTAACTCATTAAATGAATTGGTCACTAAAAGAGGATATATATATACATGTTGCATATAGTATGCTCATTGCAACATTCAGAAAAACAAATGGTCAAAGGGAACTCAAACTTTTTTTTATTCACTTTGTTTTTATTTACATGACACATACAATACTGTGATGTACAACAAAATATAAAACTACAGTACAATCAGCAAAATTTACAGTTTTTATTTATATGACTCTTACATGCAATACTGTGATGTATAACAGAATATAAAACTACAGTACAATCACCAAAAATTACAGTACTATCCTGAAGAAGCCACCATAATGCTGAAATTCTGCTCATGTTCTTGAATCATAGTCCGAATTGCGGGTAATAATTCCAAATGTGGATAGTGAGCCTCAATCATAAGTTTGAACAGTCATTAAACAAACAAGTTGTTAAACGAGGAATGTCTATATTTCTAAACCATCATAGAGAATCCAAAATTTTGTTTTCATCTCTTAGAATTTTCATTTGATTGGTGGAATTATATGGAAACTTGGCTAGGTTATAATACCCAGTTATTAATCAACTACTAATCTAGGTGATACTGTAAAAGTATTTTGATGGTAGTAAAATTTAAAATCAGTTGACTTCAAAGATTACTCTTGATAATGTCTATGGGGCTTCATCCAATCACTTGGCCCTAAGAGAAAAAAAGTCAGGTTTCTTGAAGAAAAAAATTCTAGTTCAAGAATTGCAACATTAACTGCAGTCTGAGTTTCCAGCCTACTGTCCTAGCTTATAGATTTAAGACTTGTATATATAGGCAATATATGTTTATATATTTGTATATATATATTACATAATTTGCACAGAAAGTTGTGAGTATTGAAGGAGTTTGATGTATTGGAGTATGGCTTTTGGAAATCATCTGTAAATAGTTTTTACTAATTATGAAAAATAAAAAAAGATGTGTGGATACCTGATGCACTTCTGTTGTAATGAAAATCCAAGTCTGGAGCTATAGCTCAGAGGTAGAGCCCTTGCCTAACCCACATGAGGGTTCCATCTCCAGCATCACAAAAGAAAAATAAACAGAATCAGAAGAGAAGAAAGAAGAGGAAGAACATCTCGATTATTAGAACGAAGGGGCTGTTTTAACTGTAGAATTGAAGATGTGTCAAATCAACTCTTTGACTATATTTGCCAGTAGCTCAACCCAACACCAGGTGGTACCTACATGAATATCTGACTTTGAAATCATTAAGAGAAAAGGGCAAGTTTCTGTGGACCATTGCAAATCAGAAAAGCACAACTTTGTGGACCACTGCAAATCAGAAAAGCACAACTTTCTATGTAAATGACATAGCCAAATAGCCAAGTTGCATGGTTATTGAGCAGCCAGCCCCAGGTCCTATAAATTCTTAAGATAATATTCTTTCTACTTCAGTACACAAATATATTGGTTTCTCACCTAAGCAAAGCCACAGTGAGAATGGTATGACTTCATTACCATTAATATAATATGGTTCTAAATGTTTTTCTCTGTTCTGTCTCTGTCTCTCTCTCTCTCTCTTTCTCTCTCTCTCTCTCTCTCAGCACATGTTCACATAAAGAATAAACTGAAAATTCAGAATTTTAAGGAAATAGATCTTTTTTCCTTAAATTATTTGTGTAATTACCTTGATTTTCTCCTTAACAGTCGATATTTCTTACAAGTTCAATTAACCATCAGTTTTCATACTCCCCTCAGTATCCTCCTTCTTGATAATCTTGCAAGAATCCAATCTTTTCAAGAAAATAAATTTGATAATCCTCTGTGGTGCCTTGCCATTTACTGCACAATATTTTTCTTTTGTCTCTTTTTATAAATTTTAGGCCTTGTTTATCTGTTTTGAGCACCAGTATGTCCTTAGCTTGGTGAACCCAGGCTAAGTACACACAGAAAACCACATCCCAGAAGCAACACTGACTGGTCCTTTCCTTTCTAGGTTGGGTTCATGGAAATGTACACAGCGCACATTCTTCACTTCTATTTGTCCCCGTAAGTTCTAGCTGCCAAAGTGTTTAATGGGTTATCAACATGGTGTGCATTTTAGAGATTTATAGCATTGTTTACTGCTTTTCCATCTTACCCAATAATTGGAAGGATACAATTCCTCATTGAAATCAAGTACACAATAGTAGTAGGAGTAATGTGTTTCCCAGGTAACAACTATTCAATCTTGACGAACTTCAGACACGGTTTTCCTTTATAAAATGATGTTTTAATAGATAAAACAATAAATACAATGCAGCTGGCATCATGGCTCTAGGTACAATATATGGTGGTTTCAGGAAATGAAATTTTCAGTAGTTTTCTAATTATTCACTTACAGAAGAAAAATATCATGCAATTTATATAAGCCATTTTTTGGTAATATTAATCAGGCTAGAATCACTGCCAATAACTTTATTCATGACTGCATTCTGACTTAATGGTGCTCATTTCTTGTATTATTTTTCATTTCTTTTCTTTTCTTTTTTGGACAATCCTGAGAAATCAAAGTTATTGCCAGCAACCCAGATGTACAACATAATCCCTCATTTTCTTTTTATATCTAAAAAGTATTTCTTCAGTTTGCTACCTTGGACTTTTAATATTTTAAGCATTCACTTTTGTGATATGCATGATGAGGTTTGGTAAATTATCTAGAACTCTGGTGTATTTCCTCATAACTTGAATATTGTACTTGTAAAACCAGCTTTAGTTCATAATGACTCACCTGCTACTGTCCATGAAGACTCTCTCTTCTTATTTAGACATACAATTCAGTCTCTATAAGAGAAATCTAAGGTCAAATTTTCATGGTAAAATTTAGAAATGAGAAAAGACTAAGAAATATAGGAAGTGGACAGGCAAAGTAAAGCAATTAAAACTATTATCCAAAATTAGTGTCTTTTTGTAACTCCCATAAAATAAAACAACAAAAAACCCAGAAACAGCTGAATAAGGGATATTGCTATAGATTGAGCATGCTTTGTGTCTTTCAAGGGTCCATTAGGATCAAAAGGTTTAGTTCCCAGAGTGACATTACTGGAAATGAGTGAAGCCATTCTAGTCTCTCTTTTGGCTTCCTTCTGGTCACTCTGACATGCACTCCAGTCATGGCCATTTGTAATTCAACATGATGTCCTCACCAAAATTGAAACAAGGCTAATCCATGCTCCTGAACCTCCAATACTGCAAGATAAATAAACCTTATTTCTGTATAAAGTTAGTGACCTCTAGTGTTTCACTACAGTGACAAAACTGAATAATACAGATATCTACAAACTTCGTTGCATATTTCACTTCACTCACTGGAGAAAAAAGCATGAATTTTAATCATTAATTTTTGTGTATCAACTACAATCTCAATTTTAAAAGTTATTGGTGAGGGGAAATCTATTGTTTTCACCTATAAAACATCACAGATTACGACCTAAGAGTGCCTAAAGGGAGGTTCCGTGTGACCAAAGGAGTCACCTATATTCAGAAATATTGCTGGTAATAAACCAATATCCATGGTGAAAGCATTTATATTTTAAATAAAGCTTTATAAGGAATTCCGGAGTGAGTCATTTAGCTTCATAAAAGTTCAGAGGTAATGATTCAGAATTGCCACTTGAAAAATGGAAGTAAATTTGAAGAAATGAGTAAATGAATAAGTTTGAGAAATACTCAGTTCTAAATTGAAATACAGAAAATACAATCCAGCAGAGCTTTCTAAGCCATAGGCTTACTCACCAGAAAGACAACTTCACTGGAATTCAAAACCTTTTCCCATAGGCCAGAGAATGGCTCAGAGTTGGGTAGATTTGTCACTCCTCTCTCCAAGAAAAGTTGATGCAGCATTGTGTGAAGTCACGGTTGGGCAAGTAGTATCCTGATATTGTCATTTGCAACAGTATTTTATAATCACAGCACTGAACGGAAACATGGACAGCCTGTGATGGAAGGGGAGAGCTGCTAAAGGCAGAGCACAATTGGAGAGATAAAATATGATTTTCACAGACATCAGTACTGCAGATCTTCTTTGACCAAGTGTTTATAAATGCCCCTTTCTTACTCTCTCCATGAGCTCAGCAAAACTTTAGTCAAACTTCCTTCTCTCCCTAAGGCCCAGAATGTTGGCTTGTTTTCCAAATCAGAGCAAGTGATAAAAGGCAGAGAAAACTTCACTTCCCCACTCTGGATTAACAGTTTATCCTAAGAATCAGATGACCACAGTGAGGAATATTTCACCTTTGACCTCCACCATATTGTTATCTGCTTGCTGTCTTCCCTTACTTATAGTTTGGTTATTTCTCTTTGAAGTTTATCTTACCTGAGTCAGAATGGCTATCACCAAGAAAAAAAGCATGATGAGTGTTGGTGAAAATACAGGGTAGGGGGACAAGGAGACCCCCTATATTGTTAGTGGGAATGTAAACTAGTACAGTACTGTAGAAAGAAGTAGGGAGATTCCCGAAAAAAGTAAAAAAAAAAAAAAAAAAAGCTATACATTCCCTAGGTATACTATACATTCCCTAGGTATGCTCCCCAAATAATTGAAGGCATCATTCTATAATGATACATGCATTCCTATGTTTACAGCAGTTCAATTTATAAGTAGATGCATTCTGGAAACAGTCTAGATAACTGTCCACAGATGAATGGATAAAGAAAACATGATATATATGCACAGTGGAATATGACAAGCCAAAAAGGAAAACGGAACCCTAAATCATGTCATTTGTAAGAAAATGGACAGAAATTGAGACCATTGTGCTAAGTGAAATAAGCCAGACTCAGAAAGTTAGATATCTCGTGCTTTCTCTTATATGATAAACATAAAATATAAATAAATGAATGAATAAAATAAATTAAAAAAGGTTGGAAAACTGAAAAATAGACTCTTGGAGAGAGGAGAAGAGATGAGGAAAGTAGGGAGGGGAAAAAAGTGGGTAAAGGCATTGAAACTGAGCAAGATACCCTATTTGCATGTACCAATTATCACATGATCATCATCATTCCGTAATAAAAACATACACTGATAAAAATATAAAATAATGATTTAAAAAATTTTAAAAATATCTGCCAGCTCTGATTTTCCTTCCTCATAAAACAAAAGCTTTACTTTTTCATTTAACATTTTAGATATTGCCAGATCCTGAGACTGGAAGATATCATTGCAGTAGGCATTTGAAGAAAGTATCTTCTGAAGGGTACATTTGTCTTTATTTGATGTCTCAAAGGTGGAAAACTGGCTCTTTTAAATCATAAGGAGCCTCAGTTCTACCTGGGCATTTCTGATTTGTTCTTAGTATCCAAGCCTCTTCCATTTTTTCTGGTTTTCTAAAGTGGGAGGCTGAATTCTCTTTCACCTTTTAGTATTGATCATTCTTTCTATGTATTATTGGTTCTGCTTGGCTTCTTTGGCTTCCTTGAGTAAATATATTCCTTCTGAAGAAATCTTGAAGGGTCTGGGGAGACCAGTTTTCCTCCTTAATTTCTTTTTTTAAATTTTATTCACTAAGTTTATTGGTACATTTTAGGTATACATTATGATGATATTGATCATTGGGAATTTGTTTCTGTACATGGTATATCTACATTCTTGTTTTTTCCCTTTTCCCCTTCACTCCCTTCCACCTCTCCACCCTTCCTTATTTACAAAAAATCCATGCCAGAGAAATTATTCAGTACTTACACATGTGTGTCCTATTTATTTTACTTAAGACTATGGCCACAATGTGCTATAGTCTCTAGTTTATCATTATTTATGGCTGAGTAGTACTCCATTTATAAAAAAAATAAACCCACATCTTTATACAGTCTCCAGTTGATGGGAATTTGGGCTGTTTCCAAGACATAGCTATTACAAAATTTGCTGCTGTAAACATGGGGGTACATATATCACTGTGGTATGATGATTTTAATTCTTTGGGGAAGATACCCAGCAGGGGAATAGCTGGGTCAAATGGTACCTCTAATCCTATCTTTTTTAGGCATCTCCATACTGATTTCCACAGTGGTTGCACCAGTCTACACTCCCAGCAGTAATGGAGAAGGATTCCTCTTTCCCCACAGGCCTGCCAGCATTTGTTATTGGTTGATTTTAAGACAGCAGCCATTCTTTCTGGAGTGAGGTTGTTTTCATTTGTATCTCTTGAATGACCATTGATGTTGAACACTTTTTCATATGTTTATTTGCTGTTTTTACTTGTTTGTCTGAGAGATGACTCTTCATTTCAGATGCCCATTTTGGATTGGGTCTTTAAATTTGGGAGGTCTGAGTTTTTAAAATTTCTTTATATATTCTAGATAGCACACCTTTGTCTGGGGAACAATTGTTAAGAATTTTTTCCCACATTGTAGGTTGTCTTTTATCTCTGTTGATGGTTTCTTTTGCAGTCCAGAAGCTTTTTAATAAGATGAGATCCCAGTTGTTGATTCTTTGTGCTAGTTCCTGTGCAACTGAGGTTTTGTTCATGAAGTCTTTTCCTATGCCAGTGTCTTCAAGAGTTCTACCTAACCTCTCTTCCAGCAGGTTTAGTGTTTCTGTTTTATTATTTAGATCTTTGATCCATTTTGACTTTAGTTTAGTACATAGTGAGAGATATGGGTCTAGTTTTAATCTTTGGCAAATTAAAACCCAGTTTTTCCAAAACTATTTATTAAAGAGGCTATCTTTCCTCCAGTGAGGTTGTTGGGCTTCTTTGTCAATGATGAGGTGGCTGAGTATGTCTGGAGTTGTTTCTTCATCTTCTAATCTGTTCCACTGATCCTCAGGTCTGTTTCTTTGCCAGTTTCTTATTGAAGATTATTGTGTTCATTAGTGAGATTGGCCCATAGTTCTCTTTTTTGTCTGGGTCTTTCTCTGCTTTGGGGATGAAGGTGATGTTTGCTTCCAAAAATGAATTTGGGAATATTGCTACCCTTTCAATTTCATTGAAGACTTTAAACAGTACTGGTAATAGTTCTTCTCTAAATGTCATATAGAATTCAGCAGTGAAGACATCAGGACCCATGCTTTTCTTTGGTGGCAAGTTTTTAATTACATTTTCAATTTTGTTGATTGATATTGGGTTTGTTAGGATTTTTAGATCTTCATTCAACTTTGGTATTTCTTATGTATGTAGAAATCTGTTCATTTCTTCTGTGTTTTTCATCTTATTGTAGTATAAGTTCTTAAAGTACATATTGATTCTCTGGATTTCTGCTGGGTCTGTTGCAATTTCACCCTGTTTATCCCTAATTGGGTGGATTTGGGCCTTTTTTCTTGTTTTATAAGGTTGGCTGAAGGTTTATCAACCTTGTTTATTCTTTTTCAAGAACCAACTCTTTGCTTCATTGATTTTTTTGTATCATTCTCTTAGTCTCCATTGCACTGATTTCTGCTCTGAAGTGTATAATTTCCTCCCTTTTACAACTTTGGGTTTGTCTTGCCCTTCATTTTCTACTGAGGTTCAGCATTAGGTTGTTTATTTGAGCTCACTCTGTTTTCCTAGTGTGGGTATTCACTACTAAGAATTTCCCTCCCAGGATTGCTTTCATTGTGTCCCATAAATTCCAGTATGTTTTATTGGCATTGTTGTTTAATTATAGAAACTGTCCACTTTCTTCTTTAATTTCCTCTGTGACTCATTGGTTGTTCAGGAGGATCTTATTCAATTTCCATGTGTTTATGAAGTTCTTGTGATTTCTTTTGCTATTGATCTGCACTTTGATTGCACTATGGTCTGATAATATACAGGGAATAAGTTCAATTCCTGTGCACTTACTTAAACATGTTCTATGAGCAAGTATATGGTCTCTTTTGGAGAATGACCCACATGCAGCTGAAAAGAATGTGTATTCTGATTTTGTGGGGTGGGACACTCTGTAAACATCTGTTAAGTTCATTTTTTCAATATTTTGATTGAGTTCTAGTATTTCATTGTTGATTTTCTTTCTAGTTGATCTACCTATTTGTGACAGTGGGGTATTGAGGTCCCCTGCTATTATAGTATTAGTGCTTATTTGATTTTTCATGTCTGTTAGTATTTGTTTTATATAGTTGGGTGCACTAGTATTTGGTGCATAGATATTTGTGATTGCCATCTCTTCCTCTTGCATTATTCCCTTTACAAGGATATAATGACCTTCTTTGTCTTTCTTCATAAGTCTTGGTTTGAAATTCACCTTGTCTGCAAATAGGATAGCTACCTGTGTTAGTTAGTTTTCTCTCATTTCTGACAAAATACCCAACACCAAAAGTTGGAGGAGAAGGGATTTATTTGGCTTACAGTTTGTAAAGGTTTCAGTCCATGATCAGCTGGCTCCAAGGTGAGGATGGCAAACAGGCATTGCAGAGAAGAAACAACATGGGACACACAGGCAGCAAAGGCAAAAAAGGGAATCATCACATCTTTCTGCCCCTTTTATCTTAATCAGACTACTGGGATTAGGGTGGTACCAAACTAATTGCTCACATGTAGTGGTTTAGTAATCATATCCCCTTAATCCCAGCATCACAAACTCCTCTGAAAAAGAAAGTCCCACCTCATTGTCATGAGACTTTGGAGGAACATCCAAACACAAACCATAACATTACCCCTGCTTTTTTTCAGGTTTCTGTCTCATGAAATATTGTTTTCCACCCTGTAACTTTCAGTCTATGAATTTCTTTTGGATTAAGAGTGTTTCTTGTACACAGCATGTTGTTGGATCTTAATTCTTGATCCATTCTGCCAATCTATTTCTTTTAATTGGTGTATTGAGACTATTTACATCAATGGTTATAACTGAAATGTATTGACTTCTCTCTGTCATGATCTTTTCCTGTTGTTGGGTTCTCCTCCCTTTGCATTTAATTTCTTGCCTTGCCTGATGGATTCATTCTGTTGGGCTTCATGAAGATGTGGCCCTCATTGTCTTTTCCTAGGATATTGTTTAGAATTTTTTGGAGTGGTGTTTTAGTATTCATGAAGTTCCTCAGGTATTCTTTGTCATGAAAGTGTCTTATTTCCCTATTGATTTTGGAAGATAGTTTTGCAGGGTACAAAAATCTGGGTTTGAAATTGTTTTCCTTTAGTGCTTGAAATACTTCACCCCATGCTCTTCTTGACTTGAGGGTTTGTGTTGAGAAGTCTGCTGTGATTCAAATTGGCTTTCCTTTATATGTGATTTGTTTCTTTTCTCTAACTGCTTTTAGTAATTTGTTTTTCTGTTGGGTTTCTGGAATCTTAACTATTATATGTCTAGGTATAGAATTTTTTTTTTGCATGACTAGTTGGAGTCCTATATACCTTACTTATCTATATGTTAAATTTTTTCCCCTGCTTGGGACATTTTCTGCCATTACTTTTGTGAACTTTTTTTTATGTCATTTGCACTATCTCCTGCTTTTTCATTGACTCCAGTCTTATGTTATTCTTCTTTGCATCATCTAGCAGCTACTGGATGAATTTTTAGTGGTCCCTTGCTATTTTTAAAAAATCTTTCTTTTCCTGCAGTAACCATAAACCTGTCTTTTATATCTGATATTCTGTCCTCACATTGGCTCATTCTGCCATGCATACTTTCAATGATGTTTTTAATCTCCTGGATATCTGTTTGAATCTGTTTTATGGATTCTGTACTTTCCTATTCTGAGTCTTCATGGATTTCACCATGTTCCTGACCTCCTCTATTTTTTTCTGGTACCATGGATTGAACTCAGGACCTTGTACTTGTGAGGCAGGCATGGTGCCACTGAGCTAAATTCCTAGCCTTCACCTCCTCTATTTTTTTTATCTGTGTCTGCTCTGAGTTATTAATCATGCCTTTCATTATGGTCACCATCTCTGTTGTTATTTGAGAGATTATTTCTGATTTCATTTTTTCCAGATCTTCTTTCGTTGCCAGTTCAAGGAGTCCATGTGGTTTAGTTTTGGATTGTTCCATCTCACCCCCCTGGATTTTCCTTTGGTGATGTGGGAGTTTGGGTTTGCATCTTGTTTAGGTGTCTTCTCATTTCTATTTTTTGTTATTGTTGGAGTTTTTGGTTCAATTCCTGGGTTGCTACTTGTAAATTGCTTATTGCAAGTACCTTTGTTACTATTATTTAGAACCCTTAGGGAAGGACTACTTCTTGGATTGTCTTTCACATATAGTTGGCCTTTGAGTTTTGAGTCATAATGACCCTTAAGCAATATCAGTCTTGGTATACCAGGAAAGACAACTAACTAGAGCAGTCCTATCACCCTGGCTATAGTAATAGAATCAATGTTAACAATAGCATCAAACACAGATTAGAAAATGACAAATTGTGGTAGCTTTTATTCTGACATTTTTAACTGCATGAACAAGACTTATGGTTGTATATTGAAATCAAGGACCAACCAGAAATATGTTTATAGTAAATAAGTCCTTCAATATAGAGGCTTCACCCTCCAGCAAGAAGACTTAGAAGGAGTTGGGGAGGAGAAAGAGAGATAGAAGGAATAGGAGAGGTTAGAAATAGGGTTAGCAGACACAGGAAGATCGTGCACCTTTGGGAAACTAGTGAAGACAGA
Source organism: Heterocephalus glaber (assembly GCF_000247695.1). The sequence goes on from NW_004624811.1 coordinate 8,258,949, forward strand.
AGAAAAGAGAGAAGGAAGGAACAAAAATGAAAACAGAACTAACAGCAACATGAAAGCTAGAAACTGTATTCACACTCCTATAAAAAGAAGAACAATCAAGAAAAAACAGAATAGGACAAAAACAGGAACAAGAAAGGAGAGAAATGAAGAAGGAAAAAAGAGAAGTAAGAGAAAAGAAAAAAAAAGCCCCTTTCAAGGTCTGTCTCTGCTATTTCTAGTATACAACATGGGCAGCAGGGTGTAGAACTGAATTGATTAATCTCAGCAAACCAGCTGTAGTCCACTGAGACTCAGGCTGGTTTCTGGCTATGAGGCCAGAATTGATCTCGCCAACCTCCTGTAGGTTAGAACTCTACATGGTTCTACTGCAGGTTTCAGCTGCTCTTCCCCCATAGCAAGTCTGGGTTCTTTAGGAGGTGGTCCCAATAACTCACTCACTGCTATAGTCCACTCCACCTTCACTCTCCCAGTGTGCTTCAATTTTCAATGCAAGCTTCAGATAGGCCTTCTCTCTGCTGCTCACCACTGGGCTATCTTCCCAAACTCATAGGACTGGTGCCTCTGCCACATGGATCTGTGTCCCTGTGCAGTGGCATGCCCTCACAGTGTTGTGGTGAGCGGTGCTCCCCTTGTGGTGTCATCCTTCTTCCTTAATTTCTGATAATGTCCTGGGATAATAAGATCCAGACACTGAGAACCTAAGCTTTGTTAGAAAGTTTGAAGGGAAGCAAAATAATTCAGTGCAAAAAGTTTGGAGGGAATAGAATCACTTTTACCAATGATCCTCTTAATCTTCAGATTATATAGCTTTGAAAATGTGACACTGTCCTTCTAAATTGCCATAAAATAAAAATAGGAAAAATAATCCATTTATTTCAAGTGCTTTATGTAAACTGATGTGGAAAACCAATGGCACAGCTAACATAATTGCTAATATGTGTATTTAATTGTATTGGTCCTCTTCATTCATTGTCCGTCCCCTTCTCCTCATTTCCCTTCTCCTGTTGTACTCTTCCCTGTCAAAGAAGCAAGCTCTTTGAAGACATGGTCACAGTCTATTTTCTGTTGCCAGTATTGAATTTCTGAGCCTGGCTAATTTATAACAAGTAGAAGTTTATGTTCACTCACTATTCTACAGGCTACAAAGTCCTAGAAAATGATATCAGAATCCTCTTAACTTCTGGTGAGGGTATTTTGTTGCTTCAACTCATGGCATAAAATAGAAAGGCACCTGGGTGCATGCGGAAGAAACAAGTCATAAGCAATGACTTTGCTTTCTAACAACTTACTTCTGTCATTACTAATTATAGTCCCAAGTTAGGATTTATTTCTAGGCATCCTACAAGAGCCTCTTGCACTCACAGGCAGGGCCTCGTGGAAGGTGATTGGACCAGCAGGCGTTACAGCTAATCGTGATGTTAGTAGGTCAGATCTGGCTGGAAGAGGCAGTCGATTGGGGATGTGACCTTCTAGGTTGTATCTCCCTCCTTTGTTCTTCTCTTTGCTCTCTCTGCTTTCCAGCTCCCATGACATGAGCAGATTTCCTCTGCCCAGACCTTTCACATGCAGTTTCTATGTTTGAGCCTGATGAAAATGGGCTGAAGATTCTGAAATGTAAACCAAAATAAACCTCTCCTACTTTATCAAGTATTGTGTCTCAGCAATACAAAGTGACTAAGACATCACACAAGAGTGAGAACTCACTCATACAAGAAAAGTATGAATTCACTTATGAAGCCAGAGCCTGCCACTAGACGTCACACTGACACACTGAGGAGTCAAGCTTCCAAAATATGAATATGAAATTTTGGAGGATATACTGAAGCCACGCTAGACATATTAGTTGTTTCCAGTCCCAGGGGCTGGATCTGGGGAGTTACCTAGCAAAAGTGTTCAGAATAAAGTTTTTTTCATGTTTATAAACAAAAGCCAGAGGCTGAAATTTAGTCTTTCCCAATACTAGACAGGATTTTCTAAATTTCCTATGGTATGCTTGTTGACATACCACAAATACAATATGAAGAAAATTGCATTAGCTAGTTTCTAAAGCCGAATTCAAGGCTAAGATTCTCTGACACTTAAGGAAAACTGTACCGATTTGTGCCAGTGTCCTATGCTTGGTCCTAAGAGTACTTAGTATCTACACAATGATTCATGTTATGTAATACCAAACAACCAGATGAAAAATGAGAAAAACTGTCATGCATCCATATATTTTATGTACATGGTACCAAACATCTGGGTGTTTAGAAACATTGACTGAATTTTTCACTTTTCACCTGGGTTTTTGGCATTGTGTAATCAGAGCAAATGGCAAGCAGACATCTTGGCAATGCATACGCTGAGACATATGGATCCGGATGGTGCTGTCTTCACATTCAAGCTGTTTGCCACAGAAGGAAAAGTTCACAATTGCATTTTGATCAAATTGCTATATTCTCCCATTAAAAGGGCTTTTTCTCCCAGAGGGGTTGTTAACCTGTTTGGGGTTATGAGAACTCTTTGCCTTCCCTTGATATATCCTTATAGCCTCAATGTTGGGCCAGTTGAGAATTTGGAGGAACTAATATCTCACTGTGTACACTGAATCAGTTTTACGAAGTGACTTAATTTTGCCTTGTTTCCCATGCATTTTGGCCCTGTGTTTTGGCCATAGTTTTACTCTAAGCAAGTCTCTATAGTTATTTCTTTAACCCAATAAACTAGGCTTTGCCTCATGCCTTGGCTTCTAGTTAGTAAGGTCCTGCTTTGACACAGATTCCTGAATTCCTAGAAGGAGCACCCTTGACCTGTGGGTTATTTCCTTCTATATCTCTGTGTTCCATCATTTGTCTCCTTGCCAGCTTCCTCAGATGTTACAATTTAAATGTCAAGACATGCTAGATGTTGCTGCTATGATAAACAACTTCACGAAATCTTTGGGTTAAAAGAAAGTTTTGTCATTCTGAGAAATTATTGTGAATATGGGAAATTCTCAAGACTAGAACTTGAATATCACTATTTCTTTGGCAGGGTTTCTGGTTTCTCTCAGAATTTAGAAAGCTAGAAGAAGGGTTACTCTTAATCTTACAACAAAAATTAGCCAGGGTAACTTAAAATATTATAACCTACTGGAGAGCTGATGTTTCCCAAACAAATGACCTTAAACCTGACAAGACATGGTACTTAAAGGAGAAGCCCTGTGAGTACACACTAACCTGGGGAGGAAATGACCAAAGGCTGTTCAGAAGAGTTAGATAACTCTTAAGGTTTTAATATATCCTTCAAGTTTATATGCTGGAAACTTAATCCTCAGTGAGAGAAGTTTTAGAGCTAGGACCTTTATGAGCTTATTAGGTCATGAAGGTTTTATGGTCATGAATGAGTTAAGGCCATTGTTGCAAATGTGATTCTTTGTTATGAGAGTGGGCTCATCCTGAAAGCAAGTGCAGCCATTTCTTTGTAGTCCTCCTGACTTGCCCCTCTGGCTCCTTTCATGGGATGATTCTACATGTAGGTATTTACTGCTAGATATAGTGTTCCTTAACTTTACACTTCACAGCTCCCACAATTGCAACAAACACAAAAATCTCTGTTTGGAGGGTGTGTCTCTTTTGTTTTGTTTGTTGTTGTGGTCATTGTTACTGTCATCATATTAACAATTGAACCTAGGACTATTGCACTGAGCTAGATCCCCAGCCATTTAAAAAAAATTTTTTTTTAATTTTGAGGCAGGGTCTCACTAAGTTGTTAAGTTTCCCAGGCTGGGGTGGAACTTGTGATGGTACTGCTTTAGCTTCTCAGAGTTCTAGGATTAAGGCATATGGCACCACACCTTGCAAATCTCTGTTCTTTACAAATTCCCCAGCCTGGGGTTTTCTGTTATTGCCACATGAAATAGACTAAAAAATGTTAAAATAGTTGACAGATTGGTAAAAGTTCAATGTAGGCTGGTGGAGCAGTGTGAAAATACTAGGGACTATAGAATTTAGAGGAATCTGCATTGTCTTGCAGGCTTTTCCTCCACAAAACCTATGGAGCACTCACGGTGATGACTTGTAAGAGACATAAGCATCAGCTGTGGTGCAGATGAGGGAAAGGAATCAGCAGCTACTTGGGAAGAACAAGAAAATCCACCTGCACCTTCTCCTTCTTCCTCATTATGGAAGCCTCAGTATATGGCAGGAATGACTAATAGCCTTGGTGCACTTGAGATATTGGTCAAAATTTATTTTAGCTAGGGCAGGAAAAAAGAGAACCCTGCTTTGGAGATAAGGGCAGCATTATGAGCAAAAGACATAAATAAAAATAAAAGATGGTCATTAGAATAAAAAAGGACTCACTCTAAGACTAAGGCTTACTCAAAACGACAAAGACTGCAAACTCCTATCCTCTGATCCTAGTAATTTCCCTCACCATTCAGATGTTATTCACATCTGAATAACAAGCAGAAGCAGAATATTGCTGGGAGAGGACAAACAGGAACAACATCTTCTGAGGGAATCTTTTTGGAGGCAGAGACTTGAAGCCACAATTAAGAATTTACTGCACTGGTAAACAACCCCATCATAAGCACAGGTGTATCTATGGGAATTTGAACACTGTGTCGTACCAAGGTTAAGCAACTCAACTCCTAAGTGGATTAATTCAATATCCTTAAGAAAAATCCAGCAGAAGAAAAGTCTTTTTACTTTTGCTAGTCATTGGGTACTATATCATACTTCATTTAACTCTAACATACATCTGTAAGTAGACTATTGAAATCTCTTCAGAGGAAATAGCTAGGGTAAACTCTGTGTCTCACTAAATGTAACTAACACATATACAGTTGACCCTTTATATATACAGCTTCCACCAACCAAGAATTGAAATTATTGAGAAAAAATTGTGCATGTGCTCAGCATATATAGACATTTTTCTTGCCATTATTCACAAAATAATACAATATAACAATTATTTACATATAATTTATATTTTATTAGGTATTATTTGTAATCTAGTGGTGATTTAAAGGATATAAGTAGGTAACGTAAATAAAATTCTATTTTTTGATAGTTGATATCCAGGGATTTGGGTATTGTTGAAAGTATGCTAGAATTCAGCTTCCTTGGGTACCAGAGAATAACTATATATATAATAATAACCAAATTTCATTGTTTCTAAAACTTTCCACACTTCATTTATTTAAAGATTTGTAATTTTTGACTCTGAGCACATTTTCAGTGGGTACTTTCAGAGAACATCTCCTGTGTAGCCATTACACAGCTATCCTTCAGGGTGGAAGTCTGCTGCGGTGTCTGCCTTCTGATAACTTTGTCGGCTGATTTTTATGCATTCTTCTAGTACATTCAGTTTCAAGACACAGTGTATTCTGTCTCTGCTCCAGGTATATGCCTATCCTATTCAATTTCCCACCTAGTTCTTAAAATCTTAAGCATCAGTTCCTTCAAGAAAGTCTTCATTGACCTTTTCCCAGGTACAAAGCCTAGCCCCATGGTCAGACCATAACTTCTCTTTTACACTGTCCTGCAGCATTCCCTTTTCTACTATGTATATGACATGAAAGCCTGATACATGTAGGAATAAAAGTGCGTCCGACTTTTCTATTGTCTCTGCTATTGCCTAACATAATTTCTGCTACACAGTACATGCTTAGTAATTATTGAGTAAACAACTGACAGTTATGACTTCTCCTTATGTTTTCTAATGATGCACAAGACACCAGTCCCCAATTTTAGTGTAGAAGCTTCTAGGAAGAAATTGGTATTTCTAGGATTTAACACTTTTGTATACTTACTGTAGAAAAGCCCATGGATCAGCTTTCATAGGTGCTAAAGTCGAAGAGCTCAGAGATATATGATCAGAATTCCTAACATTCAGCAATCAAGAAGCACGTTCTCTATACATTACCATTTTATAGGTAAATATTCTACATTGACATTTTGCATCCTGTTAGTATCTATGTGCAGGATTGTATGATTATTTGACAGACATATGTGGCCTACTAAATTTGTCCAGGAGAATTATTAATCAAGTAGAAAGTACCTAATACTAATGTAATAAAATAAATGTGCCTCTTAAAATGGTTAAACCCTTTTCCTACTATGCCTATTATCACTGTGAAATTAGTTATGTCTTCTTATAAATAACATCCTCCTCCTTCTCGTCCTCTTCCTCCTCCTCATCACCACCACAATAACTAAAATACATTGTGCATACTGTTAAGCACTTTGGAAATTATGTTTCTCATATCACTGAATTCGTATGCCATTGTTATCACTACTTTATAAATATTCATATTGAAGCTTAGTTAGTTAAATAATGTCACATACCTATTGAATGACAAAACAAATCACATCACAGATGATTTAACTGCATAGATTTTAAGTGCTCTACTTAATGCTGTATATCTAAATTCTGAAAATCTAGATAATCCAAATAAGCTTTATTCTCTACCATCTTGGAGTATCCACTAAGAATATTTTGACATATGTTCGATTAGTTTGTGTATGTATGTCTGTGTATGCCCCTTCACACAAATAGATTTCACGTAATTTACCCACCTATTCAATTCAATTTCCATTCTTATTCTCTTTTCTTCATATGGAAAATATTTACATCATCTCCAATAACCATTGCGAACCTAGGATATGAATGTACTACTGTTTTGATAAACAAGGCCTGTTTATATCCCGCATTATAAAAATCACATATCACTTTAGCCATTTATATGTAGACAGATAGATAAAAGTAAGAAAACTTTCACTCCTAGTTTTTCAACAGTGGACAGAAAGGATGGCTCTTTCAGATTTTTAACTTATAGATAATACATTGACCATTGCAATGACAGCATGATCATAGCCATATTACCCTTTAAGCACCTTTATTCCTTGACATCTTTACTTCGACAAAGCCTTGGTCTTCTTTCCTGTTGTCTAGGGCGCTTTCTTTGGCCTGTGTAAGACATTTTTTCTTTACCATAAGGAACTCTACCTGTCATTTTTTACATAGTGAAAGTTATATTTCTGTATTAGTATTTCAAAATCTTTCTGAATGCCTAGAGTATCTTTGTTTCAGATTTCTGTGTATCTAATCCATTCAAAGCTTATAAGTAATTTTGCTCTTAGGTGTATGTATAGATGCATATGTAGACATATGTATGCATGTACAAACTTTTCTCTAAATAGATGGATTTTTGCTTCATACCTAGTACTTTTCATTTTTCATGCCCTTATGGATATTATTTGTTTTAAATCTTGAGCTATTAGAAGAAAGTGTCTACTTTTGTTTAAATACCTTTACCTGGTATTTAATTCTATGAGATGCCCAGAGACATGTATTTTAAGATAAATAGTAGTAATAATACTATATATTTTTATAAATGTGTGTAGGTTCTGCTATGTGTTTCCTCTTTCTCAGCTCTGTCCAAGTGAGTCAATAATATTTTCCTGGATCTGAACCCAACACAATTAATTGGGAAGCATCTGTTCTGTGTTAATTATGTGCAGTTTAATGAAAGTCCAAATTGATCAGGTCTTTCTTTCCAAAATTTTCCATTCATCTCTTCAGTAGGCAGAATTTGGAGACTTTTAAAACCTGATTTGTAATTGAGCAATTGACATTAAGTAATGTAACATCTTAAGGGAGCTTTAAAATGGATTTGAGTCCTAATTGATCATCTGAGGGGTTGGAGTGAGACACTTTATCCCAGGACAGCTGACAGCATTAGGAATGTTTATGTGGCAGTGTCTGTAATTCCAATTCGAAATCCATCTGGACGTTTTAGGAATATCACATATCTAACTTCTTGCTTTACGACGGAAGATTTGTCTCAGGAAAGATTAGTTACTACATGTGTTTAGCAGTGCCAAGCATGGCCCCATTGACATTGCTACATTCATAGATTCCTGGGTACGTATTGACCTGAGAGATATTTCTAAATTTATCAGGAGTTTATAGACATATATTGAGTTCTAAAAATATCTTTTCTTTTTGTCAGTCTTCAAGGAAACAGTGGTTGGAATTTGGAACTTGGCATGTGCAGTGCCCTATCCTCCCTTAATCCAACCCCAACATGATTTCTGGAAAAAGTGGTTTAATAAAGTTTCAAGTTGGCCCACTAAGTGCTAGGAAATAAAGACAGCTTCACTCACATGGCTGTGGGGGGTAGATGGACACGAAAGGGAACAAAATATTTACTTAAAAATAATGATGACTTATTTAATCATGTGGAGGTTGGGGAAATGTTGGGAAAGTGGATTAATAAAATCATTCTAGGAATGGAGAAGTGTCCATATAAATTCCAGGAAATATGAATGATGTCATTATGGAACTTAAAGAGGACCAGCCACTATAATTCAAAACACACAGAAGGAGAAGTTGCTGCTGGCTAAGGCTTTTCTAATGCCTCATGCAGGAGAAGCACCTGATGCTTGCTTTATCAAGACCATTCTAGTTAGCAGTATACCAAGAACGGTCTGGAGGAGGTAGAATCCAGGGGCTGCCTCACTAACCTTATTAAAAGATAGCAGTGATTATACGAGGGGCATTCAAATTAAAATAGACACATAGTTGTATAAAAACTCTATTTTTCTGGTAATCATTATAATGTTGTCACTTGTGTCCAAGACATGTCCAGTCCTAAAGCAATATACTTCACCAACTTTGAAAGATCACAGATATACCTTTCTTTCTCAAAGATTTTCCATTTATGGATAGTCCCAGGAGAGTATATCCCTCTCTTCTGGAAATAATATTGTCACTGAAGAAATAGGACAAAGTTCTTTGAAGAGATGAACAAAATATTTGTTTTACACCTTTCCTTAGTGAGAGTGATGATTTTGACTATCAAAAATCTCAAATTTCCCTTGTTCCACCTCCCAGGTCTAAGGATTGACAGAAGAATAAGTGGTACATCTTACCAATTTGGAACAATATTATAAAACCATAAAATATTATTCTCAAAAATACTTTCCCTGGAAGACATTAGGAAAAAGTTATTGAAATTAACTTTAAGAGATCGGCAAACTCAGCTACTTTAATACTTTGGTGAGTTCAGAGCATGTCACTCATTTCACCTATGTAAATGTTCTGACAGTTCGAAACAAACGATCCTTTAAGAAACTGTTACTGAGTGTGTGGCTCACAGAGAACCAGAGATTTTAAAATAGGAAAAGAAAAGGTCTTAAGAAAATTGAAATTATCTCTGCTGATATGAAGGCCACTGGGCCCATAGACAAGAAGAGCATGTTTCCAAAGAAAATAAATAGGCAGTTATCTGTCCTAATCTATGTCTGGCACAATAGAACCCAGAGACTTTCAGTTTGTGGACTAATGTGTTTCATGTAATTTACATGTACTGTTATACAATATCTCACTTTTTTTTTTTTTTGGTACCAGGGATCGAACTCGGGTCCTTGCGCTTGAGCAGCAGGTGGTGAAACCACTAAGCTAAATCCCCAGCCCCAATGTCTCACTTTTAATTCAAGTTCATTCTTATTTTGGCTGAACTAATGAAAGAATTTTTCAGGTTGGGGTCAAGTTTGACAGGGCCTCAAGTGGCTTCTAGAAAGTGAATATGAAGAGAGTCAGAGTTAATCCTAAAAACAGGGATCAAAAATAATGGTAACTCAAGACAAAGAGAAAAGAAATAGCAAAAGAGTCAAATCTGGACAGCAGAGCTCCTTTCATCTGGACTATCATTCATGTACATTACTTCCAGATGAAAAGAGATTTGATTTCATTGAATTACCCATAAATGGAGAGTTACTAAAAGCTGGAAGAAGCATGTGTCACTGAGTTTTTAAATGTTAACAGAATATCATTACTTTAGAACTGGGCTCATGTTATGTGGAATTTTCATATTTCTGAGAGTTATCGTAAGATTGCACCAATGTAGGCAAAGTTATTTTACTTCAGATTTTTCTTCCAATTAAATGGATAAAAATGAAAGCAATGAGTGGTAATTCCACATCAGATATTTTCTCATTTATAATTGAGTCTAAAAATTAACTAAATTCTTAATCTCACTATCTCTAGAAAGGGCATTGATTTCAGACATATATAGAGGACATATATTTGATTTCATGATTTCTGAAGACTGCAGGACTTTCTGTTGATAATTCATCTCAGTGCCAAACAAACTTATTACTTTAGCAAAATGCATTTAGCATTCAGTTGAATCTAATAGCATTCAAAAGGACTCAATGTAGTCATATAGCAATTATCCCTACTAATGGAAAAAACAGTAGCATCAATAATTCCAAAATGCAAGTAATGTAAAGATCTTTTCCATTTGGTCTGAAATTACAGTGTGCTAACATCTATCCGTAAGCATTAACCTTTACTGCAACCTTTCAAAGGATGGAACTCTTGTCTAGGAATCTGGAATAGTAGGCTTGAATTCTTACGGACACTATACGCTTTGTGCCTCAACTTACTTATTTCTGGAAAATAGTGGAATTAAGAGTTAAGCCTATATTGTGACTTAATAAGGTAGAAGCTACCATCAGGAAAGCAAGTCTCACCCAGTGGACTTCAGGGTTATCCCTGTGAGGAACCTGTCAGCGTTGTCCACCATGACTGTGCTTGATATATGGTGAAACTATGTAAAAATAAATATTTTGAGAAATGATTTCTTTTCTTTAGAAGTAAAGGAAAGAAAACCTCTGTGGTAGATAGTCCTTAAGACTCTTTCCAACTGGATATTTTGTGTTTATGTTTTTGGTGAATATCTAACATTTTCTTACTAGAATTTTCTTCCCTAAGCTACTATCACCTAATAAGGGGGCTCTGATTCTGCCAGTATATATGATGGTAGGCAAAGGCCTTTTAGTAGTCATTGACTCTTCTAAAATATCGATCCTGAAGAGCAAAATTACAATGCTTCATGATGTGTAACACTGATACCATATCTACTGATTCAAAAAATGAAATGGGTAACTATGTACCTCTTAAACACAATCTTAGGTAAAATACTGATGCATTTTAAAGGCTATTAATGATTTATGACAAATTATAACCTATTCTGGTGCCAAAGGATAATCTAATTTTCCTTCTGATTACTAACGAAATTGATGCTGAAATCCATTATTTTTCAGGTCTTTTGACAATGATTAATTTTGACTAATTTGCATTTTGTTGTTATTGTTAATTCAGTTAAATTGCCCTTGACCCATGGGCTGGCAAGCCACATTCATGAATATTATACAGTGAAATTTGCATAACGCTATATTAATTGAAATTTTATTTTCTATCTTCTCTATTAAATTTTGAAAAGATAGACCCACATGTTACAGCTTTGTAAAAGGGCATATGTGTGTTTGAACTTACTTGGTGAAAGCTAACCAGTGTCAATTTGAAAACTGTTGTCCAACAGATACTGAGATGGTTGCTATTTCTTCTACAAAGGCTATTGGGCTGTCCCAAATTTCTTGATTTACAAAATCTGTAGAATTTCTGGTTCACATTAAAGCCCCTTCTGGAAATTTTATGGAACTGGGTAATAATCAAAGGCTCCATTTGACTTATGATTCCTTTTTAGCAAAGCCTTTATCCTGCCAAAATTCAGTCAGCCAAAATTCAGATGCACAAGGTTAGCTAAGTTAGAGACAAAAATAATGTAATTGTAAAATTTGGCTAACCAACTAGAAGCCATGTGCATTTCAAAGTCTTTTACTGAACCACAAGTATTTCATAACATCAATTTAATAACACATGTACACACAGATATAGGTCAAGTATCTCCACCATAAACATGTATAGTTTCTAAATGTTATAAAAAATAGCTAAGGATAGTGAATACAAACTGAGTAGTTGAATGCAAAACAACCATATAGTGCAACATGGGCAAAAATTGTCATATAGACAGTTAAATTTAGATTTTAGATGTCTTCAGTAATATAGCAGTGCAGCATGGTGCTTAGGGAGAATGGTACTAGAACCAGATTGCTCAAATTCCATTTCAGAAGAGGGCCGGGATTTAGCTCAGTGGCACCACGCCTGCCTGGCAGGCTCAAAGTCCCTAGTTCAATCCCTTGTACCAAAAAAACAAAAACAAAAAAATACTGGGGCCAGGGATTTAGCTCAGTGGTTCCGGCGCCTGCCTCACATGCGCAAGGTCCCGAGTTAGATCCCCGGTACCAAAAAAAAAAGAAGAGACTCTCACTACCTATGATACATAGGCAATAATTTAACCTTTCAAACACTCAAGTTTCTCAAGGGGCTACGAATAGTACTTATTGCTAAAGTTCATGTTGACGTTCGGTGAATTATTCAAAATCAAGTACTTTCTTGATGAAAACTGCCACATCAGAAATTCTTAACAAATATTATGTTTGTCAATTATACATTATTTGGTATTGTAAATGTTATATATTATTTATACATTATATTATTATAGCATCTTCTCTTTAAAAGACAGTCAGATCAAGAGTAAGCAAACTGATAAAAATATTTGTATCATCTCTATACAGTACATTTCAAAACAGTATTATAAATACTAGGACATTTTCAGAAAAAAAGACCTACGTAATGTAACATGGACAAATAATGCTCTAGGAAGAGTTGTTCAAGTGTCTAGAACATTATGTAGGTGAAATAGTTTAGATGAGAAATGTCCCTGAACATCCTGTATGTTAAAGCAGAGGTCCCCAACCTTTGTGGCACCAGGGACAGTTTGCTGGAAGACTATTTTTCCACAGAGCAGGGGGTGGACGGGGCTTTGGGGATGATTTCAACACATTACATTTATTACACTTTATTTCTATTGTTCATACATTATAATGTACAATAAAATAATTATGCAGCTCACCATAATGCAGAGTCAGTGAGAGACCTGAGCTTGTTTTCCTGGAACTAGGCTATCCCATCTGGGGAAGACGGACAAGAGTGGCATGCAGTGTGCTGTCTATGTCCAGTAGACTCTGTAATCTTGTTGTGGTTGCTGTCACTGCAGAAAACTCTGCTTTACAGACATAGAATGTTGGAAATGAAAACAGGCTTTTCGCTTTTCAGGGCTTTTGCAGCAGTCTCAGGATACATATACTGCTTTGACTTCAATCCAGAATATATGGAAATTTGAAGTTGTCCCAAACATACCTTTAAGGCCACTGCCGTTTGTAGTCTCAAAGAGTTGATCTTCTTCTAGTACAGACAAGGTTAATTCACCTGGCTTATTCACAAATGGATTGCAGATTCCTTTGTTCTCAGTTCAGGGTATTTTGTGGCTGGGAAGTAGTGCTCAGACCCTTTTGAAAGCCGAGGGAAGTGATCATGGACCAGCTGGCAAAAAGGAGACCCTGTCTCAGTCTCTTTCAAAACTTCTGCTCTTTGAAACATGTTAAAAATCCTAAAGAAGATAAAATGAAACCCTGTTTGGGGCCAAGGATTTACTTCAGTGGTGCCGAGTGCAAGGTCCTGAGTTTGATATCCAGTACCAAAAAAAAAAAAGCTTGATATATATGCTTAGAGGAGATGGACATTAATTTAATAATCAAACATGTGAAATACAAAAGGGGAAGGGTTTTCCAAGCTGATGGCACAGTATTTGCCAAAGTCCTGAAGCCTGAAACAGAAGAAAAAATACACAGGACACAAAGTCCAGCATGTCCTAGGGAGAGCAAGGAGTCACACTGAAGTCTGTTGCCTGTATCACAACACAGGAGGGAGATATTGAAAGATTTGGGCTAAGTGTACATGATGGTCAGGATCATGATGATGAAATTCCCCTGAATGCTGTCTGGCAGAGTAATTGGAGGCGCACATGGATTGCAGAAAATATTTGGGTTTCTACTTGCTAGAATTATTCAGCTAAAAATCATGTAGTCACAAAAAATTCATGAGGTTTCTGTCTTTTAAATATTCAAGCAGAGGCTGAATGACTGACTTACTATGTGCATAAAAGGGAATATAAATTATCTAACTGAAGAATCAACAACCTCTCAGGTTCCTTAACATTTTATAATTGTATAGTACCCAATCCCAGCCATTATACAGGAAATCAAAACAACATAGCAACAGGCTCTAAAATATACACAAGAGGCCCAACTTCCCATGATTTTTCCAAAATATGATGAAAATCATATCCAAGGAGAAAACAAGAATGGAAAATTGATCCCTGTGATATCTATTTTTGCCAGAATTTCAAGATGCCCAATGGAAAAGGGAAAACTGGGATATAAAACACAAGTGCAGGTGGAATATATGCCTTAAAAACATACATAAGTGCATGGGACAGTGAGTGATATATTGCTAAAAATATTCATTTCTAATGGCCTGGGTTTGAATTCCTTTTTCTTCCACTCAGCAGATAGGTAATGTTAAAGAAGCAACCTCTCTAGACCTAAGTTTCCTCATCTGTAAACTAGAGAATTCGTACATTTAGTTTCTTCTGATGATTTAGGGAGATAATGTATGGTATAAAATACATACGTATGCCATATATATGGTATACAATAGTAGTGAAATTATCATTAACAACTATGTAACCTTTGAAATTTTTGAAATTAAGGTATCTATTAGAAGTATACCTTTTATTGAAATAAATATAGAAAAACCTGATAATCATAGTTCATTAGAGAGTTGGCATATGTATATATATATATAGTAATTTAATGTAGCAAAAAATGCAGATGTAACTCCCTGGAGCCATTCATGCTCTTTTCCACTCTCTTTAACATAAAGGCCAGAATGTTAAAATACTCAGCTGGGTGGACTAGCTTTCCAACAAGGGGTGATGCTTTGGCAAGTTTTTGGTGAAGTAGCTAAAGGCTCAGAAGTAAGTGGCTTTTACCCTACAGTGCGCTCTCCAGTTATGACCAGCCTCACATACAAACAACTTGGATTATGAGTAGAATTTTAGTTTTAATTTATGACCAGAGTCTTATGTTACAACTCAAATGCCAGGTTTTTGGGTTTGGGCTTAATTAAGAAATCCTGGGCCAATGTCTCTCTAAGGACACTAAAATCTTCCTGGAAGAAAATGCGGCCTAAGTTATGCAGGAGACTTTGAAGGCTGTGTAGAGGAGCTGAGCCTTAATTGACCTTGTGGTTGATGACATTGTCACTACAACGGAGTCCACAGGCTTGAAGGTAGACAGTGGTGATGCTGAGGAACTGGTGGAGGAATGCTCAGAGGAACTGTCTGCAGAGGAACTTCAGCAACTTCTGGCTGAGCAACAGAGAATGGCAGCTGAAGAGCTTTCTGAAGAGGAGGGGGAGTATCAAAAATCAGTGCAGTGAAGTTCTTCTTTTGAAATAAAGGAAATCCTGAAAAACAGACAGAGCTAAAAGCTTTGGAGAGAAGACTCACCCACACAGAGAAAAAGCCAACCATTGCATTCACTTGCTTAATTACAGTGTCGTGTCATACTACAGAACAGTGTTAAAGAAAAGATAGAAATAGATAGCTTTAGACCAGTTATTAGTTCTGAGAAGGTTGAGACCTAGTGATCCAGATGCAGTCCTAGTGTGCTACAGACTCCCAAGGAGAGAAAGGCCACCAGAGAGTGATATTCCTGATGTTCTGATGGAAGGGGACTTTCTTTCCAAATAATATCCACCTTCCATTTCATCCTCCCTTCCTGCAAGACAAAGATGTCAACTAGAATGGTGAGTACAGTATGAAATTGTTGTTTCTGGTAGACTAGGCACACTTTATAACTTTTTGGTGAATACAATAGGAAATTATTGATGTTTCTGGTAAATTATGAACATGATACAACCCTTTTTATTATGAAAAGGTTAGGTAAGGGGTGCTTTGGGAGGTTTGGAATGCATTATGGGTATTTCATTATTTCTTATGGGGAAAATAGTTTTGACTTACGATCAACTTGAGATACAACTGTGAATGATTGAGTTTTTAAGCTAAGAGTCCACTACACTAGGAAACAGAATACAAAAAAATTATCAAAATGTTCATATATCATGATCAAATCTCTTTCATTACACGGATGCAAGGATGACTCAATATATGCAAATCAATAAGTGTAATACATCATATAAACAGAAGCAAGAAACAAAAACACATGCTCATCTCAGTAGACAGAAAAAAACTCTTTAAGGAAATCCAACATCCATTTGTGATTAAAAAAAAAACTTTGAAGAAAATAGGCATAGAAGGACTTTATCTTAATTTGACAAAAATCATTTATGACAAATCTACTGAAAATTTTTCTTTTAAAATCAGGAACAAGACAAGGGTGTCCACTATCACAACTCCTGTTCAACATAGTACTCAAAACATTAACTAGAGCAATCAGGACAGAGAAAAAAGAGCAAAAGAGATATGTATAAGGAAGGAAGAAATCAAATCATCATGATTTGCAGATGACATGATCCTCTTCCTAGAAGATTCAAATAATTCCATTAAAAGACACTTGAATTAATAACTAAATTCAGAAATATAGGAAGATACAAAATCAACATAGAAAAATCAATAGCATTCCTCCACACCAATAATTAACTCAGAAAAAAATTAGGAAAACAATACCATTTATAATAGAATAAAAAAAAATTAAATACTTAGGCATTAACCTAACCAAGGAAGTGAAATACTTCTACAAAGAAAACTACATAACTCTAAGAAAGGAGATCAAAGAGTTTATCTGCATTCTTGGGTAGGCAGAATCAATAGCCAAAATGGCTATCTTTCCAAAACTGATATAAAGATTTAATGCAATGCCAATTAAACTACCAACAGTACTCCTCACAGAACTAAAGAAAAAAATTCTAAAATTTTTATGGAGCCAGAAGAGACCCAGAAGAATAAAAGTAACTCAGGGTGACAAAAACAAAGAGGAGGCATCATAATCCCCAATTTGAAGTTATATTACAAAGCTACAGCTATAAAAACAACATTATCCTGGCACAAAACAGACACGTTGAACAGTGGAACAGAATGGAAGATACAAAGACAAGCCCAGACTCGTTCATCTATCTGTTCTTTGAACAAAGGGGCCAAAAACCTAGTGAAGGAAAGATAACCTCTTTAATAAACGGTGCTGGGAAAACTGGCTATCCACATGCAGAAGATTGAATCTAGACTCATATGTCTCATCATGTACTAAACTGAAATCACAATGGGTCAAAGATCTAAAAGTTAAAACAAACTTTTTTTGGCTAGAATATAAAATAGGTAAAACTCTTGAAGACATGGCTGTAGGCAAGGACTTTCTCAAAAGAATACCAATGGTACAAGAAATAACATTAAGAACCAACAATGGACTCATATAAAATTTAAAATTCTTCTGCACAGCAAAGAAAATATTCAGCAGAATAAAGGAACAACCTACAGAGTAAGAAAAATTTTGCCAGCTATTCCTTAGAGAGAGGACTAATATCTACGATATATAAAGAATCTCAAATAATGAGGCCTTCCAAAAGAAAAGACCTAATCAAAAAATGAGCAACTGAAATGGCTAGACACTTATCAGAAGAAGAAATGGTCAATTAATACATGGCCATTACAGAAATGTAAATTAAAATAACACTGAGATTTCTTCTTACTCTAGAAAGAATGGCTATCATCAAGAAATCAAATAATAATAAATGCCGGTGAGACTGCAGAGGAAAAAGGAACTCTGGACTACACTGTTGGTGGGAATGTAAACTAGGAGGACTATTATGGAAATCAGTAAGGAGATTCTTTAAACAACTAAAAGAAGAAATTTCATTCAACCCTGCTATTCTCCATCTGGGTATCCTTCTGAAATATTAAAAAATATCATATTACAGAGATTCATGCATATCCATTGATACAGAAGAACATTTCACAGTAGATAAATTATAGAAATGGCCTATATGTCCATCAACAGATGAATGGATAAAGAAGATGTTGTATGTATATACAATGGAATACTATATTGTCATAACACAATATAAACCTGAATAACTTATAGCCAAATAGATGCACCATGAGAACATAACATTAAGTGAAATAATTCAGACACACAAGCTGAAGTATTGTACTGTTTCTCTTACATGAAAAACTCAATATATAAATAAAAGCAAAATAAAAATAGATACAAAGAAATAGGGAGACAGATCTTTTGCAGATGGGAAAGGAACCAAATGATGGAGGGGAGGTACAGTGGATTAACTAATGGTCAACTTGAAACTCCCAGCTGAGAAGACCCACCTGAGTATGATTGTCAAGAGCATGAAAAGAGAACTGGAGGAGAAGATCGTTGGCTGTTGATTTTCTTGGAGAAGCTTGCCATGGGTAGTTTTCCTGATGTGAACTTTGCTGCTCTCTTATCCTAGAAGGAGCTCAGGTCCTCACTGTCACTGCGAGTGGTTGCTGTTCTAATCAGAGGAGCTCTGATCTTTGCCATGAGCATCATACCTGGCTACAGTGTAGATCCCTCAGATGTAGATGCCTGGTGGCACAGTTCCATCACCCTGCCAGTGCAGGCTTTCTAGCTTCCACCATTGGCCATTGGGCCTTCCTGGTGAAGATCCTTGATATGGACAAGCATGAGGTAATGCTGTGGACTCTAGGCCACTGGCTGGACTTGTGGAGGACATTGCCTTGGACTCTAGGCCTCAGCTAGACTTCTGCAAGAAATTGCTTGGGGATCTAGGCCCTTGGCTGGCTTCTTTGAGTCTCTAGTGTATGGTATGATCTCTTGAACTCCTCTGCCTTTGACTTTTTGGGTGAATATTATAAAATAATACTATAAATTGTGTGTCCTGTATTAAATCTATTCCCTTGAAAACCCTGACTACAAGAGGGGAGGAGGAAAGGCAAAGGGGATAAAAAAGAATTGTGAGGTATTATTTACATATACCATTTCTTCATGAGGAATGTGATCATTATTTAATGCAAATATGTACTAATAAAAACTAAAAATTGAAAAACCCCAAATTAATCAGTTTCATGTAACAATGAAATTTAATTATATTTTAGTATATTGGCACTCTTAAAAACTGAATAATTATATACTTTAGCCATGATTTTTTTTAATAATGAAGACTGAACCAAAGGACTTTGCACTGATCTATAGCCTCAGCCCATCTTTATTTTTTATTTTGAAACAGTGCCTTTCTAAGTAGCTATGTTGCCCAGGCTCAACTTAACTTGGAATCTTCCTGCCTCAGCCTCCACAGTGCTCAAATTATAAGTCTGTGCCACTTCATCCATTCAGGTATTATATATCAGGAAAGAAAAAAGTGTGAAGTTGCTGAGTAGCTATTTATGGATGTAATCTTAAATTCCTGAGTTTGAGTTTCAGATTTTTACATTTGTAGGCAAGGAAAAACAGCATGCAAATACTAATTTTACTTGTTGCATGATACTTCATTTTTGTTTTGATGAGTAATAAAACCAAATCAAGTATGTTGATTTCTCTGACAATCTGCAATACTGCTAATATCTTACTCTTGTGTAATAATGGCGAATCAAGTTGGAAGCTGCTGTCAGTATAGTTCATGCTGACTGATGATAAATGAGGTACTGATGAGATAATGCAATCTCTACATATCCCCCAAGCTAGAGACTTCCTAGCTTGTCAAGGTCATCTCAAGTAAGAAATTTGGGAAGTTATGTTTGCACCACTTCTCTTGATATTGCCCTCTTGTTCGTCTTCTTCCCTTCATCATCCCCATTCCACATATTTTAGGGTAGGATCCCCACTGCTACTTCAGGAAATACTTCCTAACACTGTATTTCACTTGAATCCTCACCTCAGGATCTGCTTCTGGGAAACCCAAACTGAGTTAAAATAACATAAAAATGTGGAAACTTATAACCATCTAGATTGTGTGATTAGACTTTTTGAGCATCTATTTTCTTTTGGCTCTGTTGACATATTATGACATGAAGTTTATGTTTTCTGCATTAGGATTTTCTTGGGCCGATATCAGGTCTCTCTCACTTGTTTCAAGTTTAGGTGATACATAGAGTCAAATATAGAATATTGTACATAATTTGTTCCCTGAAGAACTCTCTAGACTTTCAAAATCAGCCCTAGTCTTCTATGGATGCTCCAAGAGAAACTATCAGCTAAAATTGTACAAATTTTTAGCAGTAAAAGCTGGAATAAGAAGTTTCTTCTGTGTTATTTCCTAGCAAGGACACAATGGTGTCTACACATTTTTCTCCTTTCTCTGGCTTCAGTGGAGATACAGAACAGCTGGTCACCATCCTTCTTATTTGGATAAAGAGCACAAGAATGGATTATTATGGAAATTACTTCCTTCCCTCTAGTCTAGTGGATGATGACTCCACTTAAAGCAAGGAGCAATAGAGGGGAAACTTTTCCAGCTGCTGGCCCACTTCCAGGTTGTCTGTGGATAATAGAGCTCTTTGATGTCTAGTACATTCTTAATCACAGAACTCAGTTTTCCAGTCAACAGAAAAGCTATTTTACACTAATTTTGATGTGACAAAATAACTAGACATGGTTAATCACATACCTAATGATTATGCCATGCAAGGAAGTCACTAAAATAAGCCAAGTCCTCTAAAAAGAACATAGAAAAACTCCCCAGCAGGCAGACACAAAGCTGACTCAAGTGGTCTGCCAGGATTTGATTGTTACTATGCAGAATAACTATCTTGATAGTTGCAACATAATCATCACTGCATCCATGAGAATTTGGCACACTTGCATGACTTATTTATTGCTGTAGTAACCATAATTCACCTTTACTCTGTTTCTAGACATATCTGACTTTGATCACCTTGCCATGCTGAACACCAGAAGTCCCTAGATTAAAGCAAAGAAAGATCTTTTATAAAATTTTAATCCTCACATAGATGATTTGTTTATTGCTTTGTCCAAAGCATCAAGATTTCTGATGATTTGGTTGATGACACAAATGGAAATCCTTAATAATACAGTGTCCCTAGTGGTTAGCAGCATTTAGGAGAAAATGCTCTGGGAAAAATAGTACTGACAAGTTGGTTTATTGTTTCAGTTGGCTTTAATGCAGGCCAAGGCTCTGTTTTCAACTAGATTGTTTATTTGTATCAGTGGAACTCAGCTATTTCAAAAAAATAAACAAACTAAATCTAGCAGATTACTCTTCTTACAGGAAATTCTAAGTTTTGCTCATCAAAAGGAATTGAAAATATATATATATATATTTTTTAATGTCCAATAGCCTTACCACTAAATATATTTTATGGTTTTGGTCTTGAATGTCCCTCAAGACTTATGTATTAAGGGTTGGTCCTCAGCTGACGGTGCCTTTGGAGATGGTGAAAACTTCCGGAGGTGGAGCCTAGTGGAAGGCTCATAGGTCACTGCGAGCACGCCCTCAAAGGGGATCTTGTGACCTTGGTCTTTTCCCTTCCTTACTTCCTGGCTGCTATGAGGTGAGCAGTTTCCTCCCTTACGTTCTTTTGCCATGGTATACTGTGGTCATAAATGCAAAAGAAATTGTACCAAGCAACCATGGACTGAAATATCTGAAACCATGAATTAAAATTAACTTTTCCTCTTTCAAGATGATTGTTACAGGTATTTTGCCACAGCAAGGAAAAGCTAACATCCGTATCAATGTTTTTGAATTAAACTAATAGTAATTATGTTTTTATTAGGTTAAATAAAATAATTACTTGTCTTCAAATTTCTAAGATGTTTTCAGTGGACTATCTTATGTTAGCTGAACATAGAAGACACTATTAGTCTAAGTACATCTAAAGGCAAACAATATAGGTCGAAGAAGCTGTAATTTTAATAATTGAGAATATAATTTTAGAGAACATTAGACAGTGCTAATTTAGATTTTGTGTTTTTATGACTAATCTTTTCAGAAGTCATATGATAAATCACTAAAATCCTCATCCAGTTAAAAGAAAAGTATTTTTCAAACAGGAAAAAATTGGCTTAACTGTATATCTGTCCCTCAATATCCACAGAGGACTGGCTCTTGAACACACCTATGATATCAAAATCTTCTGATGTTCAGTTCCCTCATATAAAATGGCAGTGTTTCCATGTAACCTATGCATCTTCTTTGTATATTTTCAAGCATCTCTGCCATACTTATGTAATATAATTTAAGTAAATAGTAAATAAGTTAATAGTAATAATAAATTTGAGTAAATAGTCATTAAATAGTATTATTTGGGGAGTAATGACAATAAAATAATCTGTATACTATCAAATTCTTAATTCTGCCTATAGGCATGTTATTCATTAATGGAATGTCTGTAAAAGTTGGCTAAATAAGGTTTATCAGTCCTAAAGTTACCTAGCCAATCGCATTGCACTTCCAGGCTCAGGACCAGGGTAACAGATTTACAGGGACATTCACCCATGCCCAGCATCTTTTCTGTCCTAAATCTATGGCCATCTGGAATTCCACCGAAACTGTATATGACTGAGACTAGCTTCAAGGCACAGGGATTCTTCTCATGGGAACCAAATTGTTCCTCAAGTTTAAGAAACTTAATCTGAGTTATGAAATTCTCTATTTGTTCTTACTTTCCTACTTAGGGGACCAGTTTGATCTTTTTCAGCACTATGGGTCCCCTCATTTCCTCTTACTTTTAATTAAAGTTTTTTTCTGAAAATTTTCACCTTAGTTTTAATTTTGATTACCACTAAATCAAGAATGTATTTTAGCCAGTGATAGTAAATTAGATTTCAAATACAAAGAAAAACAAGGCTTTAGTCCATTAGGCTGCCACCATTGCTTTGAAAATAGTTGTTCAATAAACATTTTTTAGCTCCTGTTTATACAGAGAAATACTTTCTTCTACACTCTCAAAAGTGTTGGAGAAAATTAGACTATGGATGAAAAGTCATAGGGTTTGGTTTTGGATCATCTTCTCAACTGTATGATAACATTTGACAGTCAAATGACTAATATTTTTCCATACTTACAAAGCTAAAATTAATGCTTCATCTTCATTTGCCTCAGCACTATAGATTTATACAATAAACTAAAGAAATAAAAGTCTCTTTCTACTTATATCATAATGTGGTACATTCCTCATGCTATTTTATTTGATTGAATACATGACATATTGAATAATTATCATGAAGCTTAACATTTTTAGTAGTTCATAGACATTATAAATAGAATAAAAAGTTTTCAGTTTTGATTTTTATCTCTAGGATATTAAACAGTTTCTCCTTAGATTTCATTAACATTTGTTTTAGTTCTATGCAATAATTACTTTTGTCTTTCTACTTTTAATAACCATTACTTTCAAAATAATTTTTTAATGAATAAAGCAAGTAGCTAATAGGGTGATTATGAATGAAAAGAAAATGTGAAAACAAAATGTTCTTCACTCTCTAATCTCAAAATTATATTTTTATTTATGAATCTATATTAATCATCTTTTTCATTGCTGTTTGGCCTCCAAGACTTTCTTTTGAAATCTAAGTAGACACCTCCTGATCCAACTCATGCATTGTACATGCCCATGAAACCAACATTACATGCATGTCCCCTACGTCTGCTACCATACTGACAGTAGCCAGGTCCCATTGGACCAAGACTATAGCAGTCTCTTAGTCCTTGGATGGCTGAGGACTGTGAAATAAACCCAAGGGAACCGATTTTCTAAGTGGCCCTTCTGAAACAGGAAATGTAGGGTCGCTTTTCTTTCTTTCTTTTTTTTTTTTTTTTGGCCTTTCAAAATTTCTGTATTGTTTTTAACACAGAATGTTATCATACATCCAAAATTTAAAGTCTTAAAAATGATAGACATAGCTTAAAGGGAATTAGGTTGATATCACAGATTTTCTGATTGAATAAATTCTAATTATACAAAGCTATTAAAATGTCTCAATAATTGTAAGGTCATCTTGAGTAGTTACTGGTAGTTACTATTTCTAAATTGTGCTCTTTTCTTTCTCTTTTATCAATGATCAATAATGACAAATCAAGCACAAATTCTTCTTGAGTTTCTTTGCTGGCCACATTGAGTAGATCAGATACTAGGGGACATACCTGTAAAAAGAAAGCCAGTATATTGACTTTTAACATTACAGATTATCCAATACATTCTTTCTTCTAAAAGTGTCACTTTAGAAATACAGCAAACTCCCCTTATCTGTAATTTTCCTTCCTGTGGTTTCAGTTGCCTGTGGTAATAAAATGTTGACACAATTGCACCATTGAAACTGCAGTAGCTAAGGCCTTGCTAATTTTTTAGATCCTTTCGAGACATCTTCCTTCTTAGCTCTGTACAAAATACTTCATTTCTTTTTAATGGCACTAATCTCTAGGAACCACTCCTCCTTTGGCTTCAACTTTATACATGGTTCACTTTGGGTCAAAATTTAAGATTTTCAAAGTTTTCTTCTCTACTTTTTGCTTGCCAGTTGTCACTACATCTGGCTAAAAGCAGCCACCAGTACCAAAGTCACAGCCTAAATGTTGGGATGTCTTGAAATTTCATCTGTCATAGCAATTAGTCCTCTGTCCTTAATCTGTCTCCCACAAAGTCTCAGGAAAATGCAAAATGTAGACACATTTTCTGCTAGAATGTAACACATGACCTTGAGTCCAACTGCCATTGTAGTTCTTGCCTCCAGCTGAAAGATTACCCTGGCCCTTACTGACCGCAGTATTTTGGTCTTCTGAACTCTGACTATTATCACCCATCAGGCTCTACTTACAACTGCATCTTCAAACCTTTCCAAACTCTTCCCATAAACAAGTTTTAAACTCTTCTAATCTTCACAGTCAAATATAGTCACAGCAATGACCCCAATTCTTCTGTACCAACTTTCTTCATAAGTTAGCTTTCCCATTGCTGGCACATAACACTTGACTCCCACAGTTTAAATGGAGAATTTAATTTATCTCATAGTTTCAGGGGATTCAATAAATAGGTGGCAGGCTGTAATGCAGGGATATATCATGACAGAAGTGCATGCAGAGTAAAGCTGCAGAGTTCATGGGTAACACTGCCAGAGAGGAAAGGATGAAGGACCAGACAGAGACTTCCGAGGCCCTATGTTCATAACCCACCCAGACATAGCTAGAGTGTGCATGCTCCTCAAATCCTCCTGATGCATCTCAAAGCCAATCAAAAAACTGCTACTAATTCTAAGCATATCAAGACTGGTAATAAGTAATAATCTTGCATACATGAGTATTAGTTAATCCTAGTTACATTCTTGAAGGGTCCAAGGGCTTCACTGCATGCTAGTTAATACTACTTATTCCTTAGAAAATGTGAGATAAGAGGCAAGGGATTGTAAAGGGTAAATGTAGTTGTGTTTATTATGTACAGGGCTTGAATGAATCAATGAGAAGAAATCTTGATATATTAATGTCATCTGTGATATAAACATAGAATAGGAGCAAAATTGAATAATTGAACCACTCTTTGTGAATGGTTACATATTCATCTAATTTCTCATTGTATTAGCTGTCATCTTGGGTCAGGTGCTTAAAGTCTTTGTGCTTCAATTTACTAATCTGTAAATACAAGCCTGATAACAGTGACTAATAGACCTGCCATTAAAAGCAATGGAATTATCCATGCCAAAATTGTCTTATAACTAATTAAACTCTAAATGAATGTTAACTGTCTTGTTTCAGAATCAGTGCTCCTGATCCTGGTGTAATAGCATATGCCTGTAATCCTAGTACTCTGAGAGGCTGAGGCAGGAGAACTGCAAACTTGAGCCCATACTAGTTAGGGTAACCCTGTACCAAAACAAACAAAAAAATAGGCTGGAGATAGAACAACGCAAAAGCCCTGGGTTCAATTTTCAGTACTGCCAACAACAACAAGAACAAAAATAATAATGAAGTACTTCTACTTGCTAGTTTGCACTAATCAGATTTAAATTTAAATAAAGATATTCCTGAGTTTTCAGGCATGGCCACATATACTAATAATGTCTCTACTCTTCTTCTCTTCATTTCTCTTTGATATTTCTCCTTCTCCTTCTCCTTCTCCTTCTCTTTCTCCTTCTCCTTCTCCTTCTCCTTCTCCTTCTCCTTCTCTTTCTCCTTCTCCTTCTCCTTCTC
>NW_004624811.1:8284977-8297275 GCF_000247695.1 Heterocephalus glaber
TTCTCCTTCTCTTTCTCCTTCTCCTTCTCCTTCTCCTTCTCCTTCTCCTTCTCTTTCTCCTTCTCCTTCTCCTTCTCCTTCTCCTTCTCCTTCTCCTTCTCCTTCTCCTTCTCCTTCTCCTTCTCCTTCTTCCTGCCCATTTGCTGGCCTATTTGTAACTACTTTCACTCCTCTCTTTAGCTTCAACACTCATTTGCAATGTGAATTTAAGTGCTAGAGTATGGTTAGTTGCTTGTTTATCTTTCCAACCAATCTCAGAACTCTGACCTTACAGTGACCTGACCAACCATGGCATTTCTTTGAACTCAGTGCCTTTGGCTTTTCTTACTAGCTCTTCCTAAATTCTGCCTGAAATTTTTGTGTTTCCTAGAATTCCATTTGTTCAAAGGTGCCAGTTGTTTGTGTGGCAAATATTTGTGTTTTTGTTATATAATCAGAAATTTTGACATTTTAAAATCAAGGAATTTCAATAATCCTATAGTGCTTAAGTCATTCTTAATAAATATCACCTGAAAACTTAAAGCAAAAAGAGAGAGAAAGTAAAACTATTATAAGAAAATAATAAGAAACAATGCATATATGAAATGAAATATTATTCTTATCAGAGAAATAAAAATAATTTTCCTATCTTCACAAAACTTTCATGGCAATGTGCTCCCTCAAACTGTAAACAGCTCAATAATTTTTGTGTTTATTTAAATTACAGTATAATTTGAATGGAGAAGTCTTGGCCTAAAAAGGCATTAGAAAATTATATCATGACAAAATACAGAAAAAAATAGTAGGCCCTAAAAAGGAATATTGAAGTAATTAATTATGTTGCCTCTCTCTCTCTATCTGTCTTTCATGCCCAATCATACTTAATCCACAATTATTCTTGAAGATTTGACCTAAATGTTTTATCTGCAGAGAAATAAAAATATTCAATTGAATTCCCTTGATAATTTAATGTGATTTCATTTGTCACTCTGCATTGTTACACACTGATTGTAGACATGGATGCCAGTATGTTGGTTCTTTATGAAATGTAGCTAGAAGGCCCTCTGGGTCACTTTCCTTTACAAATAAACGTGGAGGGAGCAAGCTGCAATTTTAGCATGTGTGAAAAATTTACCAGGGGTTCATTTAAGAAGGAAGGAATGGAGGAAGAAAGGAAGGAAGGAGTGGAGGAAGAGAGGAAGGGGAGAAAGATGTAAGTGTGCTGTTTGTGAGTCAAATCTCCTTTGGGGAAAGTTCTGACAACCTGAGAACTGTCCTTTGCAAAGCGTTGTATGCTTGGCACTGAATAGAACCTGAAAATTCGTGTATTACAAGTGAATCCTTTTACTTCAAGCTTTTGTTATCTTGTAAAACATAACTTCCCCTAAGAAGAGAACTTATGCTGTTTTAAACACTTGCAATGTGAAACAAGAGTATAAAATTTATTTTGCCAAGAGAAAGATGGCCACATAGAGGAATGGGCTCCTAAATGAAGGGAGACTAGACATCTAAAAGGTAAATGTATTCATAATAACTGCCTTTTTTCTTAACAATTTTTTCCATACCCTAGGTCTACTCAATCCATATCAAATTGAGCTCAGATCTAAATTGCGTATATATATATCATATAATATTTATTATATATCATATAATACTTATCATATGATATATATTATATATATTTATTGCATGATATATGTTAGATTATATTATTTGAGGCTCTGAAGATACCAAAGACAAACACACATGTTGGGTTACAGATTTTTACAAATCAACTACATATATTTATATAATATGTAGGTATTTATTTATCCAATCTTCTTTCCATAAGTAGTTATGGAGTTTTTAATATATGCCTACTAATGATTTGCATGCTAGAAATATTGAGGTAAGTTGAAGGAAATTTTCCTTCTTTCAGGAGTTTATTGTCTTTTGAGTGTGAGAGAAATGCACAAAAATTGAATATATAATTAAAGAAAGTATTGCCAGATGAAATAAAGCACGGGATTTGATACTAGGGAATAACTGAGTGAGAGTGTGCATTTCAGATGGGAACTGAATGAAAAAGCAACAAACAATACAGAAGCTTGGATAAGGAGCATTTTGGCTCGAGTTTAAATACTCAGAGTCAAGAAGGAGTCTGGCCTTTCGGAATCAGAGCTACCTAGGCTAACAGACTTCACCAGTGTGAGTTGAGAGTGAGGTAGGCAGCAGCTAGGTGGTGAAGGGAAACATGAGTTGAAGTGTGAAGTTTGAATCGTAAGTGTGCTAAGAGACCACTACAGTGGCTTAAGCAGAAAAGTAACAAAAAAAGTACTTTTTTTTTTTTTTTTGCTTTATGAAGAGAAAAAGTTTATTTAACTCAGAGTTTTGGAGGTTGAAAGTCCCAGATTGGGCGACCTCATCTGCTTAGCTCTGATGAGGGACTCTTTGATTATGTTACAACATGGCAGATGGCACCATGTGTTAAAGAGAGAGATCACATAATGGGGTAGGAATCCAGAAAGGCTCAGGGATCAGGGTCTCCTGTCTCTCTCTCTCTCTCTCTCTCTCTCTCTCTATATATATATATATGTAAATTGGTACATTTTAGGTATACAATACATTTACATTGATCATTGGGTGTTTGTACCTGAACATGATGTATCTTAGTTGTTATCTTTTCCCCCATTACCTGTGTGCCCTTCGCCTCTTCCACCCTTCCCTATTTACATAGACTTTGTTTCCATTTAGGTGGAGGGGTGGTGGGAGGGGAAGGGGAAAGGGAAGAAAGGAAAGGAAAAATTATGAGAAAGAAAAAAAAGAAAAAAAAGGTATTTTTTTCAAATAAATTACATGTAAGCTCTGCATTTAAAGCCAGCCACTGCCCTGGGGCACAGTTTAACAAAAGCATGTTTTTATTTTGTATTTTATTATTTTTTCATTAGTACATGTGTGTACTATATAATGATTACTTTTATCATGGGGAGTTGGTAGATGTACATAATATAATCTAATTCTTTCTCTCTCCTACCCTCCTATCCCTCCTGGATCTTTCCAACTCTTGGTTCCCTTTCCACTTGCAAAAGCTCAATTTGCAATTTTTTTCTTCAATTTTTCCCATCTCTCCTCTTCCTCCTCATCCTTCCATCTCTTGTTTCCTTTTCCATTTGAAAACGATCTCTCTACTTCTCATATAAGAGAAACCATGTGATATTTAAGCTTCTGAGTCTGATTTATTTCATTTAATATTATGGCCTCAAGGTGCATTCATCTTGCTACAGATGCTGCAAGCTTATCATTCTTTATGGCAGAGTAGTACTCCATTGTGCATAACTACATCTTTTAATACATTCATATCAGTGGTTTCCAAGATTTAGCTATTATAAATTGTGTTGCTACAAATATGAGTGTGCATATAGGATTAAAGACCATGACAAATTTCATTCCTGCTTTACAGAGCACATCCTAACAACAAGGAGGTATCAGAAAAACATATCTTCCTTCAATCCATCAAAGATCTGAAGTTATTAGAAAATTGACCAAACCAAATTCTGAAGGACAAGCACCACCAAACAGAGCTAGGACTCATGAGGTCTTTTGGTACAGGCAGAAGGTGGGTGGGAGAGAGAACTGCCATGGATGTCAACAGTAAATAACCAGCTAAATTGTTTATATATATTTATTTATACATGTTGGTAGTACATAAGGTGTATATTCCTTGTGGGTGTTGATGTATAACACATCTTAATTCATTTTTTACCTTCTTTTCCTTCCCTCCCTACCCCCTGCACCTATCCTTCTGACCCTTTTCCTTTATTTTGTATATGTTTGCAGTACATAATGCTTGAATTTCTTGCATAGATTTTGTATGTACATGATACGTTTTAATCCCTCTTTCCACTCCCGCCATCTCTAGCTAAAATTGTAATAAAATCTAAAAGGCTGGATGTGGCTTAGGACATTAGCATAGCCTACACATAGTGGGGATTATCACTCACTCACAAAACCTTCACAGGCCTCTACCAGGCAGTCATAGGAAAAACTGGTATATAAGATGGAAGAGTAAATTGAGCCCCTCAGTATCCCATACATGAGAGATGATTGTCTGCTAAGGGATAAACTCATAACAGTAAGGCCTTCAGAAGCCCTGCTTAAGAGGAGTAAAATCCTAAGCCATTGAGAAAGTGACAGCAAACCCTTCTTTCTGCTCCTAGGCTGCTAGGGAAGGATGCAAATGAAATCTCTGGAGGAAGGGCAGGGGGCAAAGATTCCTAAGGAATGAGGCAGGTTCCCTACTTCTGGTATGGGAAATGAAGCAACAAAAGCTGTTTGTCTCTTAGGGTAGTTCAGGAAATCTAGGGCTCACAGTCCTGACTGACTTGAAGCTAGTATCTACTACTGCTGAGAGAGAAGCAGGAAGGAGCAGGAAGAAAGCAGGAAGCCAAGACCTGTCAGAGTTTGTGACTGGAGGGGTAGGCAGGAGTGGTGACAAAGATGCTGGCTGCCTCCCAGGATTATCAAGCGTGCTATCTGGAGAAACTCCCCTCCGCTGTCACAAGCTTAACACAGGCTAACCTTAGATAGGCTGTGACGTTTCGAAAACTCTTGACCAAAATTGTATGCCCAGCAAAAGTGTCTTCAAGAAATGAAGAAAAGGAACTTTATCATTAGAGAAAAGCTGGAAATAAAAGATTATTGCTAGAGGATTTGTATTATAAACAATAGTAAAGGAAGTTTTTCATGAGAGTATGACATAGATGGAAATTTGGATTTATAACACACTTATCTCCCATGTATGCTACCTTATACAACAAAAGACTGACTAAATGATTAATTTAAGGATCTAAAGCTGGGGATGTGAGAATGAAATCCAGAGCTTGGAGTGATGCAAGGCATGAGGAAGGCAGGCATCCCTTAAGAGCTGAACCACACAGACATGGACGTGTTCAGAAGAAATGATTTTAGACTTGTGACCTCCAGGTCTGTAGGAGAATACATTCAGTTATTTCAAGCCATAAAGTTTGTAGTAGTTTGCTAAAATAGGCATTAGTAAACAAATAAAACTATTTATGTAATAGTATAAATAAAATATAATCATAGAACTTCTCAGTGCAACAAAAACATCAGAAGAGACAAATGAATATAGAACAGATGAGAAAAATTAAAATAAAAAAAAACTATCATGCCAATGGGTTTGAGTCCAACTATATGGAAAATTTCATTGTGTTGATGGCTTAAGCAGAAAATAATTGAAAAAATTGTAATATTGGATAAGGAGTCAAATCTCAAGGACATGCTATCTACTAGACTACTACATTCAAGGAAAATGTATGCATAGATTAAAAAATAAAAGGATCAAAGAAGGAAAAATGACAAAAGGAATGGCTACAGTAAGGTTGAATGAAATAGTTTTTAAAACACAAAGGTTAACAAATGTTATGGTTTGAATGTGAAACATCTCTCCAAAGGCTCCTGTGGTCAGAGGCCAGGTTTTTGAATGGTAAATGGATTATAAATATCATTAATCTCATCAAGTGGATTAATCCATTGATGCATTCCTAACTGAATAGGCTGCTAGGTGGAAAAAGAAAAAACAAATGATTAAAAAAAAGACTCTGTCTTTTTGAATGAGTGATTTCTTTCTAAGATCTGGAATTTTGAACTCCAAAAAGTCATGATTTTTTCTTCCTAGATTTAAAGTCTGTGGTTTTGTGAGGTGCTTCCCCACTTCTCCAGAGGTCCCTCTCTCCGTATACTCATCTGTGTGGTAACTGTCCCTGTCAAATTGTGTCCTTGATCACTTGGTATATGGTGAAAGCAATCAGGCCTCTGGACTCTGAAGAACGTAGACAGCAGGGTAGGGCTTCCAGGAGACTGCTAGACTTAATGCCAACACTTTCAGATCCAGCTGCCTCTGAAATCCACACTCAGGGTCTGGTTTCTCATCATGGAGGCTGGGGATCCTGTCCTTCCTGGCCTAGCCTAAACTCCTCAGGGCATCGATATCTGGCCATACTTTCACTAAGGCTACCTCCTGTGGCTGTTTCTCACCCAGTCACTGTGGGAGGATAACACTGGAAACCTTGAAAGGGGGTTGTTCTTGAATCGTTCTATGGTTTGGGGCTAAACAATTAAACCTCATCAAAATGGTGCCTCATTAAACACTGTGGCAATGTGGCAGATGCTGCCCTGAGTTTCTTCACCTATTCTGGACTTCCATGAAGGAGTCACTTTTGGAGGAAAACTTCAAGCTGTTTTGGAATTTACAGTGGCTGTTGTCTTTTCTCAGATATAGCACTTCAGGGCAGGCCTGTTATTTCTCCCTGGAGCTGCTGACTCTCCAGGGCTTACCTTCTCTCCCCAGGGCATTTTCCTCATCCCTGCTCAGGTCCATCACTGGCCATTGCCTCTGCTGCCTGGTGCTCAGAGGAAACAAAAGACAGGGAAGGCCTAGAGTAGGTGAATGGCTGTGGCCAGTTGGTGGAATCCATGGGCACAGAGTTGGCTGGCCATGCAGGGACAGGTTATGGTGCATGGGTCCTTATTGATTCTTTTGGCCAAGGAAAAGGAGACTAACAGAAAATGATTTTGGATGCACATGCTTCAAAATGGCAATTCAAGCTCTAACTTACTGAATGCATCTTAACATCTGATTTATAATAATCCACATGTTCACATTTGTTTTATGGCTTTGTGAAAAGTTAAAAAGAATCTCTGTCATCTCTTCAAATTTTCCTATATAAATTTCCAAACCTTTTCACCTTTGAAGAATGAGAATGAATGAATATACACTGCCTCAAAATTCTTCAAAAACAGTTTGTTTGAAAGCCAGAAGTAGCAAGTCAAATGAGTATGACAAGATAAAAGGTGAAAAAGAAAAGTACTAGTACCATCTAGGTTTGGTTAGGATATACAAATTCTACTATATTGTGGGGGAGAAAAGTTTATGGTAGGTTATTTTCAGATGGTTACACCAAAAGCGCTTGTTACTACACCTACTTTGTTGTTGATTTATTAGTGTTGCAGCTAAATATACACAAAAGTAGCTTTTCCATTTTAAAATTTGGAAACCTACTTTTCTTCATCTATAACATAGGGTAAAAATATTTATCCTCAAGAGTTTTCATTAAAATTAAATAAGGTAATGTGCACAAAATACTTCACGGATTTAAAATATTCAAAAATTGTAGGTTCTATTTCCATCTTTCAGCCATAGCATAGATGCTTAGTCCATAATTTATCCAGAATTTGTTGCTTTTTTAAATGGTCCTACTATAGAGTAGTTTAAGAACAGAGAGTTGCCTTGTGGATCAAAGAATTGTACTCTTAAAACCTACAATTCAATATTGGTAAAGATGGATTTGTCATGAACTTGGAGGCTTAAACTGAAGTGAAATTTAAATAAGTGGTAATCAGAAAAATAAACATCAAACTATTATAGATATGAAATTTAATTTAAGAAATACCTATTGTGTGAGGTGTTCCTTCAAGATATGACTTTGATCACCATTCCATAGGTTTTCAAATCAAACTCATTAGTTACAGTCTATTAATTATGGAGTTTAATATAACTAGGAATATTTCCACCATTACTCTACTAACATACCTTTAAAATTTGTTCTGCAACTTCTGTGAAATTTATAGCAGTGTTGCATTCGTGAATTGTGGAGGCATTTTTATTGATGTAAGAAGGATAAAAGATCCAATTTGAAATTTTATTCAAAGCTTTTAAAATGACATTCGCAGTTTTCTACTTTCTTTGTCTTCTTAGGCATCTGGGTCATAGTAACCATAGGACTTTTGCTGAGAAAAAAGTACTGGCTCAGAAAAAGCACTGACTTGAAGGGGTTGGGACAGAACAAAAGCGTTCCATGTCTTGGAGGATATTTAGGAGGGAAGCAAAAGAAATCTTCACTATTAGTGAGACCAAAGAAACTTGTGGGAAGAAACAGGGTGGTTGCTCTAGGAGTTCAGCTATCCTAGCTCATAAAAGATCATAGGAGAGTAAGCAGTGAAGTCACCTGCCTGAAGTGAATGGCTGTCAGAATTCAATAAAATGGGTCTGACTCCATAACCCATGTCCTTCCTTTATATCAGTCTTTACATTTCCATTAAAAGAAAAAAACTTACTTTAAAATGCATTAGGCTCTGTATTTCTCAATATGTTTGTATCCCTGGAAGCCAAATGGCAGAGTGTGTCTTCTTCAGGGCATTGTTTGATTTTAGGACACCAGTGGAACACACTGCTCTTATATGACTGTCACAAGTGTCAGGCAGGTAGGCCAAGTTATTTTTCTTTTCCTGAAGCACATGAAAAAAAACAAAAGGCCTCAGCAGGCTAAACAGAGGCTAGAGGGCCAGAAAAGCCGAGATAACCGTCAAAAGCGGGATAAGACTGTCAAATGAGAATAATTACACATCAGTTGAACAGAAGGAGTTGAAGGAACATAAATTGATGCTAATAAGAAGTATGAAAAAGCAGAATATTAGACCTTTTACATTTTTAAAGTAAATTATTATTATCATTATTTTTCTTTTTTTGGTACCGGGGATCAAACTTGGGTCCTTGAGCTTGTAAAGCAGGCAGCAGAACCACTGAGCTAAATCCCTGGCCCTAAGTAAATTATATTTTGATTATTTGGTGGAGAGAATAGTCACACCATCATTAAATGGCCTTATCAGCAATTTGCGTCTCATTTGGCTCAGAGACCTGGTTCACCTCGATGTGCGAGGGCTCTTGGGACATTACCAGGTAACATTTTACCATCTCGTTTATTCCACACTACCTGACCGAGGCCAGTGCAAGCATTCTCACCGCCTGCATTTGGAATCTTTTATCATCATCATGCTACATGACCAATCTCATCAGAAATCAGTGTCTGGGTCAGTTAGATGCCCTTGCTTGTGTTGTGGGAATTGTTCACATACTAGGGGCTGTGATTAGACTTGGCTGACCTGGCTTGGAATGACTGCTGTGACTTGGATCTGTTCCTCTGGTACTGAACCTCAAATGTGTGTGCTTTCATAGTGAGGACAGAGTGCAGAGCAGGCAGACCCTATGTACAAGCGAGCGCTTTCCAAGCCTCTATCTCTCGGGTGCTTTCCAGAATCAGAGCAGGAGGACTCTGCAGAGAACCTCAACAATGACATGCATTTAGGGAGAAGTAAGGAATCTGCTCCCACAATCCTACATCTGGGTGTATATCCAAGGGAAATGCAATCAGACTGTTGAAGGGCAAACCATACTCTCACGTTTATCTCAACACTATGCACCGTAGCCAAGACAAGATTCAACCTGAGTGCCCATTGATAGATAAAGAAAATGTAGCATTTATAGAAAATGTACACGATGGAATATTATTCAGTCATAAAACCTGAAATCTTGTCTTTTACTGAAACATAGATGAGGCTGGAAGACATTATGTTGAATGAAATAATCTAGGTCCAGAAAAAGCAAATACTGTGTGATGTCACCCAATTGTGGAATCTGAAAAAGTTGACTTCACGTAAATAGAATAGTAATTACCAGAAGCTGGGAAGATTGAGGGGAGGAAAGAAAAGCGAGAGTTTGATAGTATAGTGTTACAGATAAAAAGTTCTGTTCTCTTGCACAGTAAGTTAATGATGTATTGTGTATTTCAAAGTAAAAAAGGAGATTTTGAATATCCTCATTATAAAATATGATAAATATTTAGAGGTGATAGATTGCTAATCAATTTTGACCATTACATATTCTATACATGCTTTGAAACATCATATCATACCCCCACAATATGTTCATTAATTATAAAAAAATGTAAAATAATCTGGACCATTCTTGTAACCTACAATATGACTTTTGTCTATATATTTTAGGTTTTTGCTAAGGCCAAAACAATGGAAACAACACATATATTTGGGACAGGATGAGGGAATAGACAAACCAAATATTTTACCAAATATAAGACACTCTCCAAAACTACATGGGTTATAACAGCAGAAATGATGTAATTGTTTTTTTCTTCTTTTTTTTTAACAGAAAAACAGGGGATCTTGGTAGTTCTGATCTTAAATAATTTCTGCTGTTACATTTATTGTGATCACTGACAAATTTGGGCATTTTCCTTTGTCCTCACCATCTTATTATTTTTATTTTCTAAAATTTAGTTCCAGTATGTTTTAAAACATCTCAAATATTTTTATTTTGAGTCAATGGTGAGTTACTACAATTTTAAAGACTGTTCTGCTTAAATTATTTCATCAGTCTCCAATTGTATTAAAAATTTTAAACATTTCTTTAAAATGTTTGAAGAGGAAAATATCAATTTCCCATAAATAAAACATTGATATGTTATAAATTTTTTAAAGTTCTCAAAAGGCATACTCTGAAGAGGCTGTCCTCCATCTCACTGTGCTGTAGAACCCAAGCCTCCCGCCAGAAGCAAACACAGGCATTTTTATATACAAGTTAAGTATCATTTATCTAAAATGCTTGGGACCAGAAGTGTTTCAGAATTTTAATTTTTTGAATTTGGAATATTTGAATATAAATAATGAGGCATCTTGTGGATTGGACCCAAGTGTAAAAATAAAATTCATTTATGTTTCATATGCACTTCATACATATAATGTAGTCTAAAGGCAATTTCATACAATATTTTCAGTGCACCTATGTTGTGATTGTGCATATCAAAAATGAGGTAAGAAAAGGAATTTACCACTTATGATGTCAGACTGGTTCTCAAACTTATTGGATTTTGCAGCATTTCAGATTTCAGACTTTCAGACCAGGGATACTCAATTTATGTTTCTGTATGTACATATATTGTGTGTTTGTTCGTGTATACTTTTTTATTGGATTTATTAACAGACACTGTTACATACAATGTTCTGATTTTAAAGTTGGCATTTTCACAGTATTGTTCTTTGGAAGATTACTTTCCCTCTAAATTATTATTGCAAAGCTTTTTGCATATTTTAAAGCAGCAAAATTGGCTAACTCTTTTGACAGGACATTTAGTGTTCTATTGTACTATTTATCATAGTTTATTTAACAAAGTAGGCTATTAATGGATTTCTCCTCTCTTTCCTGTCTTGCACTCATATATAGCAGTGTATAATGTCTGCTCCCTAACAGTGCCATATCAAACCTTTCAACTTCACTGGATTGATGAGTAAAACTTGGATTTTTATAATTTTACTTCATTTTTAATAAGAGTAGTATAAAGTGTATTGTAATGTATCTAAAATATATCTGCATGTCCTTTTGAATAAATTGTCTTCTTATTTTTTCCACTTCTTAGGGAGGTCTTATTGATTATGGATGATGATTACAAAAAATAAACATTTTCTTTAGCATAAGTAGCAATATTGTTTTTCACTTTAATATTTGTCTGAAATAATGACAGTTTTTGCTGTCCTTTTGGAGAGCCACATCCAGCTCTGAAGGACAGATATTCTCCACAATCATTGCTACTCACTGCACCGTGCTGACTGGTTCTGCTTTAAATTCATGGTCTCTGTTTCACATTTCTTTAGTGCTGTCTGGGGTTGCTACCTGCCCTTCTCAAACCTCCAGTAATGCCTGGATGGTCTTTTTTTCTCATTCCATTAACTTTATGTTGTGTTTCACTCAAAACAGAAGCAATGTAAAGGTAATTTCTCCCAAGTTCATGCTATCATGTCTGCTCATTTATACCCTAGCTCTTCCTTACTCTGCTACTACAGAAGCACCATCTGGATTTCCTTTCTAAGGTCAATCTCTAGAGTGATGCACCTAGTTTAGTACCTACCATATGCCCAACAACATTGTCATGGACATTATCCCCGTGAGCTGTTACCTCATTTATATATCCATCACAGTAAACGCATTCTGAAGCCCTACATCTTAAAAAATGAAAATGTATCCCTTGATCTCACATGTACCTCCACTTAAAACTACAAATGTCTCCTTCTATTCACAGTAAAACCCATTCAAAGGCCATTTCTGCTTTCCTGTCTAGATAGAAGGGAGTCAAATCAAGATTTTTTTATTTATATATAAATTTATTGGTACCTTTTAGGTATAAAATACATTTACATTTATCATTGGGTGTTTGTACCAGAACATGATGTATCTTAGTTCTTATTTTTTCTCCCATTACCTGTGCACCTTTCACCCACTCCACCCTTCCCTATTTACAGAGAGTTTGATTCCATTTTTTTCTCATAATTTTTCCTTTCCGTTCTTCTCTTTCCTGTTCTCCTCCCACCATCCCCAAACACTTGGACCTTTTCTTATTTCAAATTATCAATTATTCATTTTAATCATTTTCATCCTTATTTACACTTTCAATTTCTCAAACTAGAGAAACTATTC
>NW_004624811.1:8302945-8332148 GCF_000247695.1 Heterocephalus glaber
GGGGGGGGGGGGGGGGGGGGCAGGAAGGGACGGGACTAGGCGAGGCTAGGCGGAAGTCACAGCGGCGTGGGCATGGCCTGGGACACCCGCTGAGCTTCAAGCTGCTTGTCTCTCCTGGCTGGTCACAGCTTCCAAATCAAGATTTTAATCTTTTAACTATATAGAATTTTTTTTGCTCAGTTATCCATAATTTCCATGTTATTAAATATAAAACTAAATTGTTAGTCTTTGAATAACCTGATTTAGACAGTCACTACCTACATCTTCAGGTATTTTCTTCCAGGGACCTCTGCAATGATTTTTGACACCAGTTATTCCGAGAAAGGTCAAATTATCAAGTTAAGGTCACAGTACCTGATAAGTCTCCCCTCAAATCCAAAATAAGCCACAGATCTGGATTTCTCCACCACCTTCACTTCTGATCTTTTGTCTATAAATTCAGAGCATCCATGACCCCTCTCATTTACTAATTTGCTAGGATAACTCACAGAAATCAGGAAATCACTGTACTCACTATTTTTATAGCAAAAGGATAGAAGTCAGTACAAGTCAAAGGGAAGTAAGTGTACATAGGTTGATGTCTGGGGAAGTCCCAAATAAGCTCCATGCCCTGGGGACTCATTGCTTCCCAGGCACACTGAGATGCTACCATATGCAGAACATTGCCAAGCAGGACCCTTCACACCAATTTCAATCTTGAGGGATTTTACTAAGGTTACATTGCCTAGGATCAACTGAGTCTTTGCCCACTAGGTTATACTCAATATCCCGTCTCCCTCTCTTCGGCAAAAGTCAGCTTAATGTCACATGATTCAAACCTCCTCAAATCTCCCATCACATCGCTGCTGTTTCTAGCACGGTCCATCCCCATCTCCAGTCAGCTTGTTAGCAGAAACTGTAGGGTGCCAGCATGAGTTTAGAGACATTTCTATCCCTTAGGAACTTCCAAGTATTTTGAGACTGCCTCTCAGGAACTGGGCATAAAGGCCAACAAACTTATGGAGATTCCCACAGTAACTTCCACACTCCTCTCTTTGCTGGGAGCTCCTTCTCAGCTCCCCTTGTTGGTTCTTTCTAAAGTTTTCAATATCTAATAAAGGATTATTTTAGAATTTAGTCCTTCCTGTAGTTACTCCTTGAATTATTTTATTCACTTTTAGGTCTTGAGATATCATACACATCCAGAAGCATCCCCAAAGTCATATTTTAAACCCAGACTTTCTCCTTCAGTTGAAAATCAAATATGAAACTCTTACCT
Organism: Heterocephalus glaber; assembly: GCF_000247695.1. Next base: position 8,304,204 of record NW_004624811.1, read on the forward strand.
GTCCAACGGGCATCTCAAACTTTACAAGCTCCAAATTTCACTCCTGATCTTTCCCCCATGAACTTTGTTTCACAACAATCTCCTCTTTGAACAGCTTCTATTGTTAATACAAAACCATATTTCACCTGTATTAGGGTAATGTTAATTTATTCCCTTCTTCTTTCTTCAACAGTTTATTCAAATGTGGAAAACTGGCATATTCTCCACTTGTGTCAGATTATGTCACAGTTCAGTTCAAAACTTTCCAATGATTTCCCATCAAACTCAGAAAAAAAGTCGAGTTCCTCACAGTGACCTAGAGAATCGTGAGGGTCCTTAGCCTCTTGATTCTCTGACCTCGTTGCCTAGCACTTTAAAGGTTTTGTCTATTCTTTTATATTCCTTCAACTTATTTGGAGCTCCCCAAGCATGTTCCTCCCCTCGAATAATGCCACTTTGTGTTTCTTATGCTTGCTTAGACAATTTCTCCCATGTATCTACATGGTATACTCCATGACCTGCTCTATATCTTTTTTCAAATATCACTGAATCAGAAACTTTTCTTAATAACACTATTAAGTATTTAACATTTTCTCTCCAGCTTTATTTTTTCTCCATTGCACTTGTCATTATTTTGTGTTTTGATAATTTGCGTTTTTATACTTTTTATTGTCTGTTTTTCCATAATAGAACAAAAGCTCTATGAGACCACATAATTATTTCTGATTTCTTAACTACTTGATTTCAAATGTCTGGCCTATTGTGTGTGAATATTAAATATTAATTGAATGTATGCTTTTGTTTTCTTCCCCATTCTATTATTTATATCTTTATATTTTTAAAGATGGTAGATGTAGAATCACCTGCATTTTGCTTTTGCTTCACAACTTTGATGACTATTCTTATTGGATTGTTTCTCATATAAATTTTGGAGAAAGCATATTCACTTCCAAAATACCACTTTTAGTAATTTGATTGAAATTGTATTGTTTAGAGATTCATTTAGTGAAAATGGCATCACCATTTCCCTTCTAATGCTCAATCTTAGCAATTTTATTTTCTGATATTTAAATTAATTTTCTTATAATACCTTTTAACTATACACTCAAATATATATATAAACATTTATATAAACATATATATATTTAGACTCAGCTCCAACATGTAAAGACTTTGGAAGTTGTCACTGCTTTCCTAAAGTAAAAACTGAAAAATCAACAACTTACCCTTAGTTTCTTCAAAATACTGAGTTTGTAGAACAAACTAGTCCTGGAGACTTGGGGAAACAGGCATATCAGACAGTCACAGTTAAGATGTGCTCATGTTGAGCAAGCTTTCAGAAGTAGATACATTAAATGATAGTGATGAAGAGGTGTCAGAAGCAGTGTGAACAAGCGTTAGTGATAAACTCCTCAAAGACTCAGTTTTAGTGGGTACACCCACCTCTTCATGGGTTTTCTCTCCATGAACTCCACCTGGTTCTTACAACAAAATGTCAAGAAGATCCCTTCTTGGGAACATGGCCAAAAGAAGAATCAGTAAGCTTGAAGATGGGCTATAAAAATTTCCCATGATGAAATGTGCAGAAAGAATTTTTGTTTGGCCCATGGCTGTCTCCATACATATTTTATGTTTGGTCTGAAAGTTTCTCATACACAGTGAACTCAACCTAACTAGGTTAGTAGACCAATTATAACCAAAAGAGTAAGTGATGAGTAGCTGCATCTTAGTAAATCCCCAATGAACCATTATTAAAGTCAGGTCCAAATAGGACAGATGGGAACTGTAACCAATGGGAGAACTACACCTCACTTTCAGTTTCTGTATGCTACTTTCTTTCTTCTAGCTATAACTAAACTGTCAAATGTGGTGGGCCAGTGAATTCTGACCAATTTTGGTTCAGGCTGCCATCTGACTCTGGAGTACCAAATACTATAAAGTCAATTAAGATCTGTAATACTAGATATATAAAATAAGTTTATTTTATAACAGAATGGAATAACACCATATAATCATGACAGAACATGGTGGAACATGCCTATAATCCCAGAACTCAGGAGGCTGAGGCAGGAGGATTGGCATAAATTCAAGATCAGCCTTGGCTACCTAGTGAGGTCAAGGTCAGCCTAAAGACACAGCAAGACCTTGTTTCAAAAAAGAAAAAAAAAAAGAACTAGGGAAATCACAAAACAATATAATTAGAATACCAGCAGAAGAAAGACTAATAGAATAGAAGAAATATTTGGAGTAACAATGGGTAAAAACATGCCATAATTAATGATATACAACAAACCAAGATCCATGAAACTCAGAAAGCCCCATGCATGATAAATGAAAGTATCATGTTCAAATGAAAAACAACAGCAACAACAAAGGAAATCAAAGAAAAAAATATTGAAAGAAGAAGAGGTAGGAACTTATCTTATCTATAAAGGAAAATGGATAAGAATTACAAGGAACTTTTAAAATTAAAAACCAAGTAAGAAAGAAGGAAATGGAATGAAATATTTTAACCACTGAAAGACAAAGACAAACAACCTAAAATTCTATATCCAGTAAAATAAATCTTTTTTTCTTTTTCTTTTGAAAAAGATTAAGCATTTTGAGTTATTATGAACAGAACTATCATAAAAATCTAAGTTTATTATTTCATTTACAAATCTTGGTCATAGTGTAAAATAAATCTTCAAAAGTGAAGAAGTAAAGATTATTGAGCTCTGTAGATTATATGATTATATTTATATAGGTTGTATAATTATAATTTTATAGATATAAATTTAAATAGATTACATAATTACAATTTTAGCAAACCTATTGTATCTATTTGCCTTTTCATTTAATTATTTTGTGTTTTTCCAGATTATCTGTTATCTGTCATTGATGGTGTTTAGCTTCCAATTCTATTTTTAATAAGTATTTTTAAATAGTATAGCCAAAAATCTTCAGAATAATAAATACTACTGTGATGAAGGACATTTTTACACTGTTCCTATCTTTAGTAAGATTATTTACACCGTTTCCCTATAGAGCATGATTCTATGACCATAAACTAACATACTCAAATAAAAGCTGTATACTTTAGGTAGATTATAGATGATATATATAGTACAGATAGACAGATAGATGTATGCTTGTCAATATATATCAGTTTTTATTGATATAGTTTGTCTTTTAGATAGTGAATAAAGTAGCCAGAAATTGTCCTCTTTAACCTTGAGCAATGAGGAAGCTTTAGTTGACAAAACATGGAAATTTTGGTAGGTAAAGTTTATATTATTTAAGAAGTTTGACTGTGAAGGAAGAGACAATACTTGTCAGAAATAAAGAAACTGAAAAACTATGCAGTATATTGAAAGGGAAGAAGGATGAAGGACTTTAAAGGTCATTTCAACAATTTATTACAGGTTTTTCAGACAAAAAAGTGCCAAAACCCAGTATTGGTACATAGAAAGACAAATTAGATTTTCGAAGGGCACATAGTAAAGACAAAGGAAATGGAATAACTAAGGGTAGGCATAAGACTTATAAATCTATGTTCATATAAATTAGAATAAGGGAAGTTCATCTTTAGAACTTGAGGCAGATGGGAAAATGCTTATGAATCAGAAATGTAAATAAGAATTACCCATTTTTAATTTTTCTTTTTAAATATTGTATCACAATTGATATTTAATCAAGAATGAGGTATGAAAGTTGGTTAAGAAAACAATAAAACATACATGAAAAATGATAAAATTTTTTTCACTAGTTAAGAATCATTTATTCATCCACCAAAATACTTACCATCTTTATATTTAAAACACCATTTCAGGTTATAGAATGGATATAAATAAATCAGAATGGATTATAATATGAAGAAACTTATCATCCATGAAAGACAAGTCTTATCTCTGAATAACTATAACAAAGCAAAAAGTGATTAGTTCTAGAAAAGAGTGATGGCAGCTCAGATTATCTACTGTTTGGAAAAAAATGAATGGAGCAGGGAACATGTGAGATAACTACTATGGTGAATACAAGAATAAGAATTCAAAATGATCATAATCTATGTTGATGCACTGAGATTGCTCAATCATACATTTTCTGCATTGACATCTAGTAAAATAGTTACTTGAATACATGTTGGTGAAGAATTACATTCTCATGCAATATATTCTCAGGCTTTTAGGCCATGCAAATTCAATGTAGTATTGACTAAAGTATGAAATAATGACAAGAAGGATGGAAGGAAGGGAGGAGGGGCACGGGAGGGAGGGAGGAAGAATAAAAGGAAGGAAAGAAAGGAGAGAGAGAGAGGGAGGGAGAAGGAGGGAAAAAAGAAGGAAGGTCATGCGATTTACTAAATCTACCATCTTTAGAACAAAAGACCTGGTCCTCTGAGTGATACCTTGGCCTATTCCACATTTGGAATCATGTAGGGCCCTACATTTGAAAGGTTTTATATAAGACTATATTTAGAAACAGGTGATCATGATGCATAAATGTCTGTAAATCATGTCATTTAAAAAATAATTAAAGACTAGGTTCATTGTATAATTACTATGTTCACACATCAGGAAGGCTATGATACAGAACATTGACTTATTTTTCATAGCTCCAGCAGGAAAAAGTGCAGATTAGAGATGCAAATTTCAACTTCATGTAAACATTTTCAAAAATAGATTGGCTATTGTGTGGGATAATGTGTGTACTTACACTGAAAATAACCAAATGAAGTGTAGTTGACTTTTTTGTTTCTATTATTACCTCATCCTATTATTTCAAAATTCTGCAAATTAATTTCTTTAGTAAAATGGACTCCATCCATTCTCTTCTTGGAAATTCATTTCAGGTCCCATAAATTTTCACCTAAATTGCTTCTTATGTTTCTACTCTTCTGATCATCATTCCCTGCCTCTATCCAATTCCCAAACTGAGTTTGAGCCAACTTTCTAATCTTTTATCTGACACTAAACACCTCTGCTTATAAAACTTTAGTGGTTCTCAGAATAATTTGCAAATTCTTTTGCTCTACTTTATGATGTGACTCCTTCCCATGTCCATAGACTGTTCTGTCACAATTCCACTATAATTCATCATCTTTTCTCCAGCCCCCAAATCCATTATTTTGTGGCATATTTTTGTCTTACATATCTTGTTCCCTGTACTTGGAATGGCTTATACTTATGTCATCAGCTAATTTTTTACCTACTTTTTTCAGTATATGTATAGTAGGTGTCATTATCTCAGAGAAATTTTTCTTGACCTCAGTCAGCTTTTGATTAATAAAACAAATATAGATGGAAAATCCATTGTGATAGATACAGGTTCTATTCCCCATTTTGCCAGTGCCTACATGTTTTATTTTTAAATTTGAATTATATTTTTGTATGTATGTGAACAAACATCATGATGAAAAAAGATTGTACACCTAATGAATTTCTTAACAGGCTATAACATTCTCAAAGGGGATGTATCTGCCTATTTCATCAATGTGAAGATCATTACTTACTTGTAGGGTGAAGGAATGAATGAAAGGATGAACAGACAAATGAATGTGCACTCTCACTAATTTTCAGAATTCAGTGGATAGAGCAGATGTCAAAGCTTCCTTCCAATTTTAAGAATCAATAATACCCTTCTGTTTATGAAATGCATTCTGGTGAAGAAGTCATTTTTAAGACAGAGCAATTACTATTAAAGCTACTGAGTAACATTATTTAGGAAAATAAATTTAGCATTATAGAATCTTCATGAAAATAGAAAACTATTGGGCTGGGGATTTAGCTGAGTGGTTTCACCGCCTGCTGTGCAAGCGCAAGGACCCAAGTTTGATCCCTGATACCAAAAAAAAAGAAAAAGCAAAAGAAAACAATTACTTACTATAAAGAAAAAAAAAATTTATCCTTGTCAGAGTTTAACTTTACAGCAAAAACTATTAGGTCTTATTAAGAAAAAAATTTTAATTATAACATCAACTATCAGAAACTTTCTGTAGTGAATTAAATACTGTCTCCCCAATCTCATGTCCACCCAGAACTTCAAAAGATGACCTTGTTTGGAAATATATTCTTAAAAGATTTAAGGAGTTATGATAGGTCATATGGATTAGGGAGGATATGGATTAGAGAGGGTCCTAAATCCAGTGATTGTTATTCATGTAAGAACAGGAGAGGACACACAATGATGAACACTGGGAAGAAGTCTTTGGCATGGCAGATCAAAGATTGCAGTGATTGGGCTTGGTCCAAGGAATGCAAAGAACATAGACTCCCTCAGATACCCCAGAAGGACCACTTTGATTTGAACTTCCAGCCTCCTCAAATTTGACACAAAAAATTATGTCAGTAAGCTCATCTGTGAAAATTTATTAGCAGCAGCTCTAGAAAACTCAAATATTCTACATTTCATATTGAAAAAGAGTAAAGTTGTGATATTATAAAGGGGGACAATTCATTAAGAAGTCACTTGGTTTTCAGTCACAATAAACAACGAGGATGGATATAAGTAGCAACAAATCATTACTCTGAAGCCAAGTCCTATTACTTTACGTGATAGAGTTGAATTTTATTCGGAGACTTCTGTTCACTGTGGTATGCCCCCCCCCACACACACACATACACACACATTATTGTCCAGTGACTTCTTTGTAAGCCACTAACTCACTTCCACTGGACAGCCTGTCTTGGCTTGGTCCCATGTGCTTCCTTGGGGACAGAGAAGTAGAAGATCAGTCAGGGGCTGTTAGAAAACAAAGGATACAGCAACCCTAGGTCCTTTAAGGAGGTCCTTTAATTGAGAGAAAGGCATTTTATAAAGATGTGGGAGAATTCGGGATACTACAAGCCACAGTATTTTAAGAGCAGCACTACCTTTACTGCTTTGTGTCCAAAGGGTAATGGGAAGAAGCAATTCTGGGACCTAGAGGGAGAAACTTTTCAGAGATTACCCTCGAAACAGGATGATGGGATGTATGATACTCAGGTCACAGATACAGACTATACTGGGATAGGATCTATGAATAATTTAATGTCACTCTCCTTCTCTGCTCAGCCAGAGGAAAAAGGAGTCAGTCTCTGGAGAACCAGAGCAAAATGGAGAAGAATAAGGAGTAGCACATAGAAAAGGATAAAAATAGATACCTAGTGAAGTAGAATCAAGTGGCAGACAACCTATGAAGGAAGAGACTCTTTCACAGAAGTTGAAGTAGTTGCCCTTCACGATATTGAGGAAGCAGTTAAGCCATCAAACCATGGCTACTTTGCATGTGACACTCACTACTCTAGAGAGTTTAATTTGAACTAAGACTTGTTCCCACATTCCTGGAATACGGGGTGGAGCATGGGAGGATACAAAGTGTTTTTCTTTGTGTGACATGAAGATTGGCTTGGGGAAAAAGTACGTGATGCTGTATGAAATGAGAGAACTTTTTCTTTTCTGCTACACTTAGTGCCATACTTACAGATCTTTCATTTGGCTGGGTCAGTAAGCAACCTACAGCTGTCATAGGGAGTGGAAGTGGAAAAAAGAAGTAACAGGGTTGGAAAAAAGATTGATTCAGTGGTTAGAAAGAAATATTTGGAAGAAAATTAATTCCAATAGGTGTTTATTCAAGGAATGTCTGCCTTCCTGAAGTGAGTTTCTGGGACAGAAGGATGTCATGAACTTTTTCAAATTCAAGGGAAGCGTTGATATCTAATAGACCCACCCATATAACAACCACAAAAAAATTTCTTGCCTCTCTCACAAAATCCTCGTAGTCTCTGAAATCAGAGTGAAATAGAAAGCAAGAGCAAGTGAATCTTGGAGGAGGAACATCAAGCTCGGCTTGCATACTCCAGGGCTGGTTCTGAAAGCAGGCACTCTGTACTCGGGAGGTATGAGAACAGCGCAAATACAACCTTTCCCATCAGCATATACTCCAAATGCCTCGCTGCCAACACTAGAATCCAGTCCATTCTATTGCTCCAGAGGCTCCTCAGATTTTGTATTAGTTTCTCAGATGCATCAATATTACTCTCACTCCATAGAGTTGCCAACATTTAATGACAAGAAAGGAGCCTGTACCTCAAGGTATTTCTGCATCTTTTCAGGAAGTCTACGTTTCCTGTTCTTCACTATTTTCATCAGTCATTTTCAGTATCACTCAATGATTGCTTTTAAATGAACTCAGTTTTGTAGATATTAATGTTAGCAATAGTAGCGAACTCTGCTGATGTGCACTAAGCAGTAACTCCACTTGGAGAGTTGCGATGTGACTGACATTTTTAACATTTGTTCTTTTCATAAACTCTGGTGAGGAGGGGCAAGGAAATTGTTTGTTCACCTGGATGTTATTATCCAGGTTTTCTACTGTTTTTTGTCTTTTTAACCTGAAATTTCCTAAGTGTTAACAGAATAATATAGTCAAGTGTTACTGCTCATCACAAAATCTAATATTTGGAAATCACATTCTTTCCACTGATTTCATGAGCTCATTGCCCCCCAAGATGTCATAAGGAGTAAATTTCAGTTCTGAAATGACATTCAATGAGGAGAAATATTTGATCAATCTCCAAATTTTAGGCAAATTATACAGGATAGTTACCTCAAATATTTTTCTTTTCCCAAGAAAAATAAAAACAACAAAAAGCCACCTTGGACTAAAAGTAAATATTAAGATTTGTGAAAAACAAAAAAGACTAAGGACTTCAGAGTAGTCATCAATAAGGCACCATGCAAAATTAGGATCACATAAAACTATCACAGCCTCTATTAGGTGCCTGCGGCCCATTACAGGTAAGTCTTGCAAATCAGAGAGGGCAATTCTGCGCTTGCTAGCCATACTTCATAGACTTCTGTCTGGCTCTTTTGCCACTATTGTCTCTCACAAAATACTTTGTTTCACCTAAAGAAGTGAACTAAGAATACCTCTTTTTTTTTCTCCCTAGCTGAGTTTTGGCAAGTAGACTTTAAGTACTTGCACACTGGGGCGCAAAACACTAAGGAAAGCATATGAAAAGTAACATAGCTAAGGGAAAGGTAATGATAATAACCAGTGCACAACTTTTTATGATTTCAGGGTTTAAAGTGAAAAGCACTTTCTATAACAATAAATGTTCTGTGTTATGTAATGTTGCAATAACACACTAAATGATTGAATAATAGTTGTAATTTTTCTTCACAGCAACAAAACATGTTTAGAATCAGAAAATATATAATACTCTTTTTTCTCCTTTACTGTTTCAATTGCGTTTTAAGCTTCGACAGACTTTAAAAAATTATCAAACTCCAACAAGGAAGCAGTGAAGCACTACTGACGCATAAACCCTTTAGGATATGCTTTGCTTTTAGACAAGAATGGCCATTCACTGGAGAAGAATGACCCCAGAGACTTAGATCTAATTCTTCTTGGCAAGCTCTATGTGTGGAATGAAATTTGCACAAGACATCATAGACTGGAAATCTGCAAGTTTGTCCTGTGTAAGAACAGATCAATGAGTCATTACATTAACTCCTTCATTCTGCCACTGTAATAAACTAGTTTAACAAAATATAAACAAAAACCAAACAAACGAATTCAAACCTCTTAGGACATCCATAAAAAGTACCAGAAGTTTCTTCAACACAATGAACACTAATTGCATTTAATCAATGTGATGTGACCCCTTTACATGGTAACCAGCTTATATCACACACCTCAATCTCTTTCTTAACTACTATATGAAAATCAAAGAAAAATTCTGGTGTGTGAAAACATTAATATTTCCAAATACAGTGGCTAGAGGGCACTGGCTACTTCACTGTTCTTTTCAGCGCTCCTCAGATACCACCAATGAGCATAGAAATTAAGCAAGGCAATCTTGTATTGACCGAAAGCCCTCTATGGCATGCTACCTGTGCTTTCAAATAGATCACTGTTCCTATCTTTCTATGTGGATATCCTGAAGCCATTGTTTCTTAGTGTGATTTGAGCTCATAGCTACAAACTATGGCTGAATTAAGCTCCATTGTTTGTTAGACAAGATAATTATTTATTCTGAAGTCAGGAAATAGAAGTAGTATCATCGCAGTAGTAGAATCTTTTGTTCTTTATTTCAAGAAAAATAATGACTTGAAAAAATGAATATTTTTTCACATAAAAATAGTTCGATATGCCTATGAGAAATTTAAGATCTCCATATTTTTGATGAGTTTCTTAGAAGAGCTAGAGCACCTAAAGTCACTTTGTCTAATTTTAAATGCATTGTGAAACACACTAAGTTATTATGGTCATAGACTGATGGTTTGGCGTCATTTTATTTTATCTCCTATAGAGAGGACATGATTCTTGTATCCTGTACAGTGACGCTGGGTAAAGGATTCTTGATTCAGAGATTCTAAACCAGGGCCAGCACAAGGGACAACAATCTGTTTCCACACTCAGCACATTCACTGTTAATACATAATTATAATTGTTTCCTTCTGAGCTTAGATAGAGCTTTCAATCTGCCTTAATATAATGCTCCAGTCACCTACTGTCTGCTAATGAGAGTTAATATTTAAGAAGAAACCTTTTCATCATCTCTTTTCAGTGAAGAAAATTTTCCCTTAATTTGTTTATACCTGTCATAGAAGATTCAACTATTTTTTTTTTTTTTTTTTGAGACAGCAGGGTCTTTCTATACAGTTCAGGCTGGCCTTGAGCTCACTATGTAGCTCACTCAGGATGGCCTCAAACTTGTGGTGATCCGCCTGCCTCAGTCTCTCAAGTGCTGAGATTATAAGCATGCACCGCTATGCCCAGCAGAAGATTCAATCTTTAGTGGCATTTTGCCGAATAAAAGGCTTTTAATCAATTTATTTATTTCTTTATTCTTTCATTCATTCATTTATTATTTTTCATTTTAAAGCAGGGTCTTGCTAAGATTCTAAATTGCATAGACTGGGCTGGAGCTTGTAATCCTCTTGCCTTAGCCTTTCAGCAAATTCTACCTCTTAAAAAATACCTCGTTAATAATTTTAAAACCAGTCTATATTACACTACAACACAACAGACTATATGTTTTAAAAGCAAATTGATAGTGTCAGAAGAGAAAAAACAATTTTGTCCATTTTATTGCAAAACTTTTGGAATACAAAATTTATAGTAATTTGTGAAAAACTTGTTATAATCTTAATTATTACATTCCTAAGTAGTGGCATATGCTTTAAGAACTTTGATATTAAGTTCTCAATTTAAATTTAAGTGGGTCTTTACATTCAAAACATATTTTGATACCATTTATATTTTATTAAGTTTGTGAAATATTCATTTTCATTATTTTTTGTTGTATTGCTATTCTACAGGTTCATAAACTGAACATGATTCAAAATGACATAATTCAATGTTCCTTTCAATGGTAGGAAATTGTTACTGAAATGACAAGAAAAATGTTTATAGTTATTAATCTTTTATGAATATATTTACATAACTGTATCAGTTCATGTGTCTAACAAGTCCATTGCTATGCAAATATCAAATATGTGAATCTTTTGGGTCCAACTGATCTCTAAAATTCCAGACTCAGATTTTTTGTCAATTCAATGATATTTAGAATATGATAAGATTTATGAGATTTGTTTTATCTTGGTATATTTTAGAAAGCTTTTAGAAAACTATAATCTTTATTAAAGCTGATATTATACCACAGAGTTTATTTTATATAACAATTCTCATTCTTGCTTCAGCAGCATATATACTGTATAATAATTCTCATCTGAATAATTCCACAATGTTTCATACTAATGACCATACTATTTAAATAGTTCAAGGATTTTTGTTATGCTGATATAATGGTAAGGAGGTTGCTTATTTATTCTTTTTTTAAAAAAATAAAAGCAACACGTGTTAAGGGACCTTAGGTAGTTGAAAGTGAATACTATAGCTATCTGTTAAATTTAAGAAATTGGAACAATTAACATTTGTTTCTCTTGTCTGATTCGAAAACTGCAACCTACTTTTTAGATCAAATCCTTGTCAAGCAAGAAATTATTCAAGAATGTGTTTCTCTATTGCTACCAATACATAGAGTACAACGTACTTTAAAACTCTAAAAACACTGTACACCTGCAAAAAATGCATGCAAGTGTCATCTTTAACACTTGCACTGAGACATATGAGATGACACCCACCATTATAGTTAAAAGAGTGACAGCACCAACTGTTAGTGCACCTGTGGAGCAACTGGACCTGTCATCGATTGCTGGTTGGAGTGCGAAATGGTATGATCATTCTGGAAAACCCATTGGTAGTTTCTTATAAAGGTAAAAACGACCTTAATCTAAGAATCTGCAACTCCATGATTATCTATCCACTTCCAAGTGAAGAAAATAAATGTTCCCTTGGAGAAACAAGAGTTAGCTCTTTTCCACAGGAATTGAAGTGGAGTGAAGCTCGTTGGCCAGTACCCCCGAGACACATGGCCTATCCTGCCCATGCAATCAGGTTAACCTGAGCTCCCTCAGGCTTATCTCCCTTGCATCGCTGTATTCTGACTCCTCATTTTTACTTCTGTCTTTGCTGTAAACAACACACACACACACACACACACACACACATTTTTTATTTGATGCTTGCTTTTCTATTCATAGTTGATGTTTATCCTTAGGCTCCACTGTGAATGTGAGCTATTCTTACCTTCTCCCCCAGCCTTCTAGAACCATGAGCTGAATCACCAAGCTTCCTGGCAAAGACAATAGGATAAGAAAATGACAGGTAGAAGAAATTAGTGACAAACTATTTTACTCTATTTTTTACTTTGTTCTAGCTTTTTATTTTCTTGCTTGCTTTGCTTTACATTATTGAAATTTATCATTTTTTTGCTTTTTATTTTATATTTGCCTCTACAGCATTTTCTTCTTCTTATAATTCTTATTTCTCTGCTTTTTCATTTGTACTATTTTCTTAACTTTAGAATTATTTCTTTTCTAATGTTCTCTATCCTCTCCACTTTTACTTTTTCAGATAATCACACTTTCTTAAACATTAAGATGTCCCCAGAAGCACACCCTGAAATAAAGATATGAGTGCAATATGTTTATTTGAGAAGTGATTCTGGGAAGAATTAGTAAAAGATGATGAAGTTATGAGATAGAGACACAAAGCAAGCCTGTATGGAATTGTTCAAAAGCAGACTGTTGATGAAGGTGCTATTCTGAGGGGGACTTTTAGAAGACAACACAGAATATTCCTCCAAGTAACCTCACCTACACTGTGAGGAAGATGGTGTGTTTACTTACAAACTCCTGTTTCTTCTTGTTGAAGGGCTGCTCTTGGGAGTGGTAACTAGCTCACCTGCTAACATTCCCAATCTGACCATAGGTGACCAGAGCATACACTGTGCACAGAGAACTAACAGTGAGGCACAGAGGAGAAACAGAAAAACCATTTAACTCTGGAGAGTGAGTACCCAGTTATGAGCACATCACTATTGCTGTCTGCCTTTTAAATTCAATCTTTAATGGTCAAATGTTGACTACTTTGTAAATCCACTGGTAAAATTTTGAAAGGAACTTTAGGAACATGTGCAAATGATACCAATAGAAGAATAAAAAGATTTCAAGTTTTTCTGTTTTTCTGAAAATAAATACCAAAGGTGTGATAAAATATGTGCTCTACTTATGAATATATTTATTCTTTGTATAGGTGGATAACAGTCACATAGTTATCATTTGGGATATTTTTATAACATATTTTTGAACATACAGTCTAGCTCAATTGCTTTTCTTATTATTTAATTTTCTTTTTTCAAAAATACTTTTCTAAGGCACAATTACACTTGAAAAGCCACAGGATAATGTTAAATGTTTAAGAGTGTAAATTGTTCCAATATTTCTTCTGCAAACACTGCACTCTCCATTGTAGAATATTATAAGCCAGAATGCTAAGGCTTTATTTCTGACTAAAGCCAGATATAAAATACAACTTATTTTAGTTATTTAAAATTGAGATTTCAATGTAAAAGCTCTCTTACAAGAATTTTGGCTGTGTAGAAGCGGCTCTCCTTAACAATGAATGTTCAAAGCTCATCAATCTTTGGTCTTCTCAGAAGACAAATTCAAAAATTAAAGTCTGTGACACTGAATTAAGAAATCTGGGGCCAGAGATTTAGCTCAGTGGCACTGTGCCGACCTCACAACCTCAAGGTCCTGAGTTCAACCCCTGGTACCAAAAAAAGAAAAAGAACTCTGACGTTTTTTCAAAGCAAAAATGAATTAGACTGCATGTTAAAGCTGACATCTATCAGGATTTTAGAGAAGAAAAAATCGTTTTGTACTTATAGAACTCATAGATACATTCAAGTAAAGAATGGCTTTGTTTACGAACTACCTACAAGCAGTTTTTTAATCCTCCTGTGAGCAATGTGCATTCATAGTGCATTTGGGCTTTGAACTGAGGATTTACCTCTAGACTGCCATCTCTAGATGATGTCCCCTACAGCCTGTAATAGTCATGGGCCACTTCCTTCTTCTCAAAATATCCAGTATTGAATCTATTCCTGTGCCATTGAAGTCCTCAGAGTCACCAATAATGGCCATAACAACATCCTGAGATTTAGGGGTGCAAACAGTAGTCTCAAATCACCTTTTTAATGGCTGTTTTACAAAAATGGAGATGAATATCTTTTACAATGAACCAGGCAGTGATTTTTTTGAAAAAAAGTTAAGTTTTCAGAATATAACTTTTGACAATTTTTTGCTTATTCTCGTCTGTTTTTATAGGCTGTAGGAAGGAATTATGTCTTACATTTCAATTGGCTTTAAACTGAGGTTCCTAGCTTTTGAGTCTTCCTTTTGGCTCTTCAGCTTTATTCATGTGCTCATTTTTTGTTCTTGTAGTGGAGATGATTTCCTCTTTAAATCCCCTTGTATTTCACTGTAAGAAAAGCGTGTTTAAAGATATTATTGCAGTCCGTAAGGTAGGAGCTCCACGTTCTCTGAGCTCCATAGAAAGCACAATATTTATTCAGCCAAACTTGACAGGATCCACCCATGTTGAAAATGTTTTCAGTCATTGTGATAGAGTCATGAACAAAAGAGTCACAGACTTGTGCTTATTTAGCTCAATGTCTAGTTGATTGAATGAATAAATTTTAGTGTGATAGATGAATGGAAAGGTGCAAAGTTTTGAATGATACTGTGATGGATAATATTCCTTTGTTGGCTTGATTGGCTTCATAGATGCATAGGGAATAGTAGGGCACATTGCTTTCTGTGTCTGGGTGGCTTATGGGGGCAGAACTTTGGGACTAAGTTCCATCCCTAGAACTTTCTGGTCTGGCATTCTCCTGTGCTCTGCTTCCTGGCCACTATGAAGTGAGAAGCTTTGTTTCACTGTGCCCTTCTGCTGGAAAGTATTTCCTCTGGAGTCAGCTGACCACAGACTGAAACCTCTGAAACCATGAGCTATAATAATCCTCTCCTTGTTTAAATTGTGGGTATCACTCTATTTTATCCCAGCAATGGAAAGTTTACCAATACACATACTATTTGAAAAAATAACATCCCAGTTATATGAAGAAAGGAGTGTACTATATCTAGACTCAAAATAATCTATTATGTGTACATTAATTTTAAAATATATTATATGTATCTCGAACACAAATATTTTAGAAGATAGTTAATTCTCTTGTCCAATATTAGTGTCTTTGCTTTGCACAGTCTTGTTCATTATATGCATTATTTTTTCTGCATTAATTTAAATATGTTGTCCCCTTTTCATAGTATTGCTTTTTCTTTTTTTTTTTAAGAGTAGGAAAAATTTATTGAGAGGAAAAAAACTTCTGTCTAAGAGAGACAGAAGGTAGACCAAAAAGTGGGTTGCCTGTTCACTCTGCTTCTCAAAGGTGTTTTATGGGACAGAGCCATGAGGTGAGATGGGTTCAAGGTGGGACAAACCTATAGTCAGCTAGTAAGATTACAAGTATAGTTGCTTAGGTAGTATTGATTAAATGGACATCCAATGGGGAAACAAGTCATGAAGCAAGCATATAAGGAATCAGCAAGGATTTTCAGTAATGGGTGGGTCAGAGACCTTTCTTGGAAGATCTTAGTCCGCCACTCAGGTGATTGATACCTATTTAGAATATCAATCACTGCTATTTATCCTACATGGGTGTGGTAGTTTCTCTCCTTTTATAATGCTGGCCTTCAGTGAATGTGTCTTAATTGTCCTCCTTGTTGGCTCCTTGACTGTGGACTGTAGACCGGCCTGTTCAGCCCTGTCTAACTTGCAACAAGGTATTTAATTAACTTTCCTATTCCCCCCTCTGAAGAAGTATTCCTAATTGCTGCAAGGGGCAAGAGTTGAAGACTATTTGGGCTACCTCTGGCTGAAGAGGGTTGTAGCTGTGATCAGAAGTCAGTCACTCTCCAGAGGCTATCTAAAGGCCCTCAACAGGCACAAGGCATTGTCATCTTGGGTAGGCATATAGCTCAGAGTCTGGAGGAGACAAAGCCAAAGAAACAGTTAAGAATGCGTGGTCTAAATAATGTGAGCAGGATTGCTATGAACATAGCCAGCAAGTGTTTCCACCGGGAGGAACTAGTAACAGCCTCCTACAAAGGATAGGAGAAGGTCCATGGAATTTCAGAATCTGACATAGAAGTCAGTTGTATTGTAGTTCAGTAGTTATGCGCTGTTTACAAGGTAGATCTGGCGGATTCTGGTAAAAGAAGTCTAGCATATTTGTCATTGGTTCCACTTGTGTGAGCACTTGGAGTCTGGCAGCCTCTAAGCAAGAATAAAGAAATGTTTTGAGAAGTTAAGGCATGCACAATCTAGGCATGAGCACTGGAATGGAAGGGAGATCGAGGAGAGTCACGCTTAGAAACTGAAGCACTGACTATAATCTGCTGGCTCTTAGACTCTTGCCGATCAAGGTTGTCTACAAGTCTGATATTCTGTGGTAAGTCTCCTAACTTCAGTCTGCCAGGAGGGGTCGGTGGTTGGAGCCCCTTTTTAGATCTAGCTTTATTACTATGGCATTGTTTTTATACTTCTTTTGATTATTCTTTTCTGCTGGTGGTTAAGACCAAGTTAAAGTGAGACCTATGTCAATCAAAATCAGCCTCTTGCTGTCTGTCCAGGTCAGTTAAGGCTCCTCGGGCATTACTTTGGTACCATACATAGAGCCTCTCAGCTCCTCCAACAGTGTCAGCCATCGGGATGGATCATGGCCTTGCTTGACCATGTTGCTTTTGGTGAAGGTGTGGGAGATGTTTCCATCTTATTGACCTTTCTTTTGGCACATGGTATATTTGTCCTCTGGTTTCCAGCAATCTCCCTGCTCAGGAGATTGGGTGACTTACCAAAAATGTAAGATCCCATAGAAAAGGTTCCCTCTGTCCTGAATTCTTTGTTGACCTTGGAAGGCCAGCACCAAAATATTGGCTGTCCTTTTAGCCCAGTTACCTTTCTAGTTTTGGTCTCCAAATTTTAGTTGTTGAACACCCAGAAGAGAAGATCAGTGATTGTTCTTTGAGAGTGGTACAGGAGGAATAGGAGTAACTCCCCAAACTGCTAGGTATCTGAAACTCAAGTTTGTATTGTCTAAAATCAAAGATTGAATTCTAGGAACAACAAAAGTTAAGAGTAGGAAAATTTTATTGAGCAAAAGAAAGCCCCTGTCTGTCTAAGAGAGACAGAAGGGAGAAAGGAAAGTGAGTTGCCCTCATAGTATTGGTTTTTCTGACTCATCTCTTAGAATAAGGGCTATTAAGACTGCAAAACACTACAAATAAGCTGGTCTTCTTGACATTATTTTTTAATTAGACAAAATATCACGGAAAGTGTTTTAATCTTTAATGGAACTAATGTATATTCTTAATTTATTGAAATTTAACTGAAATAAAATACTCAATGATACATTTTCTGAAATGTGGGGTTTCAATTTCTTTAGAACAACTAAGATACCTCATAAACTGTTTCCTCTTCCATTAGTATCTTTACATTTTCAGGTGTTTATGACTTATTTATTACCCAATATGCACTTTTGAATACCAGCTGATAGTTGATAGGCAAATTATGTGTGTGTTAACCATATAGAAAATCCAGCCAATGAATGTGCCCAGATTGTCACAAGCAGTGATGCAGTAAGATTAATGGTATTCACTACTTTAATGAGTCTTGTCATGCTGTTCTGGCATTGCTCTAAGTTGTTTTCTCAAGCATTTTAATTTATTGTTCTTTTTTTTACGTATTACATTGGAACCCTGAAACTAACTAGTGAAGGATAACATTTGGAATCTAAAAAATAAATAGTAGTTGAATTAAAAACATATTTATTTTGTTTCCAGATCTCAGAAATTTGTGAAGGATTTAAAGAAATATTAAGATGAAGAAGCATCTTATGTAGCATTCATGGGATAATAATTTCAGTCTTTCAAATTGGCCTTAATAAACCAGTACAACATGCCAAAAATCACTTGCTAAATGAGATCAAGTGCATATTATAGAGAGGAAACTGTACTATTAACCACTGTTGTTATTATGCAAGTCTTTTTGAGTTAAAAATATTTCAATATGAGATCTGGTGAAATACACTGGTATAGTCATGATCAGGTCATTTCTCATTATTTTCAATAATGATTTTATTCTAGCTTCTTACAAATACCCCTTGTGAGAAATCAGTGTTACCTACATTAATAAATAATTTATTAAACTAAAAAATAAATATGACTTCAGCTTTTATTATTGAGTCATTGGTCAAAGAAATCTTGGAAATAGTAGAATTTCCCTTAAAATTCTCCAAGTTTCTTAATTCCCTAATAGTTAAAAAGGTATATTAGAAACCATAACTGTCTATCAAAATAATTCATTTATGTTAATGTAATTTGCTCTTCAACAAGAAATTGAGAAAGTTTATGTAGGTACCAGTAGGTATCATAAAATCTTAAAGAAATATATCTATATAAAGCAGACCAGTTGATTCTGATGAACTTAAATGTTTGCGTTTGAAAAGATAAAAAACAAAAATCAAATAGTGATTATTAATTGCAATATTTTCTCCACTGTAACATGCTGCTTAATGGAGGTGGCTACACACAGCAGTTTCTAAGAGCACTCCCAGTTTATGTTCTGGCATAATTATTAATACACTCTCACTTTCAAAAAAGCTTCCCTATTTGAGAATTGTATTATAATGGCTATCATATTCAAAATAAAACGTAAACACTTAACATTAACTCTTACTATAGTAATATTTCCATGAAACAAAAAAGAAAATAGAATAACATGCTTATTTTAAAATAATTCATATTAGAGAAATAACACTGGAAACACTGGGTTGAATTTTAACTTGTAAAGAATTTTAAGTTCCTTTAGCATTCAGATAGAAAGCTCCTTACAACAAATTTCTGTAAGGATTTTACTTAAACTGGACCCTACTAGGAAATAAAATCATGATTCTAATAGTAAAATACTATATTATGGTATTTGTGCATTGAGGCACCATAAAATAGTGTCAATTTTAAGTAATTTGTACAGTATTAAAATTATCATTAGACTTTTCACAAATTTATACTAGATAGATTCCTTTGTTTAGTATAAATTTATTTTTTGAACTTGAATTTGGACACTCTTGTATCTGTAAATTATTTACACATGGGAAATTACAGATATTCATACTTTTGTGTTTGTCAAACATCAGATGGGCTCTGAGTTTTTTGGGGGTTTATTTTTGGTACTAGGGATCGAACTCAGGAATTTGCACTTGCAAAGCAGGAACAGTGCCACTGAGTTAAATCCTTGGCCTGGGCTCTGAGAATGTAATGGTTTTGAGAAAATCATTTGAGTATAATAATGGAAGAGAAATTCTGAGAAAGATCTAAACATAATTATATAGTCCTAACAAGCATTATTTTGAAAAATAATCTGATGATGTCAGATATGATAACATGTGTGTGTGAGTGTATGTATGTGTGTGTGTGTGTGTGTGTGCTTCCATATTGGAGACTGAATCTATGGATTTCCACTGGGCTACATTCCCACCCCTTTAAAAAAATTTTCTATTTTGGGATGGAGTCTTACAAAATTTCTAAGTCACCCAGGCTGGACTTAAACTAGCAATTCTTCTTGCTTCCTTGTGTGATAATTTTATTTTTGCCATAAAGTATAACCTACTTCTTTACAGAAGATTGATTTCCCACAGTCAAATATCCTGAAAGAGTTCAATCTGGGGACAAGGAATTGTTACTTGAATCTTAGAAAAAAATGATCCTTAATCTTTGACATAGTTGTGGTTTTATTTTTCTTTTGTTTAATTAAAGGATCTGTAATACTTTATGTTTATTGGTAGTATTCCCTACAGTAAAAATAAATTACCTTGCCACATAGAATTAGACCAGAGAATAGGTAGGACAGAAATCTGAAAGGCATTTTGAGAAAGAGTCTAGACATCCTTAGTTGTAAACAGTCTCTATTTTATTTATTGAGGACTTCTTTGGGGCAATTGTTAAATTTGCAAACTCTTGTGTTGAACAATATTAAGATGAAAAACAAAACCTATGCTTCATAGAGAATAAAAAAAAGACTGATCTAACTACTTGAAATGGCTAGAAAAAATTCTTAGCAGTACTATCCAGCAAAAGAATATAATGTAATTCATCATAATAAGGCATAAAATAACTACCTGACATATGTTAAGAAATAATATAAAGATATTTGACAAGTGTTAATTCTAGAAGTAAGAACGAGGTCACTCGGATATAATTTGAGTACTACAAATTTAACACAGAGACTTTGCTCCCAGACAAAATGGAAAAGCAGGAATCATGTTTACTTTCTTTTGTGAAGTAAACACAACAAATTGCAAAGACTATAAAACAAGATTTTGAGCCACTGGGCTTTAGGCAAGAGAAATTGATACCAAGAGAGAAAAAGTGAGATGAACACTTTCCAAGTATTTGTTTCAGTTCACTGTCTGGAGAATTGCCATGGACCAGGCAAAGAAGCTCAATGGAAAGTCAGTGATCTCCCCAAGATACAGAAACAGATCAGAGACTCTGGAAAAGCCAATCCAATTAGAGGTTTTAGGGCAGAGACCCCTCTAGGAAAGTGTTACATTGAAAGAAAGCCTCAAGAATCTTCAGAGGGTCCAGGCTGTGGGCTGAGGACTCATCAACACATGAAACTGACAAACTATGAACCATCAGCAAAAGAGCCACTTAGAGGATGGGAAGGAAAAAAATCTGAAATAAAATAAAATTCTGAGCATTCCTTCTTCTATTAGCCAAAGTAAAAATCCTTCAAAGTTCACTGGGTACTGGGTAGAGGACTGAGAGACACTACTACTCTTAAACTCAATATGTTCTGATAGTAATACCTAAAAACATCTTAAGGGCCGGGGATTCCGCGCCGCCTGCCTCGAAAGCTCAAGGACCTGAGAACCAAAAAAAAAACAAAAACAAAAAACAAAAGCAACTCTAGAAAGAATAAGATTGGTTTTGATGACAATCTTACTGTAAAACAAAGCTCAAGAGTATTGCTAGGAACAGTAGAATATCCAACACACAACAATGTAAAATATACAATGTCTGCCATCCAATGAAAAGTTGCAAAACATACAGAAAAAAGAAAAATACATGTGGAATGATAAGAAAAATCTATGATGAAAGGAACCATAAGTAAAAAAAATGGAAAGAATTAGCAGACAAAAACATTAAATTTTAAACCTGCATTTTATATTCTGAAGAAGCTAGAGGAAAAGACTTACATAAAAGGATACGTAATATATAATAAATACTTAGCTTGAACTTTAGCACAAAAACTGCAATATTGCCAGTAAAAATCTCAGTTAAAGAAAAGACAGGGAGTACAAAAGAAAAGATTGATAAATTGGAATGAATAAAAATAACTAAAATGAAACAGGCTTCTCATGAGATATAATAGAAATCAAACGACATTAGAGAAAAATCTTTAGACTACTGGAAAGGAAAAAAGTTTCTATATTTGGTAAAAAGAAGAGACCAAATAAAGATTATTTTTCAGAAATACAATTGATGAAGAAATCATCCGTGAGTGCACCTCAAGAAATGTCAGATGAAATCCTTCAAGGATAAGCAAAATGATACCAAATTAAAATATAAATGTACAAAAATAGAATAAACTAGAAATGGTAACCGTGTGTGTAAATCTAGTTTTTAAAATATAAAACTTTAAAATAATGATTAATAGGACATTCATCAAGACAGTCTATATCCTGAATCATAAAGTGATTCTCAATATTTTCAAAGAATTGAAATTCCCCAGGTTTGTTCTCTGATCATAATAAAATACAGAAATATATGAAAGGAAAAATAACACATCACAATCAAGAAGGATGAGTATAAGAATGAAAGCCTTCTTCAACACTGAATAATTAATCAGTGTAAATTATCGTATCATTAGATTAGTAAAAAAGCATAATCATATCAATAGTTGCAGGAAAATATTTAAAATTCAATAACCATTCAAGACAAAAATTTTTAGCAAGGTAGGAACAGAAGTAAACTTCTTTCTTCCATTAAAAAATATATAATATTCTTCAACTAACATCAAATTTAATGGTGAGAGTCTGCTCACTTGTCCCACAAGACTGAGAATAAATCAATGGTGTCTTCCTCGGACACCTACCAAGCATCCTACCCAAAGTCTTGCTAGTGAAATACATTTCAAAAGGAAAGAAAGTCATACTGATTAGAAGGGAAGAAATATTTTTATTTGCAGATGACACACATCCTTGTAAAATCCCTCCACTCTTCCCCAAAAATACTATCCAAAAATTCCTGGATCTAATATATGAATTTAACAATGTTTCAGGTTATAAGTTCAATATATAAGAGTTAATCACTGTGGTATGTAATATCAAAGAAAATTTGAAATAAAAAATTTATTTGAAAAATAAAGTAAATAAAATCCTTAGGTGTTAACCTAAGAAAACTACAGATTTCTATACAAAAATATCTATAAAACTCTGAGAAAATAAATTTTAAAATTTATATGGAGAGATATTAAATATTAAGTGTTCAATTCTATCCACTTGATCCACATATTCTATACAATCTCAATCAAATTTTCAGCAAGATTTTTTTCTTCATATATTAACAAATTGATTTTAAAATCTACAAGTAAACACTAGGAAGAGAGGAAAGTTGGTTACCATTACAAAAGACATTTATAAAAAATTCGCAACTCATATCACTCGAATGGCAAAAGACCAGTAGATTCCCCACAAAATCAGGAGCAGAACAAAAATTCCTGTTTTTATCATTGCTTTTCAACAGGTGCTGGAAGTTCTAGGAAGAGTAATAACACAGGAAAAAGCAAAGAAGGAAAGTTATGCAAATTAGAAAGGAAGAAGGAAAACGATCTCGATTTATAGACAACATGATTGTATACATTGAGCATTTCCTGCTATAGTTTTAATCTCTTCCCTTCAAAATCAGATGTTAAAGTCATAGTATTAAGAGCTGGACATATAAAAAGTGGCTAGAAGAACTTCTCAGTTATAAATAGAATTAAGGCCTTTAGAAAAAAGGCTTCATGCAGCACTGGGCCCTCTTGTCCTCTTGCCACTTGAGAGTACAGACTCATTCCCTCCAGAGGACACAGCAGGAAGGTGCCAGAGGAGACCCACATGACAACACTGAACACACCAGGGACTAGATCTTAGACTTCCCAGCCTGTGGAACTGTGAGAAATAATTACTTAGGATGTAACTTTCTGTGAGAGCAGTACAAACAGACTAAGATAGGGCCTGAGTATCCAAAACAATCTCGAAGAACAAAGTTAGAAGACACATATTTTATGATTAGGAAACTTAATACAAAGCTCCAGAAATCCAAACACTACCATAGTGCCATGACGTCAGACATTCAGAATAATGGATTAGAATTCAGAATCCAAAAATGAAGTTACTCGTCCATGGCCAATTGGTTTATGGCAAGGGTATAAAGTCCATTAAATGGGAAAAGACAGCATTTTACACAAGTGGTGTTGAAAAACTAGATATTTGCAAGCAAAAGAATGAAGTTAGACCCTCATAAAATATATAAAAATTGGCTAAAATGGATCAAAGACCTAAAATAAAAGAGTGAAAACTATAAAACTCTTAAGAGAAAACATAATAGAACACTTTGTGACTTTAGATTTAACAATGACTGTTTGGTTCACTACTAAAAACACAGGCAACAGTAACAAATACATGATTGTAGAGTCATACATTACTTTCATAAAGCTAAAGTATAGATGAACAAATTTTGTAAGAAACTTGGGGACTTGACCATTAATAACAAATGTGCAAGAAGTCTTAAAATTTAGTTAATTTAGGCCTTTGGTATAATAAAGAGATCTTAATTGATCTATCACCTTATATTCTCCTTTCTCAGCAAATGCAGAACAATCTTCAATTTTTTTCAGACAAACGAAGCCCCACAAGCATCTGTGATAACTATTTTATACCTACTATAGCATCAGAAATAATATTTCTCTCTATCTAGTTTTAAAGTATTTCCAGTATAGAGGAAAACTCTATATCCCTTATGCAGTGTGACTCTACTTCCCCCTTCTTCACTTGCTAAAACCTGCTTTCTTTATCTACAGATTCATATATTCATGTAAATATGAATATATATATATATATATATATAATATGAGGCATTCTGTGTTTATTTACTTTCACTGTCATAGGGCTAACAAGTTTTATCAACATTATAGCAAGTATCAGCACTTCATTTCATTGTGTAGCTGAATAATTTTTCATTGTAGGGATATACCACTATAGGATCACTTATTCATTGTCGATGGGCATTTGTTGTACATAATGCTGCTATGAATTTACATGTATATATGCTTATTTTAGTACCTGTTTTAAATCCTTTGGGGTATACACAAAGCAATAGAAATGTTGAGCAGATGGTAGTTCTATATTTACATTTTTGAAGAAGTGTCACACTGCTTTACATAGTGGCTGAATCACTTACATTCTTACTAGCAAAGAATGAGAAATCCAGTTTCTCCACACACTAGACAATGCTTTTTATCTTTATTTATTATATTCATAGTACTGGGTGTGAAGTTATACTGCAGTATGTTTTTAATTTACCTTTCCCTATTTTCTAATGAAGCTGAGTATTTTTTTCATGAAATTATAGGCTATATGCATATTTTCTTTGAAGATATCTTTGTTCAAGTCTTTTACACATTTTTAATTAGATTATGTCTTTTACTGTCAATTTTAAGAGATCTTTTCATAATATAAATACAAATTGCATATTAGATATATGAGGTCATACAGATTTAGATTTACTCCTATTTTTGTTCTAATGGCTTTATAGTTGTAGTTTTTATATTTAAGTTTTTGATCCACCTTGAGTGAATTTTTGTAAATGGTGAGAGGTTAGGAACCTTGCAAATTTTACTCTTTGGCATGTAGCTGTTCAATTTTCCCCACAGTGTTCAGAGAAAGGACTATTCATTCCCCTTTGAAATGTCTTTGGCACCTTTGCTGAAAATCAGTATAATCAACCTTCTTGAAAACCATAAAAAATTGAAGTTATTTCTGGAGTCTTAATTCTATTCTATTGATCTACATGTTCATCATTATGCTAGTACTGTATTGTCTTGATTACTGTAGGTTTATAGTAAATAATCTTAAAATTATTTTTTCAAATCTCTATTATGTTATAAGATTGACTTTGCTATGTGGGTACATTTTAATTGAATATGGATTTTTCCAATCAGCCAGCCAATTTCCTCCCAAAAAGGGCAACTGATGTTTGGAAAGAATCACATTTAGTCTGTAGATTAGTTTGAGGTGTAGTGCATTCATAATAATATTAAATCATCCAATTTGTGTTGAAGTACTTTCTGATTTATTTATTTATACCTTTGCTATTTATTTTATCAGTATTTTGTATTCTGAGGGGATATATTTTTGCATTTTCTAATATTTATTCCTAAATATTTTATTCTTATTGGTACTATTATAAATGAATTTCTTTCTCTAATTTTACTTTTGGATTGTTCACTGAAAAAATAAAGTAACACAGTTGATTATTGTATGATTAGTTTACATCCCACAATATTTTGCATTCATTCTTTAAATTTAATATTTTAGCTGATCCCTTGGAATGTTCTATATGCATGATAATGTTATTTGCAAATAGAGCTACTTTTATGTTTGCTTTTCCATCAAGAATGCATTTTATTCTTTTTATTTTTTGCTTTATTACCCTGACTAGATACTCCAGTGCAATCAGAATAGAATAGCAAGAACAAACATCCTTTTCTTATTTCAAGACTTAGGATAAAATCTTCATCTTTTCACCATTAAATATTCCTTAGCTTGAGTTTTATTTGCTTGTTTTTATGGATAGCCTTTATCAGTTTGAAAATGTTCCTTTCAATTCTTAACCCAACTTGCTTATTATTTTTATCATGAAAGAATGAATTTCATTTAATGTTATTTTTGTCTGTCAAGATGATTACATGGATTTTTAACATTTTTACTGACATAGTACTTTGTGTGGATGATTATTAGATAGTATCAACTTTTTATACTTGAGACATATCCCATTTGTTCACGATATACAATTTTTTCTATATATTCTAGATTTGGTTTGCCCATCGATTTATGAAGTTTCCCAATTTATAATCCGAAAAGAAGTTCAACTGTAGTGTTCTATTTATGAAAAGAATTGTCTAGTTTCAGTACTGGAGTGTTACTAGTATCATAGAATATGGTTTTGTCCCCTATTCTTTTACATTTGTAAGTGTTTATGAAGAATTGTTATTAAATCTTCTTTAAAAGCCTAATTGACCCACTACCATCTGGCTTCCAGTGTTTCTGCTGAAAAATAAGACATTCATCTTATTCAAAAAATCTTATTCAACGTATCTTATGATTCTCATTTTTCTCTTGCTCATTTCAAGGCACAATATTTTTCATCATTTAGAGAATAATATGTATGGTTTTTGATCATTTTGCATTTGTCCTGTTTGGAGTCCGTTGACTTTCCTCTGTGTAATAAGTGGAGCTAACAATGTGAGTATGGTTAGAAAAAGATATAGGAAAGGAGATCCCACTAAAGTAAATACGATCCCAGGGTGACTGTGGATATACTGTAGGCTGTGGCCCGTGAGTTTCACTACCAGGAGCTTATAACTATGGGTGGAAGGGGAGAGAAGAGGATGGATAAACTTTGTTAATACACTTCCATTAGTCACTAAGCAAGTAATTAAATAGTACAGTGTGACTAGCTCTGCATTTTTACAATATCTTTGCCAAAATATCTAACTTTTAATGAAAATAAGTATGAGACAAGCAAAGAAACATCTCTACATCATAAAGATAGTATACCAAATATTTTTAAAATTCTTTTATTGGTACATTTTAGGTACACAATACATTTACATTTCTCATTGGGAACTTGTATCTTTACATGATGCAACTTGGTTCTTATTTTTTTCCCATTCCCTATACTTCATTCAACCCTCCACCCTTCCCTATTTACAAAGACTTTTTTCCACTTTTTCCATTTCTCATAATTTTTCCATTCCCTTCTTTCCTTTCCCCTACTCCTCCCACTTCCCCTACCCCTTTGGACCTTTTGTTCCTATTTCACATTATCAATTATTCATTTTAATCATTGGTTCTTATTTTTCTCCCATCCCTTGCCCTCCCTTCAACCCCTCCATCCCTTATTATTTACAAATACTTTGTTTCCATTTTCTCATATTAATTCCATTCCATTCTTTCCTTTCCCCTAACCCTCCCACTTCCCCTTCCCCTTTGCCCATTTTCTTCCTATTTCACATTATCTATTGTATCTTTTAGTCCTTATTTACACTTTCAGTTTCTCACATTAGAGAAACTATTTGATATTTACATGTGTGTCCTATTTATTTCACTTGAGTACAACCTCAACGTGCATCCATTTAGCTATAAATGTCTCTAATTTCTCATTTTTCTGGCTGAGTAGTACTCCATTTTATAAAAAAAAAAAAAA
>NW_004624811.1:8336478-8359156 GCF_000247695.1 Heterocephalus glaber
TTCCTCAGCTCCTCTCTAGATTTATTAATCATGTCTTGCACTAGGAGCACAATCTCTGCTGTTATCTGAGAAATTATTTCTGGTTTCATTTTTTCCTGATCCTCTTTTGTTGCCAATTCAGGGAGTCCAGGTTGTTGAGTATCAGAGTGGTTCATCTCATTTCCTTTTGTGGTTGCTGTAGGTGATTTGGAAGTTTGGTTTTGAGGCTTGTTTACATGTCTTCTCATTTAAGTGGGGGTGGGGGGAGGGTTGGTGGGGGGCTGCTTTTGGCACCCACCCGGCTCACCTCCTCTGGGCTGGGAGTGGTTGAACATTGGCCTGGAAGTGCCTTCCTCTGGGCTGGGAGCAGTGGAATGGCAGCCAGGAACACCCTACCTCTCTAGTATACCAAATTTAACAAAGACTTCAAAGTTGTCACTACATTCAATGAATGACAGGAAAAGGTGCACAAATACAAAAATAAATATATAATGGCAGTGTTCTATTGATAGCCAATATCAGAAAAGATAAACTAACAAGAGAAAAATGGAAATTCTAGAGTTTGGAATATCACCTAAATTTCTTCCTCTTGGGAAGACAGCATAGCAAGCAAGATATTTGCAAGAGATGCCTCCTCAGATCAGGGAATGAAAGAAAGCACAGGCCAGATAATCACTCAAAGGGAAGTGACTTAGGACTAATAAGCCCTAGTTAGAAAGAAACAAAGATACTGTCCTGGTTAGGGACTGAGGCGTTCAGAAATCTGTGAAATAGTGAATCATAGGAGCAAGCACAAGCTATGACTGGTGTGGTCCGGAGGTGTAAGAAAGCCACTGGAGCAGTGTCAGTAGTACTCTCCCCCTGCCCTCCAAACACCACTGAAATCTGTGCCCATGTGGTATCACACCTACTGACTGCCCTCTAAATGCTATGGGGGTCTGCAACTGTACAAGATCTCTCTCACTGGCCACCCAAAAAGTTCTGAGCATAGTGCTCATGTGAGCTCCCTGATATCATCCCCCCAATACTACTGAATTCCAAGCGGGAGTCCTACTCCATTGAGCCCTAAATGCCATCAAATCTGTAGGCTCTATAGAGATTCTTTGTGTCATGTGGACAGAGAGCTTGGCATAGGCAGAAAACTGAAGACTAGTGGCATGGTCAGAAGGTGTTCCATAGTGCTTTTACTTGGGGAGACATAGGAAAAGCAACTACAGGGATTAGAATGAAGGAACTGTGATATGGATTGAAGAAGTCCTTCCAGATCAGGGGAAGATTGGGAGCATGACTAGTCTCACTGTCCCATCCCATAACCTCTGATAAAATTAAAAAAGTTTGACTGTAAACATAGGAGGAAAGCTTCTGTTTAGTCATGCCCATGAGAGCACAGCTGAGACTTAACTGAGTTCTGCTTGTAGAGGGAACAAGAAGCAGTCTCAGGAGTCCATCCTGACTTCCCAGCCACTTTACTCATGGGTAGACAAGAAAATAAGTCATTGGAGGGGAGAAAGCTCGGGCACCTGCTGACACATGCAACCTCTTAGTCACAAGCATAGAGGACTTGAGTTTAGTGCCTGTCAAGATCTCTCCATTTGTGAACTAAGGGAAAAAAATACAGTGGCTAAAATCTAATCACAGTATATAAATAAGACAGAGAACTCTACCTTTGTGAAAGTTTTAGGTGTGTTTTTCTTCTTTTTCTCCTTTCATCTTTTGGTATATGTGAAATACAGAATAAGAATTAATTATTGCTTCAGATTATATAACATCTTTCATAGTCATGTTAAGTTAACCTCCAGCAAAAATTGAGTATGGAGTTTTCAAATACAACTTTTCCATATTTAGCATATTAATTTATTCTGGCCTTCTTAGAGCTTTGCTCAATATCCTATTATACTTCCCTCGTTCTTCCTTGTCTTGCCTCAACAGATAACTTCTCAAACCTCTCACCTCTGTCCCTCCATTTCAGATATAAAAATAATATCACCATATTCCTCCTTTCTTTCATCCATTTGTTTTTGTCTATTTCTCTTCTCTAATTCTTTCTGTACCATGTTCTTCCTTTTTTTCTTCCTTTCTACTTTCCTCATCTTCTACATTCCAGTCTATTCATCATCAGTACTATTTCATTCTCTTTCTGGGTTATGGAAAAAAAATATAATTTTTTTTGAACAAGTCATGGAACTCAGGACCTTGTGCTTGTGAAGGTAGGTGTGGCACCACTGAGCTGAATCCTCGGACCAAAAAGTATAAATTTTTTTTAAAAGTTTCATATTGTATGAATGATGTATGGTTGTTTTATACTTGGTGGTATAACCTGTAGTTGTTTTTTCTTTGCAAAATAGTGACTTGTTCTATTACATTGAATATTGTGAGTAGTTGCACAAACACTAAAATATAATAAAAGCAAAGGTCACATCATAGGATGACATATGCTAACTAAAGAGATTTCCATGGTAGCAACTGAGTCTTCTATGTTAACTTGTCTTCAATCCTCAAAACAAAACAATAGACTTGTGAGAACACAAGGCAATAAGATACTTCCAAAAACTTTACTAAGCAAAGCTGATCTCACAGGTACTGAAATGGCAGAAATTTTAGGCAAATAACTCAAAACCCAAATGGTTAAAAGGTCTGAAGACATTAAAAAGAAACACACAAGCAAATGTGTAAGATTTTCAGGCAGCTCAAAGGATATGTAAATAAAAAGATAAAACACTTTGGTAATATGCTCAGTGAGCTTAAAGAAGACATAAACAAAATGTTGATTGAATTAAATTAAACCAGTAATGATTGAACAATTTAGTCAACAATTACAGATTATAAAGAAGAATCAATCAAAAATCTTGGATTAGAAAAAATTAGTTGAAAATACAGAGAGACTATTAGGACTTAAAGCCAAAGTTGATGTAGTAGATCATGTGCTCAGTGATATCCTAAAAATAACAAAACACCATGAAGGTTGGATCTGATGGCTGCTAGATAACAACAAAAGACCCCTAAGAATTACGAGATAAGAAAAAAATAGATAACACCAGGGTATAAAATTTTATTCACCAAAATAATGGCAGAAATATTTTCCAAACTAGGAAAAAAGTTCAATGATCTGGCAAATGAGCCATATATAAAGCAAATAGTCATGACCAGAAAAGAACCTCTCTATGACACATTATAGTCAAAAATCTCAGAAATTCAGCACAAATAGAGAATAATAAAAGCTCTTAGGGTAAAACAGCAAGTAACCTATAAATGGCAAGCCTGTCAAAATAACAGCACATTTCTCAACACAAATGTTATTGGTCAGAAGAGTTTAGAGTGAAGCTTTTCAAACCCTAAAGTAAAACAATTGCCAAACCTGCAAAATTATCCTTCAAAATTGATGGAGAAATACTGTCCACAACAAAGTGCATATGAAGAAACTTATGATCGTCAATCAGTATTTTACAAAGTAATCAAAGGTATCCTAGATGAAGATAGGCCAGTATCACCAAAGAGCAATAAGAAAAGAAATCTAACCGGGAGAGTAGTTAATCAAAAGGAAAAAATAAAGGCATTGGAATACAATGCAATGACAAAATTCAGTACATACCATTTAGTAACAATACTCAATGTAAATGTTTTTATCTTTTCATAAAAAAGACTTGCAGAATGGATAAAAAATAAAACCTAATTCTATAGTGCTTACAAGAGATATCTCATCCATAGAGATGCACTGAAAATGAAAGGATGGAAAATTATATTTCATCCAAGTGGATCCCAAAATCAAGCAGGAGTAGCTATCTTATTTTCATACAAAGTGGACTTCAAGACAAAACTGATCAAAAAACAAAGAGTTTATTACAAACTCTTAAAGGGAACAATTCAGTAAGAATCTATAACAATTATAAATATTTATGCACTTAGTGTTGACACACCTAATTTTATAAAATAAAAACTGTTAAACATACATGGGCAAATGGTCACAAATAAAATCAGACTAAGGGACTTCAATACCCAATTCCTGCAAATAAATCATCTGAACAATAACAACAACATTGACAAATAGCAGAGTTGAGCCATACTGTAGAACAAATGGATTTAACAGATATCTAGAGTCTTTCATCCAACAACTGAATACGTATTTTATTCATCAGGGCATGGACATTTTGGAAAGTAGACCATATCTTAGGAGATAATGCATGCTTAAATAAATATAAAAGTATTGAAACAGTCTCTTGCATGCTAACAGATAATAGCAGAGTGAAACAAATCAACAGTAAAAGAAACCACAAAATAATACAAACATAGAGATTAAATACTAATACATTCTTGACTAATCAAGGAGTCACAGAAAAAAATCAGGTGAGATATTCAAAATTTCTAGGATTAAACGCCAATGAAGCATAACCTATGGGACACAATGAAAGCCATTCTTAAAGGGAAGTTGATAGCTATAAATGCCCATAATAGAAAACTGAAGTGTTCTCAAATAAATAATGTTACATCTTAAGGTTCCAGAAAAATGAAAATAATCCAAACTCAATACTAATAGAAGGAAACTATAAAGATCAAAAGAAAAATTAATGAAATAAATGTTAAAAAACAACACAGTTTTTTATATAAGGATAAATAAGATTGATAAAACCTCTGCTAAACTTACCAAAACAAATGACTCATATCAATGTAATTAGAAATGAAAAAAGTGAGATCAAAATGGAATTCAAAGAGTTTTAAGAAACTATTTTGAAAACTTATTTTCCAATAAATTGGAGACTCTAGAAGAAACTGATTAATTCTTACAGGAATATGAATTATCAAAATTGAAGCAAAACAATATAAAAACTCTGACTAGATCAATAAATGACAGTGAAATAGAGAGGGAAATAAATCTCCTGGCAACTAAGAAAAGCCTAGGAAACAATGGACTTACAACTAAATTTTACCAGAAATTCAGGGAAACATGAATTCTAATATTCCAAGCCCTTCCATACAATTGAAAGCAAAGGAACACTACATACACATTCCTCGAAAGTAATTTTGCCTGGATAGCAAAACCAAACAAAGGCTAAAAAAAAAACCCAAAATCCAACTATGAGCCAATTTCCTTAGTGCACATAGATGCAAAAATCCTCAACTAGATACTTCCAAGCACAATGTAGCTAATAACTGAAAAGGTTATACACCATGATCAAGTTGGCTTCATCCCAAGGATGCTAGTATGGCTCTATGTATGTAAATCAAAAATATAATACACCAGGTCAACAGAAGTAAGAATAATACATCACAAAATCATTTGAATAGATGCAAAAAAAAGTTTTTCATGATTTCCAGTATTCATTCATATTATATCCTGAAGAATATATGTATAGCAGGTTCTTAACTGATAATGAAAGCCACTTGTAATAAGTCCACTGCCAACATCAGAAAAGAGGTGAAAATGTAAATAAAGCATTCTTTCTAGTATCAGGAACAAAACAAGAGGTTTCACCATCACCACTCTTGATCAATATAGCCCTCTAAATTTAGATAAAGCAGAAAATAGAAAGACATAAAAGAGATATGAATATTAAAGGAAGAACTCAAACTATCCTTATTCACAGATCACATGATCTTTTATATAGAGGACCAAAAAAATCTCCACTTGAAAACTCATAAACCTCATAAACAAATTCAGCAAAGTAGCAAGACAGAAAATCAATACACAAATCACAACAGCATTCTCTACCTTAACCACGATCCACAAAGAGCAGGAAAACAATCTCATTCATTGTAGCTTCAAAAAAAGTAAATACTTAGAAACTTGCCTACGAAACTGAATGACATTTATAGTTAAGGCAGTAGTACTATTTAAAAAAAGATATTGAGGCAGACATTAGAAAATAGAAAGACATCCATGTTCATGGAGAAGAAAAACCAATATTGTCAAAATGGTCATTATAACCAAAAATGAAACATAGATTTGATGTAATTCCAATCAAAATACCAACATTCATCACAGAACAAGAAGAAAATCTTCAAATTTATATGGAATCAGCAGAGACTCAGAATAGTTAAAGCAATCTGGACAAAAAAATAAAGCAGAAAGTATTATAATCCTGGATTTCAAGTTGAACTACCAAGCTATAGCAATAAAAACACCATGGTGCTGGTACAAAACTAAATATGTTGACCAGCGAAATGGATTGAGAACCAATCCCCAAATACTTTCACCCATCTGATGTTTTAAAGGGCCAAAAACATGTGCTTTAAAAGAGACAGACTCTTTAACAAATGATGTTGGAAAAAATGATTATTCGAGTGTAAAAGGATAAATCTAAACCCATATCTTGCACCTGGCAATCAAATCAAATCAAAATGGATCAGATATAAATATTAAAATAGAAACACTGAATCTGCTGGAATACAAAATAGTTGAAACTCTTGAAGACATAAACATAGGCAAAGACTTTCTGAACAAAACTCCAATTGCCAAGAAATAATACCAAGAATCAACGAATGTGATTATATCAAATTTAAAAGTTTCTGCACAATGAAAGAAACAACAGAATGAAGAGACAACCTAAAAAATGAGAAAAATTTTTTCTAGCTACTCATTTAGCAGAATACTAATATCTAAAGTAAATAATTAAAAAAATTAGATCCCACCAGAAATAAAAGGCCTAAACAAATAATAGACAATTATAATGAATGCTTCTGCAAAGAAGTACAAATGCCCAAAAAAGTACATGAAAAGCATACTCTTCATCTTTGACCATTACAGAAATGCAAATCAAAGCAACACTGAGATTCCTTTTTACTCTAGTAAAAATTACTATCATCAAGGGCATTATAATTAAGAAATACTATGAGGCTATTGAGAAAATAGAACTATTCTACATTTTTGGTAGGAATCAAAACTACACCAACCAATATGGAAATCAGCATGAAGATTCATTGAAACACTATCCTTTGATCCAGCTGTGCATCCTCTAAGCCTCTTCCTGAAAGAATTAAAATCATTATATTATAATGATATATGTATATTCATGTTTATAGCTGCAAAATTCACAAAAAGTAAATTACAGAAGTGGCCTATAGCTTATTAAAAGATGAATGGATAGAGAAAATTTAGTATACATAAACAATGCAGTGCTACTCAGCCATAAAGGAGGATAAATTTGAGCTATTATTGGTAGGAACATGGATGGATCTTGAGCCCAAAATGCTAAGTGGAATAAATTACAAATACATTATGTTAAATTTGACATGTTTTTTTCTTACATAAGAAATGCAAAATATAAATAAAGAACAAACTAAAAGAAGGGTGATAGGGAGTAGGGATTTAGATTTTATAGAGATGGGAGGGGGACCTGGAGAAGGGGAAAGGAAGGGATAATGTTGTTGGCTAGAGCAAGGAGAAAAAAATGATCAAGGTGGGATATGTATATGTACCAATTTTTCATGACAAATGTAACTATTTTCACAATTATATAATAATAAAAATATTCAATTTTTAGTTTTTATAAATTTTATAGATTTTTATAAGTTTAATTATCATGTGTCAGGGTGAGAATTTCTTCTACGAAGGTCCACTTAGCTTTTTGAATCTGTAGAGTTATGTCTTTTATCAACTGCAGAGACTTTTCAGCCGTTGTCTCTTCAAATATTTTTTAAGATTTCCATTATTTCCCTTCTCCTTTTAGTATTCAGGTAACTTTATGTTAGTTCTTTTGTTATTCTTTCAGAAAATTCTTTTCATTTTTTTCATTCTACTTTTTTCTGTTATTCAGATTAAAAAACTGATTGCTCTGCCTTCAAGGTAACTCATTCCTCCTGTGATTTTAATTCATCTTTTTAATTTATCCTTTCATTCTTTTGGTTATTATAATTTTCAGTTTTCAAATTCTCAATTGTTCTTTCCTTTATATTTTCTTTCCTTGCTGATAATTCATTGTTTGTTTGTTTGTTTTAAAAGACTGTATATAATTCCTTATAGGAGCAATTTGATTAGAGCTACTTAAAAATCCTTGCTTGAAAATTCCAGTATTTGTATATATTTATTACAGTCTGTTAATTTTCATCTCTTATTTAGGTTGAGATTTTCTTGGTATAAAAATAAATTAAAATATCATATTGGATACTTGAAATATGTTGTGAAACTCTCTTTCCCATTTAAATATTCTATTTTATTAAGCAGTCCACTTCTCTAAATTATAACATGTACCTTGGTCAGTAGATTATAGTTCATATGGCAATTCAGTTTTCTAAGACTTTTCAGGGATAGGACAATCTGCCCCATTTGTATGCTACCTGAGTTATAATCTAAAAGCTTGGAAATATTCCATACAGGACTTCAGCTATCAAACCTTTACTATGCTATTTATGTTTTCTTTCTCAAATGGTATTATTCAGTATTATGCTCAGGATTTCATACATAAATTTAGAATATCCATTTCTTTAAGTCCCTCCTCTTGATAGTCCTTCTACCCTCTTCTACTCTCCAGTTGGAGAGGAAGGGCATCTTTGTCTCATCATTTGGCATAAGGATGGAAAATCTGGCACTGGCTACAGTCTCAAAAGTTGCAGTGCTCCATGGAGGAGAATAGTGGCACCCCTTTGCTTCTTCAGTGATTGAATAGCACTCTGATTTCCTCATCTTATGTCTTGTTGCCTACTAGGATAGGCAGAAAAGCACCTCTGTTTTTTGTGCTGCTCACCCAGAGTAAGACAAGTATGGCCGAAATATTTATATTTATCATGTCTTTTTCCTTATCCTCTGGCTGCAGAAAGCCAGCTTCTTGTGTGACTTTTTATTTGTGCCAGACTTCTTTCCTGATTGCAGGTCTCTCAAGCGAACAAACTGGTATATAGAAAGTAAAAAACTACTCAGAAAATTCACTTGTATATTATTTTTCAAGTTCTGAATTCCATAGTTATTCTGCTTTTTAAATATTTCTGTTATGTTCTATGAACTGTTTGCAAAATAAAAAGTATACAAATTATAAAGTTACAGACTGAGTGTTTAAAATGAAGAAATAAGTGACCTTTTGAGTCATATATAAAAGCTGGAAAATTTTAAGACAATTATTTATGGAGATTTTTTAATATCTCAGGGCACCAATAAAACACAATCTCAATTTCTGATTTTTCAAGAATATGTTAATTGAGACTCAACTATTAATCCCTTGTTTGGGAAAGACAATGTTATATACTTAGAAATTAATGCAGCCTATTTAGATATTTGATGCTAGATGAACATTAATAGCTAAAATGGAACATTCAGTCAACGCATGAATATAGATAGATAGATAGATAACAATATCTATATGTTCTAATTCATTTCAACAAACATTTATTGAACTTACTTCATTGAATTTTAATGCAAATGTGCAAAACAAATATTTATATTCTATATAAATCACAACAAAACACATTTGTGCTAAAATTATGCATGAGATCATTGTTTTAAAAAATATAATGAAAGCAATTTGATCAGAACAAATGGTGAGATTTCCATTTCTTAGAACTTCCATGAAGGAAAAACTACTCTTTATTCAAGATTTTCAGCATTAAAAATATTGAAACTGCACATCAATATTAAATAGTACTGGTCAGTAATAATATATGCGCAACATTTCATTAATGTAAGCATCCTCACCTTTTAAATATAGAAGATCCTGAACATTCTCAAGTGTCCTAGCAAAGGTCAGAAGTTTGGATCACTACTATTAACTATTTACTGAAATAATGTGTCCCAGAATCAACATTATAATATTGAGAAGTAACTCTACTTGGTATCCTCATCTTCTCTTGGTAGTGATGTGTGGGAGACTCTGGCAGAAGAAATGTTTAAAGTGAATTCATAGAAGGAAGGAACTTTCTGGACAACATTTCAGGACTCCTGGAATGCTTGATTAGAGTTTAGAGCAGGACTTAAAGGACAATAATCAGCAGAGTTAAAACAAATTATTCTCAGAGATCTCTGGTCATTTGTCTTTTTGATAAGATTGCTTAAACTAGGTCAACATGTGCCACATAACAAGCCATCCCATACTTTCCCTGTCCCCTGACAAAAACTCCTACATAAAGATATTGCAATTGGTTTACTTCTACATCATTGTTCTCATGTCCTTGAGTTACAAATAAATAACCACAGAGGTCTCATCTTGGGTCTGTTTCCCTATGATTCTCTTATGCTGAAGAAGCATCTCCTCTGTGTTCTCAGTAATTGAACTAAATCTCATTCCTGAGTAATCTTTTTCATCCTATGTGCTTCCAGAGTCACACACTGTACCAAGTGGTGATCAGCATGGGGCAGAAATTCAGTTATGAGGCAAAGAAACAGTGGTTAAGAGACTGCACAGTAAAATCTGCAGCTACAAATCAGCACAGAAGACCTGCTTCCCAATGAGTGAAAAGGAACAAGGACATCCAACTCATAATTTTAGTCACAGTAAGGAAGACATAGTTAGCCACAACATAGCCCGGAACATCTTCATGAGAACATAGCCTAGATCTTTTCAACCCAGAGGTTATCACTCTCCAATTGCTTGCTGAGCAGGGACAGTGTTTCTTTACACACTCTTTTTATTTCATTCTTTCATTTGTGCTACTATCGTGGGATTACCTAGAAATCTCTTAGCTGTCCAATTATTAGATGTGTCAAGACAATTCATTTGTTTCTCATTTTGCTCTTTCACTTTCATTTCTTCTGCTTTCCCCATGATATGGAGCAAACTTTATCTAAAGAGATAAAGTGGTTTAAGTAACATTTATAATGCCTCTTAGCAATATCTGATTGCAAAAAAAAAAAAGAAAAGAAAAAAAAGAGAAAACAAAAAAAGGGGAAAAAGATCTAAAAACAATAAAAAATCAAGCCTGTAAAGTATTTCTAAATTTATAAGGAAAATAGAAACTCCTATCAATATTTTTACAGGGGCTCAAGGATGCCATGGTCAACTGATAATGCACTCTGGTTTAAATGCAATTGTCTTGTGCCTCTTTCTCCATCTATCTGTTCATCCTATGTTAGTAACTGGCTAAAACACCTGCAGCTGTTTTCTTTGAGCTCACCAATTTTTCCTTTCTTTTGTTTCTTTTTCTTTTTTTGAGATTTCCATGGAAAACTGTTTATGTGAGTTTTCAGACAGAACCTTATCCAGATGCTTGATATCAGGAAAATTGGTTTTTTAAATATAATGCCTATTATTGTCTGTATCCAATGATTTAAAATATTTTTATTGCTATTTAGAAAATAAACAAAAATGGGACCACAGATCCTATATCAGGGGAAGGACTCTTATGAAATAAAAATAAACACACACCACTTCTCAACTCTCACATTCCTGTCAGTGCCACTATTTTAAGAGTATAATTTACAGTCTCACGTTTACTGCCTCTAGAGTCCAATTTGGATATAGACAAGTAAATTCATTTATTTTGCAATTGGGGACTCACCTGGGTAGTGCTGTGCTTGCGTGTAATGGGTCCTGGTGGAGAAGGAAGATGCACCCCATCCTATTTTCAGGTGTCCCAGTCTGCCTATGATTTTTCAACCCTGTGCAGAAGCCATGGAAAACCTGAGACTGTTGTTCTGAGGACAGTGAAACTGATGCAGTCAGAGATAAAACACACTAGTGGTGACCAAATTACTTTGTGCAAAAGCCAAAACTTAAAAAATAGACTATACATGATGCCTCTCAAATGTATAAGAAAGCTACTATCAGAGTACACATAAAGCCTCTATTAGGAGGGATTAAGAAAAACTTAGTCACAGGGACTAACCAAAAAAAAAAAAAAGAATTCTAAATATTATGAAAACAAAGAAAGGAAAAGCAACTCTTCCTGGAATATTTGATATTTTATTTAATTGATATTCATAAAAGATTTCTTGTGCTTTGTAACTTCTTAGACTACAATTACAGGGTAAATTTGTTCCTTTGTTCTTTCAGTAGAGATAATATTTTTGGAGGTCACTAGGAAATTTTTTGGCAGTGAGTCAAATTTACAGTGCAACAATCAGAGAACACAGAAAAATATGAATAAGAAAAGAACATTTTAAAGCTCAAGCAGCAGCTCCCAGGTTTGTTATAGAAAGTTTATAGTCCTAAGATAGAAAAAAAAGATGGGGAAAACTTTAAATACAAAGATATATTTTTGATGTAAGGAGATTTCATATGATAAAAGTTTTTGCCTTACCAGAAAAAAAAAAAAATACAAGGAGAAATTACAACAAAATCCAAAGACCCAAGTATGTTGAAATCAGGTTTGTGGAGGATTAACTTTATAGAAAGAAATATATGCATTTAGTTGTTTTAAGCTTTGTTCTTGTTGGTTTTATTGAGCCTAAACTACTTCTCCTAAAAGCTCCTTATTGCTCAAAGAAGATTAGGCAGATTATGGCCCTGATCTCATCAGTCACTCCCTCTCAGGTCTCAACTCTCCTCTCTAGTTTAACTGATGTTTTCAGAAAAAGGCTTTAACTCTCATTTCTGAGATTAATATTAAACATGAGCTTTTCTGCATGACTAGCAGAGACACCTAAATTGGTCAATGACAAAAAGGATAAAGCTATTTTTTTTTGGACAGTTCCAACCTGGTTTGTAACATTCATCATTGCTGGCTTTGTGGTGCATTAAACATAGTTATATTTTCCAAATATGCAGGTCTTCAAAGACACAAAGTACAAAATCATCTCATCATACTGGTGACTCTCTGGCTAAAATTATTTATGATGATAAACTTTTAGACTCAATTATTGGAATTTCCTACTTGTGTTCCAGCTATCGGTGATAAAATATACATGCCAAACCAACACAGCAGACAAAGAATATAAAACTCTTTTCAAGACCTATGCTTATGTGCTCATTCTGTGTAGGATATATGGATAATATGTGTATACATATATATAACAGTAATTAACAATGGTCACACACTATGCAGTCCAAACAACGTCATATGAAATGTATCTATACAAAAATACATTCTTCTTATATGGCACTCTATTAAAAATATAACAAACTTAGATGAAAGTTTCTTCATGTCATATAACCACTTATCAGTCCAATTATTTAAATACAGGATGATCAAAACTTTCATATGTTTTGTTAAGTTTTATAAGATAATAAAACAGTAAATATAAAAATTACAAATTTATCAAATTTATTCAATATAAGAATCAACTGGGGACTGGGGATTTAGCTCAGTGGCACCATGCATGCTTCACTAGTGCAAGGTTCTGAGTTCAATCCCCAGTACCCAAAAAAAAAAGAATCAACTGGTCAAAATGACACCTGCCTAAGAGATGCACAGGAAAATCAATACATAACCAAATGTGAAACCCTAGTGAAACTCAGGGTAAATTGTTAAGTGTTTAATATAATGATGTGATCATGATTGTTATGCTAATATGTTATATTTCCCTTCATTTCAAATTTTCTCTATAAAGCTTTATAATTATTGTCTGTTAACATTGTACAGTTTCAACTTCTAAGATAACTATGAGTGATAAAAAAATACAGTTCCCTAAACAACCCCTCAATATTGTCACTGATTTGCTTATGTTGTGGGAGCCCTACAGATGAATGAAACTGCCCTTATTCATAGTGGAAACAACGAAGTGCTTCTCCACGTGTTTAAACACCTGCACAATTGATTAGACACCACACTACATCTTTTTATATTTCTCACATATGTTCTTAATCATATCAGTCTGGTCCCTTAACAGAAGCAAAATTAGTGCTAATACTCTGGTCATACTTTCTACATCATCAGAGGAGCCTCTTGCTTCATATCAATTTTTTCACCAAGGTTCTAAAGCACTCATTCATTCTTTTAATCTTACACATACACAGGCCCAAGAAATCATTCACACCTGCCACGACTGTCAAAACCAGATACAATCTTCTTATTATAAAGGTATCAATCCCTGTGCTTTAAAAACTAATAAAATTTGACAAATGGAAAACTCATCACAACCCTTTTGGTAAACTTAAATATATTTCTGTAAGTGCCTACTCTGGATATATAGATGCCTCCTTACAATCAGGAGAAACTGTAAAATATGTTAAACTTCACTTACTCTCATGTTTTGCTGTAATGGGATTGCTCTCACAAATTAAGACTGATAGTGGCCCTACCTATATTTCTAATTTTCATTGGGCTTTCTCTCAAGTCTGCCATATTAACATGTCATAAGAATACCTCATAACCTTACAGATTAAGCCATAGTAGAATGAGCTTATTGGCTCCTTAAAACCCAATTATTCAATCCATAAAGGGGACTATGAAAGAGAAACTTGCTTCATAAGAACACGTATCTAAAGAACTATTTAATTTAAAATTTTAAATTGTTATTCAGAAGGTTTTGTAGCAGTAGATAAACACTTTATTCCCACAAAAGATGGACCCAACAGAATTGCTAGCATGGGGGAGGAGCTGCACATCTGTTCTGTCGCCCACAGGCCCTCATCCCTAGCATGTGGCACCAAGTGAAATGCTGTGAAGCACAAAAATTTCCTTTAATTCTGAAAACCTATTTCTTATAATGATCCTGTAATTCCCTTGCAATTCCGAAATCACAAAATAAAAAGCCTCCTTATCTTTCTGATTTTGATAACATATGTACCTCAAGTAAGTGATATGATTTATTTGGGTCATGTTCTTACCTCACTTGTCTTTGGCATAGTTGCAGGAGGAGATGGAAAACCACTTCTTTTGTCTATGACATCTCATATACAGGCCTCCTTCTGGCTCTTTAAGGCATTGCAGTAATGACTACGGCCAATCTGGACACTCTAATAGCTGGTATTTACTATCTCATGAATACTCCTTTTTGGCTGAGGAATTTTCCCTCTGTTTGGTCTCTAATGTCACAATTAGCTCTTTTTGTGTTCTCTTTAATCCCCAGTGGTATATGAATTATATTTTCATTAGGCCCAATTGTACCAATGAAGTCCATCATCAGATCTTTATTAATACTGCTGAGTCCTAGGTTCCTTTGTGTATGTAGTCACTTCCCCAAATTCAGTATTCCTGTATGTTCTCATCCATGGGCACCTATTGGAGATGGCCTAGATTTGACGTGGGCTTCATGCCAGTCCACCAATCTTTCTGTTATTCATCTTGCTTAAAGCTAATCCTAGAAAATTGAGAACTCCATAATTTGATATTAGAGTCTAATTCTACCTGTAATTATGTTTTGCCTTTTCATTACTATGGCAGCCCACCTTCATGGAATCCCGGGCTTGCTGCATCCTTGTTATACCTCTCCTTAGGCACTTACTTTTCCCCTGTTAAGAAATTATTCTGGCACCAAGTTATTCTCTTCTTTCCTTATTAGAATTGATAGTTATTGACATATAGATAAACTGAGGTGGATTGTTTATGACACTTCTGACCAAATTATGATCTACATTTCCTCTCCATATATTCTAGTCCTTACTAATCAACCAAATATACTAAATAACCAAATATAATTCCTCTAATAATCATGACAGACCCTTTAAAACACTTAATATCTCCTTGACCACTAGTGCCACCTGGTTAATTCCTTATACTACAAATAATAATTTTTCTCAGCTAAATATTACACACATTATGATACTCAGACAGCGAGCCAAAGCATGGTTCCCCACCAATCTCACTGAGAGTGGATGAGAAGTTCTGCTCTTGAACAGGCCACCTCACCCCTTGAACATATCAGACAAAAGCACTTTCTAGACATTTTGATTGCAACTATTATCATGGCTGCTGCATGGGCTGCTATTGTGGTGACTGCTACAATTATTTTGTCTCACTCTATCCAAATTGCTCAGACTATAAATGGCTATTTCCAAAATGTTACCTCAGAATTGTTGACTCAATCTAATATTGATAAAGAAATTCTGCAAAGAACTGACATCCTTGAGACTGCTGTCAAATGGCTTGATGAACACCAACAAGCCCAATGAACATGTAGTAGGCTTAGTTGTCACTTTGTGTATCACTCAATGTGCATTATTTGTATTCCTTTTAATCATTCTGAATCTCGGGAGGAGGTCCAACACCTTCTCCATGATGCCTTTCATACAAATCAACATGGAGATATTACTAATTTCCAAGGCCCAGCTTCATAAACTTGAGATGGAATCTTGCAACATTACACTGGATTATCTCAATGATATTGTATGTTGGCTAAATGATATTGTACACTAAACACTGGTTCTCTGGTCTCAATCTTTGCATTTGGATTGTTATAGACATTGGAATAATATTATTTTCTGCTCTTTCAGTCCTAAGCACATTCTGTATGCTGTTCCAAATGACCCTCCATGTGGAAGCCATGATGACCTTCCTGCATCAAACCCAATACCCCTTTACCATGTACTCTCTCCCCTTTTCCCAATCTAGATTATAAAATGTAAAAGAGGAAATTGTTGGTAGACTTTGGCCAAGGGATTGTCTGAAGTTAATTAAAATAAGAAAGAACTGAACTATTCTGGACAATAGTTCAGGACTCTTAGAATGCATGATTGCAGGACAACAGTCAGCAGAATTAAAAGCACTTTTTCTCAGAGGTATTTACTTTGGCCATTGTTTTCCTTTAATAAGATTGCTTAAACTAGGTCAGCATGTGTCACATAACAAACCATCCCATATTTTTCCTGTTCCTTGACCAAAACTCCTATATAAAGATGT
Source organism: Heterocephalus glaber (assembly GCF_000247695.1). The sequence goes on from NW_004624811.1 coordinate 8,353,093, forward strand.
TGCAAGTGCTTTTCTACATTTTTATTCTCATATGCTTGAGTTATAAATAAATAACCACAGAGGTCTCATCTTAGGGCTATTTCCCTAAGGTTCTCTTATGTTGAAGAAGCAGCCTCTTTTTGTTCTAGATGATTGTACTAAATTTTATCATCCTCTGCACCTCCACAGTCACACACTGCAACAGGGATGAGGACAACTTTTAGTTGTCTGCTTTAGTTTCCTACCACAGGCAATGATTAGCTTTATGGTTTCTCTGGCACAGAAAACAAAATTTATACTTTACTGAGTCAGTTTTTTTTATCTTCTCTAAGACTTGAGAATCAAGAAAATGCTAATTATTTAACATTAATATTTAACATCAATAAAATGTATTTAACATTATTTAACATTAATAAAATTTATCATCACATTAATAAAATATTTAACATTAGTAAAACATTAATTTAACATTAATAAAATATATTTAACATTAATAAAATGTATGAGCATTTAAAACTTATTTATGCCCTCAGATCCATTACTTGGGTCTGTTGTGTCACAGCTAATGCATTTTGCATTGGTTTTTATCTCTGTTGAACCATCTTTGTTGGTTGAGACCTCTAAGAATCTTACTATCACTGGAGACCTTGTTAGAAAAGTAAAATTTAAGTCCTAGATGTGGTAAATCAGAATTTACAATTTGATAAGATACTAGGTGATACATACAGATTGAAATTTGAGAGGCACTGCCACCATCAAATTTGTTGTCTGATTATTTGATTGTGAAATGTGAAAGCAATAATAATTATTTCCTATACCTTTCCCTCAAGTGCAATTACACAAATATGGATGTATAATACCATACCCCTTGAGCTCAAGCAAAGATTTGGGCGGCTGCAGCAAAGAAAATCACACCATTTCATATTTTATGGTGATTAACAAAACAAATATTCGAATAGTAAGGAATGTAGGATGCTTTTGACTTGCTTTTGCTAACTACCTCAGTGACTGTGAGTAGAGTTAGAATAAAAGTCACTCTGTTTATATCTCAGAAGATGTAAGCAATCAGAGCTGTAGATGTAGACAGTTTGTTGGAGTGCCTAATATAATTGAGAAAGAGAAACTCAGCCTTCAAATCTACTGAAAAAATGTGTGACAAACAGACATGATTTAGTTCACCTTTCACTTTTTAAAGAATGTATTAGATTTCTTTACATTTCAGGTTAGAGCTTAAGGAAAATTGTCTTACAGAATTGAATATTCCAAGAAGTTATCTGCTTCAGAGAGTCAAGAATTTAAATATGTCACAGTTATCTCTCTCTCTGTCTCTGTCTCTGTCTCTCTCTCTCCTTCCTTCCTTCTTTTCTTTCTTCCCTTCCTCTTTCTTCTTTCTTTCTCTTTCCTCCCTCTATTCCTTCTTCCCTTCCTTATCACCTCCCTCCCTCCTTTTCTTCCTCCCTCCTTCTTTCTTTCTTTCCATTCATTAATGAATCATCCATTTATCTGACCACGTATTACCTTTCTCTACTCTGTTTTTATTCATATTAACTTCATTTTTCAGTCAGAAATCTACACTTGGAGAACAAAGATGAATCCTGGGAATTGATTGGATCTCAATGGGGTGTAACTTTAAGATTGTAGGAGATCAAATTTAGCATAAGGTCTAAGTTAAACCCAAGTTCCATGGATGATAAAATTTCTAGTTTACTATTCCTTGAAATCAAACAAATTAATATGCTTTTTAAGTGAGCAGAGGTCTGTGATATTCAAACTGTATAACAATTACCAAACTAACATTTTGCTAAAAAGTATAAATAAATAGAGCAGAATAGATCTTAGGGGAAAAAAATCTCCCTTTTACATCTGTCAGAGGAAACAGGTATGGTAAAACTGAAAGGAAATCTATGCTATTACAAGAGCAAGATCAGCTTGCCATCCACGTTCAGTGCTGTGCCTTTTCACAGTTTTCCTTTTACCTAATTGTAAGAACTTAACAGCAGTTTCTCCTTTTACTATTTGCATATTGCATGCATTCAGGCTGAAACCATTTTGATCATAACTAAAATAATTTCCCAGAGTTGTTTTTGTTTCTGCAGGATCTTCCAGCAAATTATAGACAAAACAATTAGCATAATATGTAGAAGCTTCTACATATTATTAATAAAATATTTAACATATAGTTTTATGGTACCTGGAATGTGCCTGCTAATTTGGTAATAACCCTAAGATATAAACCATGTACATGTTAGTGGGGATGCAGTCATTTTTGACCCAGCTAATATATCTGCCCCTCCTTCCAACCCACATTCCTAGGATCTACTTGGTCCTGCTACCATCTAGGGCTACACTTCTGTTAGTAAGTCTCTCAATAAATTGCACTTTGTGGAACCCTAAATCTGTCTGTTTCTTTTTCATCAATCTTATGGTACTGTGGGGCCAGTTATCATCCCCTGGGAGTAGGTTATTCTGAAATATTTTTATGCATGTAGTGACAGTTAAATTTTTCAGTATCATCTAGTTACATGATTATGAACGACCACATCTAGGCCTAAGCACATTTCCCAGAGATAATAGATTTAGGCCTGGCTGGAAAAATGGTCATGATTTGTTAATGCCCTCTGAGAAAAAAAAGAGAAAGTTCTGGTATATTTTTGGATAGTTGTATTCAGTTTTGTAGGAACATTCTTAAATTTGTATATAAAGAAAAAAGAAAAGTATATGATTTGGGCTGCCTGGGTATGAGTGGATTTCCTTTGAGACTTTGTTCCACTTGCATTCCACTTGGTCCTCTTGAAACTGAAATCATGAGCTAATACTCAATTAAGAATATCAACATTCTCTCTTTGGTTGACTTGAGGCAATTCTGCTGTAACAATATTTCAGCTACCTAAATTTTCAACAAGGAAAATTTAATTGTCTAAATTTTCACAGAGTTGTGTATACTAATGAAAGTACCTCACATATAAAAAGCTGTCCATAAATATGTATTGAATGACTAGAAAGTCATCTTCTGAGCGGAGTTTGAATGTACTTTAATAAATATTAGTATCATAGTTTCTTGTTCATTTATTTAACACTGAAGAATTGTATTAAGCTCTGAAAGAGCTGGAGATGAAAGTGGTGAATAACATGTTTGTGTTTCTTTAATAATGCCGAGCATCTGAGAAATCAGAGTAAAATGTTAAAAATATATTGTAATCTGTAACATGAAGTGGGAAAATATCAATATGGACAGAACAGGAGCAGGTATTTCAGAAAAAGAACCGGTACTAATTTCCTATTGCTACTGTAACAATTTATCAAAATTTAAGTAGCCTAAAACCACACAAAATTATTATCACACATCTCTGAATGTTAGAGATCTAAAATCAAGATGGTAGTCTTTCTTGAGATTTTGGGAAGAATATAGTTCTTTGCCTTTTTCACCATCTAGAACTCACTGACATTCTTTAACCCATGGTATCTTCCTTATTTCACAGCATACTCTTCTATTGTCAAACTATTTGTCAAATTGGGCCTACCTGGATGATCCAGGATAACCTTTCTGTCTTGAGATCCTTGTTTTAATCACTTCTGTGAAGTCCCTTTCAGTGTTTAGGGTCACATCTTCATGAAATCCATGGAATATGACATAGACATTTCTGGGGAGTCATCTTTCAGCTTGCAAAGCATCTATCTGAATTTTAATTTAAATTGAGCAAATAATAAAGTATGTGACCTGAAGCATGACATATCATGTTACTAGAATCCATGTTCCTCAACTGTAAAGTAAAGCAGCAGTGAATATGATCTCCTACATGTATTCTATCTCTAACATTTTATGCCTTAAAAATATAGCAACATATGGTCATAGCATACTGTATTGAAATTCTGACTCCTGAAATCCAAAATTATGATTCTAGAAAAAAATACACTTCTCCATTAGGGAAGCAATTGTTAGTGTTCTACTGTGTCACATCAATATATTTTTACCTTTCACATATCAGAGCAATTCTTCCTTTATAAAGAAATTGGAGAGAAATAGGGTTTAAATTTTCTGTATTACCTTCAGCTGATGACAAGATTTGGTCACCTGAACACTGGGAAAGCTCTAAGCAATATTTGAAAGAGTTTACATAACCTTCTCTGTAACTAAGAAAAGTGAGTTGGAATTGTTATTCTGATTAGCATTCATGATCCATTCTTATTTTTGGTGGTCCTTCATTTAACTCTAGGGTAGGTCATCCAAGAATAATTAATTAGCATAAATTCAAGTTTCCTCCAAATTTTTATTAGAGACTCTCTTAGAAATATAATTAATAAAAAAGTACTGTATAATAGTCTTATTTGAGTCTTATTATAGGGATTTTTTACTTCATTATTTCTCAGAGCTCATATCAGCATTGGATTTAACATTACTCTATAGCTCTTTCCAGAAATAATGTGGAATTAAAATGTTTCATATCCTCATTTGATAGATGAACATATTTTGAGATTATCAGACATTTTCTCCAATCATGTAGTAGCTTAAGATTTCAAAGCAAAAAATACAAGAATTTAAAGATAAATTTCTACCCTCTAAAGATAATTACATACTGCCTACTTTTAACAAGATGGCAGTGGCCCATCAATTAATAAGACAAGAACTCCAAAATTCATCTTGGTGGCTCTATAGATGTTCATTCTGCTTTTGCAGGAACTAACCTTGATTAGGTATAGAAGAAAGTACTGCTTAGATGTTTCAGACAAGATTTTCCATCAGGGTAGCTAACTTCCTGCATCATTACTGAGTGTCTCCTGTCATCCTTTATGTCAAGATTACATTAATATGTATTTCACTATAGTACTGAATTACCTGTTTTAAAAGGTAATGGTGGTAAAGGGGAACAGGTCTCATTTAAAGTCCTGATTTGCACACTGGATGACCTTGATCAAGATACATAACTTCCTTGGATATTAGTTTTCTCATCTATAAAATGAGTTTAGAATAATTAACTTTGAAGACACCCCTCATTCTAAAACTCAAGGACTCAATTTCCTACGTTTTCAGTTTGTCACTTTTGTCATCTTAATTGACTGTCTAGTTATAGAATCCACTTTTGCCTCTAAATTTATCACCTTTTTGGTTTCATTCAGAAGACTATGTCATTATTTTTGAAACAGCATGCTCCTTCCACTTACACATGTTCAAGTGTTAAAGAATGTGAATTTATCCTTGAACTTTAGGGAGCAAATAATGTGAATGGATGGTGTCTGAGGAGGTCCTCAAAAGAGGAGAAGGGGACCTCTATTCACCCACTCACAGGGCAGGTTGTAGGTTTGGTGACAGCTGTCATAGTAAAAGAAATTTTCAAGACTCATCAGTGAGAGGCATACAGAGCCTTCTTAGGCATGAAGAGGTGCACCTAGAGGAGAATGTGGGTGCTGTCAAAGTGAGATGCAGTGAGTTATGATCTGGGGTTGGGGATTTTATGTGGACTTTAAGGTGTCTGCAAAACATATCACCTCGGATCTGTATTCCTACTGTCTATCAAGCCATGTATTTGGTAGGCTAGGTTAGAGTGCAAACCACTTGCACATGCTTGAAGGTGAGGGATTATCCCCAACTTCCTTGGGGATGGAGGTCTGTAAAAGGAAGAGCAATTTATAGCTCAAAGGTGGGATCCCTATTAGGAGATTATTGCATCTTTAAGACACTTAGGGGTCTCACTGCTCCCAGCCCAGAGGAAGGGGTTTCCCAGCCACCATCCATCCTGCCACTGCCAGCCTAGAGAAAAGAGCATTTGGGCCACCATCTGTCCTGCTGCTCCCGGCTTAGAGGAAGGGGCTTCTGGGCTGCCATCTGTCCCACCACTCCTGTCCCAGAGGTAGGTGCTTCTGAGCCACCATCCCACTGCTCCTGGTCCAGAGGAAGGGGCTTCAGGCCACCATCCCTACCACTGCTCCCGGCACCATCCCACCTCTCTCAGCTCAGAGGAGGTGACCTGCACGGGCACCAACAGCTCCCCCCTGGGCCCCCAGTCAAAATGAGAAAACACGTAAATAAGTCTCAAAACCAGACTTCCAGATCACCTACAGCAACCCCAAAGGGAAATGAGATGGAACA
>NW_004624811.1:8375962-8466963 GCF_000247695.1 Heterocephalus glaber
AGACTTTTGATGGAGTTTTTCATCTCCTGGAAATCTGTTTGCATCTGTTTTATGGATTCCATTTGTTTCCAATGTTGGGATTCCATCATGTTCCTCACATCCTCTATTTTTTTATCTGTCTTCTCTAGATTTATTAATCCTGTCTTGTACTATGAGCACAATCTTTGCTGTTATGTGAGAAATTATTTCTGATTTCATTTTTCCCAGAACCTCTTTTGTTGCCAATTCAGAGAGTCCAGGTGGTTGAGTATCAGATTGTTCCATCTTGTTTCCTTTTGGGTTTGCTGTAGGTGATCTGGAAGTCTGTTTTTGAGGTTTGTTTACATGTCTTCTCATTTCTTCGGGGAGGGGGGATGCTTCTAGTGCCCACTTGGCTCACCTTCTCTGCCCTAGAAGCATGGAATGGCGACTACTAATAAAATATTTTTAAATGAAATTAATTTTCACTTGTTAGTATTTTTCTTTGTCAATGTAATGTTCCATATGGAAATTGTCATTTAAAAATATATTTGATAAATGCATACAACTAATAAACTTGAAAAATGCATTGCAATTTATGTTAAAAAAAACAATGGTGTGTCATTGTTTAATTTTCACATCATATGGATATTATCTAATGATAGACTTTACTAGACTGTAAGGGTTTTTTTCAGAGCTAGCTATGCACATTTTTTTTTCTACAATTGTGCATAGGAAATATAAGTGAATGGAAAACAATCTTGAATCCGTAAGCCCTCTGAGTCCACAGGGGCTCAGAATGCTTTTCAATAGTTAGAAAATGTTAAGTTTCACTTGAGAATATGTGGGTAATCACAATAGGTAAAATGAAACAACTGCATATAAGAATTGTAGGCATTTCTAGTTCAGTGGCTGATCATCTTACTTTACAAACAAAATAAACAATAACATAAATATGAAACAGCCAGAAAAGGAGGAGAGGTTATGGATTATGAATAAGGGAAATCATAAGAACATTTCCAGATCAGTAGCTAGGCACAGTGCTCCCATCCCACCAGTAATCTCAAACACCAAACGCATCCATAATCAGCCTTTCAGTCTGCTCATGTGTGCACCTGGGTTCTTGTACTTCCTGTATCAGTGTAGAGCAAATGCCCAACTTTTTCCAACTATTTGTTTTAGAATGTAAAATAGAATGAAAAAACCCACCATTTCCGCTTTGGAATTTGACTGTGCTCCAGTCAGCAGTTTCTCTCCAAAGCCATTCCATCCAAATTTGGGGTACACAGCTTCAGCGGTTACCATGCACTTGTCCTCACACCTTGACATCACAGAACAAGTTATAAGTGAATCCGAGAGGCCCTGTGTATAATCTTTGTTAATTTTTATCAAATATTGCCTTGATGGTCATTGGGCCGTTTGGGTTTTTCTAAATGATTTCATGTGGAATAATGTCTTGTGCCACTGTTCAAGTGATAAATAATCTATAGATGCATTGGCAATGCCCGTGTAGGAAGGTAGAGATAGGGCAGTCACTCATCCCAATCTTTTTGCTCTCCTTCAATGAATTTCTTCAGCATCTGTTTTAAGGGCTGATTGCATTGCTCTGCAAGGCCTGCTGTGTCTGACTGATAAAGGCATAGTTAGTAAGTGAAAATCCTCACAATCGCTATGGTTTTTTCATCAAAAATATCCCCTCTCTTTTGTATTTGGTTGTAGTCAGAAACTCCCATAGTTGAGAAAACAAAATGATTTTTAAAGTCATTATGTTCATCTCTCAGTAGAGAGTCCCACCCTGCCAAGAGGCGACTTTTAATTTGGCAAGGAATACTGATTTGGATGTCACTTAAAATGTTGGTTTCATGCTTTCATGCAAATGGCTTTTTTAAAAGTTTACATATATTTGCAGATGATAACACTGAAGATTTTAATCGGGGATGTCACAAAGCGTGATGCAGTAGGAACTGGGAGTTGCTGTCTGAATTAGCTCTGTACTGAGTGTACCAACCTGGAGACAAAAACTCTCCCTCTTCTTCCCCAAGTGCCACTCTTCAGACTATTGCAGTGATGTCACAGGCAGCAGGATCATTCTGTCATTTCTTAGAGCAGAGACAGTGGAATCTCACCAAGTTCTTAGTACCCCATCTTGTCATGCTTACAAGTGGAAATTAAGTAGCTTTTTGAGGTCTTTCACTATACTTAAAATCCTAGCAACAGGGCTTTACTCAGGTGATTTGCTGAGGTGCCCTGTCATCCAGGAACACTGAACGCCCTTGGTGTGCTCAAGCTGATCAGCTTGTCTCCATAGCCCTCCATCCCCTGGAATCTTTTGTGGCCAGAGGAATTTTTCCTGCCAAATTATAAATGAGGCTACATCTTATCTCCTTAGACTCTTGGCCTTTTCCTCTCAGCTATGGTTGCCTGATCACACAGCTTAGTTTTCGAAGTTTAAATCTTGATTTAAAAATCTAATTAGGCTTTCCTTGTCTCATGTTGGTTTGGGTTCCCTCTACCAGACTAGGCAAACTTTCCAAGTTCTTATTCTCCAATGTGCTCTGTTGGCCAACGATTGTGAAAGAAAAAGAAATAGAAAATATGATAGAATTTTTGAAAAACTTTAAAAATGTATATTGGTGTCTATCATACTGAAGAATATGGACAGATGAGGAAGAAGTAATTTTTAAAGAAACAGTGTTATGTCAAATTAAATATTAGATATACCCCTGTATAGGACACAGGTAAAAGTAGGAATGAGCTTTCAAATCAATAGGTTTCTAGAGTTCCACTAAAAACTGCAGCAATAAGGAGCAAATAGAATTGTACCTGCGTACGCTCCTGTACCCTCTAAGTTAGTGGTCACAAACTCAAATGTCTCCAGGGGAGAAGGTTTTAATATAAAGAAATAAAGTCCACACATTACCACAAGGAGAGGGCACCCTATAATGATAGTCATTCAGTAGAGCCATGGTGCCATGATTTGAGGGTTTGTCTTCTACAAAACTCATTCTGAAAAGTAGTCCCCAGGCATATGTTAATGGTTAGGGAAGGTAGAGCCTTTGGGAAGTAATTAGGATTAGAAGAGATCATGAAGGTGGGGCCCCAGGACAGAATCAGTGGTTTTATAGGAAGAGAAAGAGAGGCCCGCACTAGTATGCTTGCCATGTGATGCCTGCTGCCTGTAATGACACAGCGAGAAGGCCCTTACCAGGTGTGAAGCCGATGTCTCTGCTGGACTCTTGAAGTTTCTGAAGCATAAATTTTTACCAAAGAAGTACTTTTGGACTTTGTTATTAAAATATTATGAATCACGTCTTGAAGCTGGAAGACTAAGCTGTGGCTGTAAAATTCAGCATGACTATAAACATAGCCATTGAAGATATTACAGTTTATGCCTATTACAACTTGCAAATCCTAGAGTTTTGTTGTTGTTGTTGTTGTTGTTTCAGTCTTTGTTTTCTTTTACCAAACAAACCTCTACAGTTTTCTCATGAATGAGCCAGTAGGTAGTATTCAGTTGTAACAACAGGAAACAGACTAAGACACATGGTAACATAAACTAGCACCAAAAGGTTAGCCTTTCTAACATTTTAAAATTAGGGTACCGTGATCTGCTGCTTTTTAAAAAAAACCCTCACACCTACCCTATGCTCCAGAGTTTTCTATTATTTGTGTTCTAGCCCATTTTCTGTTGTTATATCTGACCCCCTCACACACCCATGCACTGAGTAATTTATAAGAACAGAAGTTTTTTTTAGTAAAAGAAAACAAAATTCTTAGTTTCTAAAGCCCTTCATGTACTTGGCACCCCCTTGTCTTTACAAATTATTTTTAATGTATTCATTATGATTCTGATAACCACTTCTTTTCTCCCACATCCTTACTATCCTAGTCTAACCACTCTATCTGGCCTAACTACCATCAATGCCTCCTGCTCTCATTCCTGCTCTTTCTAACCTATTTTCCACATATCAAACAAGATGACCTTTTCTGAAATGCAAACTACTTCTTAGCACTCAGGTATTCAAACATTTCCAGCAGCCAATCATCTCAACTGAAGTAAAATCGAAACACCTTAACCTGACAAATTCTACTCAGTGAAGCAACTAAAGTATCTTTTGAGAACTTTACCATATTTACTCTCTGTTGACAAACTCTGGCCTTCCTACTGGTCCTTGAATATGTCCTTCTCATTCTGCTTTTGGACATTTGCTTTATTTATTTATTATTTGTGGATTGCAAACTCTAGAGTGACTTACTTCCACTTTTATTCAAGTATCTACCCTTTTAGAGAGATCTTCTCTGATTTTCCTAGAAAAAAATAAACTGCTCCTCCTTCCTTTCCATCTCTGAGCTTTTATCATTTCCTGATATTATTTTATACATGTTTCTTTATTTTCTACATCCCTCAATAAATTATAAGAACTAAAAGGCCAAGAAATCTATTTATCATTCTATAATGTGGAGAAGACTGTAATATATAGCAAATGTGCAATCATTATGTATAGACAAAATCAAATGAATGAGATGGTGTATTTCTATTACGTTATTATTTTTGTACCAGGGATCAAACTCAGGACCTTGCACTTGCCAGGCAGGTGCAGCACCGCTGAGCTACATCCCCGGCCCCTAGTGTAGTCCTACTACCAACATAGCTCAGTGATACTACCTTAATTCAAATCTTCGTTGTTCGTGATGAACTTCTCACTGATTTCACACTGTAGTAATTTTATATGGGCTCCCTGACTAAACTTCCTGAAGCATCAGCCATCATGTCAGTTCCACATTCAGAACCATCTATTCTAACTCCACAATTCACCTTTAGCCATAAATGATATTATATTTATGTTGACATCATACAAAACAAACCTGAAAACAAAAGTATTCAGAACTACATGAGAATTCATAATTACATTAGAATTACAGTAATCCAAAATGGGAGATTTTAATGACTTTCTCTGTTTCTGACAGATAAAAGAGTAATGGTTAATAATATTATTAAACATTTGAGCAACAATTTACAAGCTTGAACTAAAAGATGTGTATTCACATCTACAGAATATCCAATAATCTCAAACACAGACCCAATATATCTACAAAACTTGAACCCACAGTGGGACAATAAAGAAAAGTCTTAAAATTTAAGTTATTGTGTTCTGGAATTATATTGTAGTTTTATTAGAAGGCAATCATAAGGATAGCTAGAAAAACTGCCTTTGTGTGAAAATTATAAAAGTAAAGCAAAATAATCCAAGTGTCAAAGTAGAATTTGTAATTCAAGCAATACATCTCAGAACTGAATAGGAATGAAAATATCACATATTTAGGATACAAGTTTATAGATGAATGCATGAGCTTATGTATATTTATGAGAAAAGTAAAAATAACTAAAGATTAAGCGTTAAATGTTTCATGTTAAAAGTTAGAATAAGTAACAAATGAACAAATCTTAGGAAATTAGAGCAACAGAGAAAAGGGAAAATAAGCAGAAATCAATGAAATAAAATACATTGACAGAAACAACATATTGACATGTCAAGCCAGGGATTTAGCTCAGTGGTTTCGCAGCCTGCTGCACAAGCACAAGAACCCAAGTTCGATCCCCAGTACCAAAAAAAAACAACAAAAAAAGACATGTCAGTTTTCCTAAGTTCTAAGAATATAGGCAAATCCATGACATAATTAATATGGGGCAAAAATAAAAATTAAAGGAAGGTAGAATTAAAAATATAACAAGTATTAATAAAAAGAGAAAAGTGTACATATTGCACTAGTACACTATTTATGTACAAATTAGAAAATTTCAATGATGTGAATAAATTGCTAGAAAAGCATAACTGTATAAAGAAGTAAAATTCAGACTAATCCTGTATCTATTATAAACAACAGAATCTACTGTTGTTAATCTTTCTTCTGAGAATTTCAACCCTCATGGTTTTTCTGATAAATTCAAGAAAATATTTAAAGAAGTACAGAATTGCATTCTTACACAAGTTCTATCAAAGCATAAGAGAAAAGGTGAAATAATGTGTAATTTATTTTGTGAGGCAGTCACAAAATTGATACTAAATCTGATGAGAGTGTGAAGGGAAAATATCAATCCCAGACTTAGGGTATAAATTATATAAATTCTAAATATGAGACTGGGACACTGAATCTGGTAACATATCCGGTAACATATACAGACAAATAACCCATCATGGACAGTTGGGATTCATCACAACAGTGGATTTATCCAAGGTTGATTTTAACTTTAGCAAATCAATGAATTCAAATTAATTAGCAATGTATTAAAAAGATGTATGAATGGCATGTGATAAAACTTGGCTTTCTTTCTTGATGAAGCCTCTAACTAAATAGAAGCAGAAGTTACACAAGATGCTTGTGTTGCTCTGCTGCACATGACTTCTGACTACTTGATTTCAGGGCAGCATGTACTTTTTTTTTATCTTTCTCAACCATTCAGCTGGATATTTTTCTGCTTTCCCGCTGTAGGGCTTTCTCTAGAAAGCATGAAGGCCCTTAATCTTTCCATGAACAGCTCAGAAAAAAATTGAGCAGTTAATGCACAGGAGCAATACTCAAACAGTGGGCTTGAAAATTCTTAGGGAAATGTGTGGCTTTCACAAATAATTAAATGATATGAAATTAATATACAACCATTATATACTCAGAGGAAGGCTTAACTCTGAAAGAATGTAGAATAATTTCAAACATACCTCTGTTTGGTCAGCAACAAGATATATTTAATATCTTTTTTGTTAGACCCTGTGCTTAGTTCTGAAGAATGACTTGATGGTATGATTCCCACCCTCAAGGAATACAAAGTCATATGGAAGGTTCACCACTAGTATGTCAATTAAAATACATTATATGAAGCATTAACATAGAGATTGATTTAAAAGGCTATGAGAACAGAGAGAAAAGAGCATCTGATATTATCTACAGGAGTCAGGGATACTGCGTAAAGAAGACTCTGGGACAGCACTTTGCAGGCGAAGTACAGTGCACATTGCATGAGAAGATGAAATAGATATGCCAAGGGGGATGATCGAAAACCCAGAGGCTGAATGAACATCTGTAGAAAGAACCATTAGAAAGTGTTCTTTAATGCTAGAAGTTTTTATTAAACAGGATATATTGTGTTTTGATATCTCTGCATCCTAGAATTGAAAAAAAAAAGGCATTTAGGGGGAGAATCAGTGGTCAAAAGTACAAAGCCCTTAGGACACAAGAAATTGGGTGAGTTCTAGCACCTGAAAATAGACATGTAGCAGGGTATATAGAAAGATATGATTTCTAAGAAGTAGGCTTGACACAATGCTTTTTCTACTTCTGTATTGCTCTATTAATGCTTGGGATGTCAGTGTAAAATTCAAATGGAGCTACCTACTATAAAATTGATAGCTTGGGAATGGGTGTTTTTCCTTAAATTTATAGAATATTTCTAAGAAAATCCACCTTTCAAAGATAATTTTTTTTATTATTCATATACGTGATGTATGCCAGAGCAGATTAACTTCATTGAAGATGTAGAAATTACTATCAAAGGTCATAGTCTTCATCAGATTGAAATATAATTGGTTAATAAATGAACACTAAACTAACATTGATACATGTTCTGAGGAGCCAGGGAATATTGGCTTGGAAAAATTGTTCCCTTTTCTGCCTGCTTTTGGACTATTTGAATATTTTTTGTATCCTATTTTAAATCATCTATTTTGTTCTGGATTATGTATGTGTCTATCCATCCATTTTGATGATTACTTTGTGATAATATGTGTGTGATACATATGTGATATATGTTGTGTGAGATATGTGATATATATTCAATAATGTACTATTTGAAATAGAATGCAGAAACTTTATCTAGGATTCTTTATTCTCCCCATGTTGCCATTGTCTGAATATTACACCTGTATGTACTGTAACCTCTGTGAGATCATGCTTTATGTTTTGCTTTTACTCCTAAAACATAGTTTAAAAATTTCAAAAGGAAAAGAACTTATAGAATGAATTCTACTGTTTTTAAAAATAAAAGGGACCATGCCAATACATTCTCCTGCTTCAGATAATATAGACCTGAGACTTGTTATTTGATTCTGAAGACAGTAGAGCAAAATAGGGAGTTGTGAATTGCACTTAAACATTTTTTTCTTTTAGTATGAAAGAAAACAAATATATGCATGCTAATTTACATAGATTTCAAAACTGAGAAATCACTGCTGCCAGATAGGCCTGACTTTGGTCAAAGATGTTAAGTTCTTTATTAGTATAACACATTCTTTCAATGCCTAAATCTACTTTTTGAATACTCAAGATTGTTTCTGTTTTAACAGTTAGATCTTTGATCCATTTTGCTTTTAGTTTACAACATGGAGAGAGATATGGGTCTAGATTCTATCTTCTGCATATGGATAGCCAGTTTCCCCAGCACCATTTGTTAAAGAGGGTATTTTTCCTCCAGTTGATGTTTCTGGCCCCTTGGAAAAGAAAAAGAGAACTCAAGCTTGAATATTAGAAAACTAAAACAAAGTGAAACTGAAGAAAAACTTCTCCAAAATATTAAAGAATGAATTGGTAGTTCAAGTATAACATTTTCTTTCTGCAATGCAGGAAAATATTTTTATAACTTCTCTTATGCTAAGGTACGGAGAATGACTTTTTAAAGTGACAAATCTCATCAGACCATTAATAATGAGGTTACCCACCTCAAAGGATATTGTACTTTTCTATTGCTGGGCTAGAAAGGTTGGGGTGAACTAATGAAGTTAGATGCAGATTATGTGTTTTAAGCAGGCATAAGCATTTTAAGAGCACCAAACAAGCATGGCAGACAACTCACTATGGTTTGTAGAATCATTTTAGTGGTTTTTGAAAGATGACATGAATCTCTTCATGGAGTCTCCATTGCATCCGCAATGCACTAATTAATCTTCCTGTCTATATATCACCTTCCACCTGGTCACCTAATAACATTGCCACTCTCTTTTTATAGAAGATCTCCATCTGAGTATATTACTTCTCTTTCAGGAACATTATCTTCACCGTCAGATATTTTCTTCACCCTGTAATATTTTGAATAGGAATTTGTAAGTATATTTCCAAACCAAGAAACCTTTGGTTAAAAATCATCTAAAACATTATGAAATATCTGCTCTCTTTTCTCTCCTTTCTCGCTTTCTCTTAAGGTCTAACACACAGAAGCAAAAATGATTCCTGGATCCATCATAGATATTGCCAAGGAAAGCAAGAAATATAAAGCTGGCTATTTTTGAAGACTAAGAGTACAAATGACCTAACATTTTTAACTTCCTCTGTAACAGACTTAATTCATATCCCAAACTTCCTTTCTACT
This sequence comes from Heterocephalus glaber, assembly GCF_000247695.1. The sequence goes on from NW_004624811.1 coordinate 8,385,276, forward strand.
AGGATGACAGAAAGCACTTGTTCTGACATTTGGGTTGAAGCCACAGAGGCTAGCATACTGTTAAAGAACTTTGATCTGGATAACGGTGGCATCTAGTCCTTCTTGTCATCTACTAGTACTGTATTTCAAGAAGTTGATTCTCCTTGGCCCAAGGCTGTCAATGATCAAAAGAGAAAACTACTGACTTACTCCTTGTTTCCATTAACATGGTTTCTTTGCTCCCTGTTGAATACTTCTGTCACTCTTGCTTTTGCTGAAACACAGGGCTTGCCATGAGTGCCAGAGCTTTCTGCTTAGACCTGCCATGATCCATTCTGCTCTGGTGGTTTTCCAGGACTCTGTATCAGAAAAAAAGGATGTATTCTCTCTATATTGAAGTTTTCACCACCAATTCTTTGCACATAGCCAGCATGGGGAACAGAACATGTGGCTCTCCTTTCCCAGAGGCTTACCATGAGCATGAAACAGGGCAACTACACATGTATGGGGTTGGGGGTAGGTGCACAGAAGGAAAAAGGGTATAAAGAAATACTGAGGGAATTGCGATGAATAGCTCAGCATTGACTATCCCCATGCACACATTTTTCCCATTGTATTTTAGTTATTAAAGATGCATTGCAATCCTACTATGTACCAAAACTTTTCTACATACTGAGAATACAAACTTGAGCATAACAGATAAGGTTCTTTAACTTATGAATTTTGTGGCATAACTCATGGGATGAAAGCTAATCAACACTCAGTCTCAAAATTAATAATTGTAAACAGTTACTAAGCCATATACACCAGTACATATTTTGGCAATTGTGACAATTTATTCTTTTATGTTAAGTGAACCAGAAAAAAATGGTATTAATTTGAACAGATATATTCGTTTTGGCAGTAAAGTCTGCCAGAAGAGTTTCTTCTCTCATACATGCATGCAGACACATGCATGCACATATGCAAACACATACATAACTGGATTCAGAGAAATATAAATATAAATAGATCATCTAGTCATAAACAGAAGTGAAACATATTAAACACTGTAATTCTGAAAATTAACATGAAGATATTAAAAACTGAACAAAAAGCCACAAATCTGCTTTGAAAAATGGAGCTTTCCCATTTGTTATAATTTGATTCTCTTTTATGTACAAGTGTGGATGTAAGAGACTCCTGGAAACACACAAACACCTTAAATTAAGGGTACCACAGATATTCTGTAGGGACTGTTGGGTATCAGCATGCAATGACATTTTACAGCTTTCAAAATTTGTATGAAGCATATAATTGAATCAGAAATTTTGCAAGTCAACTACCTGATCAAGGCTGATTTGAAGTCTTGTTGGTTTCCTGCTGGGACAGGGCTACATCTCACCACAGAAAAACTTTAATCATATTGGGTTTATTTCTAGTAGGAACTATATTACCTTTCAGAATTTCAGTATGTAGGGCAAAGTATGTATTAGATACTTTTTTCTCTCTTTTTTTTTTTTGTACGGGGGATCAAACTCAGGACTTTGAGGTTGGGAGGCAGGTGAAGCACCACTGAGCTAAATCCCCAGCCAATAGATACATTTAAAGTATTGAGGGTAGAAGAATGAGTTTTTGACATTCTAACAATAGGAAAAGATAGAGGGTATGAATTTTTCTTTAAATAAATTCTAAAAACTCTTCACTCTCTCCACAATTACGGGTTTTTTTCTCTGTTATTCTACATGTGCATCTTAATGAGGATTATTGATTTACTTGCTAAATGAGCAATTAGAAAGTAAATGCAAAATAAAGAAAAGTATTTATCTGAAATTACTCTAATTCTTAGAATATCTATGGCTAGGATATTAGTATTCCTGATAGTTCAGTGGGAGAGTCAAATCAATTTGAACTTCCTGGAATCCCAAATTAATTATTTTCATACCCCATGCCTTTTAAATAAAGCACTTCAAATTTTACCTGAAATTTAAAATATTTGACCGATTTCTAAACACTCAACTTCCTCTTGATCCTGCATTGGAAATCCTCCTCCCAAGACTCTCCCTCCTGCCCCATATTTCACTAGAACCTGTTAGTACAGTCTGAGAAGCACTCAGCTACACCCATGCTGTCACTCTGAGGGAATGGAAGGTCCCGGAACTTGAGTCAGCCAGGAAATAAAATGCTCATCTTAGTATGAAAATTGAGAGCTCACTTTGGGAGTAACAATTCATGTCAAGGAACCTTACTTTTTGCTACAGGTAGTTAACCCTTGAGAACCAAAAGCATTTTACACTCTCTTTATATTTATTTATTTATTTATTTAGGTACCGGGGATTAAACTCAGGTCCTTGTGCTTGCCGGGCAGGTGGCAGAACCACTGAGCTAAATCTCTGGCCCTCTCTTTTTATTTAACAGTATCTAATTAATGATTCCAATAATCATCACTTTTTCCTGGGTCATTACTTAGTTACTCTTGGGGTTTTCCAATGATTAAAGAAAAAAGACAAGTGACGGTATCTTTAATAGAGTATTTTAAATATATATATTAATATATGTGTGTATAAAACATTATATATAATTTATAAAATATCTGCTTGAGGCAGGGAAATATAGAAAGGAAAAGCCAAATAAATGATACAAGTTTAAACTTTAAGGGAAGAAATATGAATCTGTCCAACTATTTAAATCAATCTCCTCATTCCTAGCTGACTTGGCCCAACCAGAATTCTACTTTTTAGAAGATGGGGAAAGATAATCAAGTAAACTTTATATCGTGAATATTAATATTAATTTTGGATACAAATAACTGATAAAACCTGACACAACTGATTAAATAACTTTGTTGGTAACCAAGTTAGTGGCTTGGCTCAGAATAGAAGATGTGAATTCGATGCAGTCTGGGAAAATGTGTATCTTGGTTTCGTTATCTGAAATGGATTATTTTTAAAGATCGCACACAGTTTAAAAGGTTTATAGTTTCTGATCATTTTAATTGTTCATGTAAGTTTATATATATCTTTACATTGGATTATTGCTTCATTTGGTGCTAGATTCTGACTAAGAAAAACATCTGCTCTATTGCTACCTGCTTTACAATGTAGTTTTCAGTTGCACTTATAGGTAAAGTGGTTGGACAATACACGATCCTAGGAAGGAAGCTAGGTTTGTTTTATCTAAGACTGCAGAACCAGGCATGCGGGCAGGCTGAGGGCAGCTGGGGGGCAGGGGAGGTACAGTAACCAAGAGATCACTTAGGTGACTAAAGATGAACAGGGAACGATTTTGGCAAGTTCACTTCTCTTCAACCAGCATAGCAAGGATAAGTTCTAATGTCAGAACAGGTCAGCACACAAAACTCCAGGATTAAGGAGCACAGTATCCAGTAAGGAAAAAAATCCATAGTAGGCAAGTTATGACATAATAATAACAACAGGGGTTAGAAACATTTTTCCTGTAAAAAATCAGAAACCAAGCGTATTAGGACATACAGTCTTTGTTACAGCTTCTCACTTTTGCATCTGGAGAGCAAAAGCTGCTACAGACGAGGTGTAAACAAGCAACCATAGCCACATTCCAATTAAAAACTTCATTTAAGGTCACTGAAATTTGAAATGTCATATAATTTTCACGTGTTACAAAATATTCTTATTTTGATCTTTTCAACCACTTTTTAAAAGGTAAAATCTATTCTTACTTGATGGGACATACAAAAACAGGTGGTAGGCCAGATTTGGTCCACAAGTTTTTGTTTGACAGGCCTGATAATAATAAAACACAGTCAAAAGCTTTTGAAATATGAATGAGTCTGTCAGGTGTTAATTTTAGTAAATTAAAATAGGTAAAGATTTTTATATTTTTAAATGTTATTTTATTACTTTTAATTATGTACTGAGATACAAACCAACTCATTATTTTATACTAAGCTTTAATATAAAGAATAGAAGGGGCAGCCTTAATTAGCACATGTATTGTTTGTGGGATTTATTTCATCTGTATCATTTGAACACATTTCCATTTGGTAACATAAAACTTTCTCTTACAGTAACATTTGCATTCTTCATTAACTTCATAATTATATATACATTAATGGCTTATTTATAGTGAGTTTGATAATTAATTTACATTAAGTTCAATACAAAAAATAATTTTCCAGTTATAATCATCAAAAGTATTTCAAAGATTCTTATTACTTTTTCCTGAGTTAGTATTTGTATTTATACATAAACAAATGAAGTGACCAAATAAATTTCATAGGTAGACTGCAAACCAGTCTAACGTGTACACACAAATAACATTTTTTCTTTAGTAAAACACGGGAAAACTTTGCTCGTGCTTATATTGAGCCAAATTTTGAATTTTAGTGCAAGCTAATCTTGTATTCCCTTGCCAATCTTTGTTTTGAGGAAATGTTTCCCTAGCATTTATGTGCCAATATAAAATTATGAAAAACGAGAAAAGAAAAGCTAACATTCAAAGAGATGTTGTTATTTTTAAGATCATAATGAACTACAAAATCATATTATGAATATTTCCAGGGTCAATGTAATTTTCACATCCCTATTTAATTCAATCATAGTATTTTGAAGGGTTTTAGTATATTTAATTAAAATAGTAGTTCATTCATTCATTTATTCAATAAATAATTATTGAAAATCCACATATGCCAAATATGCTTTGCAGGTGAATATATATTCACTTGAGAAATATAGATCTCCTCTGTCCTCAACCAAGTGGAAAAGATAGCTATTTATTTATTACATAATCACACAAATACCCTTGATTCATACTGTGAAGAAATAATGAAAGAAGTTATGACTTCATTGAATAGAGTGTCTATTCTGGCACTGGAAATCAAGAAACACCTTTATTTCATTTTTATTAGTATATGTTTGCAATACATAATAAATCCATTCATTTATTATAGGGAATTGGTGCATATACATACTGTTGTTGATCCTCCTTATGTTCTCTTCTCTCCTCTCCAGCATCTCTCCCCCATCCTCAGATGCCCTTCCCATCTCCACAAAGTCTCTCTGTTTCCCATTCTCTTTTATTTTACTCTTTAAATTATTTATACTTAGGGGTTCTCATATAAAAAAATCATGAGATATTTAATCTTCTATGTTTGCTTAATTCCATCTAATATTATGTTCTCAAGGAACATTCATTTTCCTACAAATAACTTAAATTTATCTCTTCTCATGACTAAGTAGGATTCCATGGTGCATACATAACACATTGTTTTTATCCATTTGTCTGCTGATGGACATAAAGACCTCCAAGAAGTACTTTTCAGGCAAAGTCTGAGGCAGCAAGTGCATAGCCATGAAGGGCAGAGCTGGAACAATCCCTACATGGAGAGTTCATAGTAATTCAGGTGCCCAAATGCCAGTTTGTTGGAAAGAGGAGAGCTAAATGGAGAGCAGTCCAACCTAGGCAATGGTGAAAGGCAGGTATGATTATGTCCTTATAAAGGGCTTGGTGAAGGCCTCAGCCTTCAGCCTAGGAGTCATGGAAGAGTTTTAAGCAAGAGAATGAATGATTTGATTTCTGTTTTACTATATGAATGGAATGGGAACAAAAGTTTTCTGAGGAGTATGTGCAATGGCTTTTGTAACGGTTCATGTCAGTGACGAGAATTTTATGCAAAGTTGGTTGTTGAAGATACAAAAAAATGCACACAGATTCAAGAATTATGTTGAAAGTAAATAAAATTGGACAATTGGTTCTGTTACATTCTTTGTGTCTCATAGGTACATAAGCCTTTCTTGATTATCCTGTACTCATCTTATTCTTTGTTGTACAACATTCTTTTATTACTTTGCATTTTATAGGAATTGGTTCTTTCTTATTGACAATTCACGTATGTAAGCTTTATGAGGGTTGAGAATATGTCATTTTTTGTACATCACTACATTTCTACCATAACACAAAATTTGACACAGAATACCTCTCAACACATATTTATGATATAATGAATAAATAAACTGAGGTTTGTGAACAGCTGCATTGAGATATATGGCCTTAATTTTTTTTTTTCAGGAATGAAGAATGAGGTCAAGGTTTGTATGGAAATCTGATGACATGCATTTATTACTCTTTGCCATGAAAGCAGTAGAAGTACCATAAAACTAGTTTTTAGATTTTTAAGATTACATTGAACTTCTAAATTTCAAGGTAGAGATTTACATGAAGTTGTAAGAAAGAAGTTTTAAAATTTCAAGACAGAGACGTCTCGAACAGTAGTTATATCTAGTATGTTCATCACCTATCATAACTAAGATATTGGTATTGATGTAATTAACATACAGAACATTTCTCTTACCGCAAGAGTAACTCATTTGACCACTCACCTTCTAATCTTAAATCCCAGCGATGACTAGTATAGTCTCCATGTTATAGCTTATATCTAGATGTCCCTCCAAAGCCTAATGCACTCACAGGTGGGGCTTTGGGAAATAACTGGATCATAGGTGTGTGATACTGAATTACTTCACTGATCAGTTTAGTGAAGTTCTGGGTGTGGATGATGGACTTACTAAAGAGAGAAGACTCATACAGGATGAAATACATCCAAATTGTTTCAGCTTTTGGTTATTATTTAAGCAATCTTTTATAAACATTCAATACAGGTTTTTGTGTGAACACAATTCTTCATTTTTCTATGATAAACATGGCCAGAAATGCAACAACTGAGTGATAATGTTAGTTGCATGGTTTTTAGAAAAAATTGTTTGATTTTACTATTGAGTTTTAAAATTTTATATATATAAAGCTTTTGTCAAACATGTGTTATGTACATATTTTCTTCTAGTCAGTGTTTGCCTTCTTTTCAGAGAACAAATTTTTAAAAGTTTGATGAAGTCTAATTTATTGATTTCTTCCTTATGGGTCATCCTTTTGATAACAAATCTATGAACTGATTGTTCAGCTCTAGATCCCAAATATTCATTTTATTTTTTTTCTGAAAATTTATATTTTGTATTTAAGTCCATAGTCCATTTTAACTTTTGAATAAAGTTAGGCATCAGTAAATTTTTCAATTCATTATTTATTTATTTATTTATTTATTAACTTCTACCTATACATATCTCATTGCACCTGAATAATTTGCAGAAAAGCTCTCCTACCTTCATTAAGTTAGTTACACCATGGAGGCCAAAAATTAAATAGTGGGAACCAAATCTCTTACCAGGGTGCATCTTATTGACTTCTTATTCAGTCTTACAATAAAGAATCTGTCACAGCTACAGCAGTGTAAGAAGAACATGGTACCAGTAGCTTAAATCATTTAGGAATGAGGATATATTAATCTTATTAAGTAAGTCAATAATACCAGTTTAGTTTCTAACTGAGGATGACAGCAATCTAAACTGAGCAGGACAGGAGGAAGATGGTAAGTGCGCAGGACAACCTGAGACCAACAATAGTACGAGCACTCATTTCTTCTATGGCTGTATTTATTACCACTTCCACTCCAACAACAGAGAATTCAAATAAATAAGGAATCAACATTATTGCATTCACCAATTTAAATTTTAGCCTTTCAATCTCAGAGCCCTACTACTTCCCCTCCTGATTTTGTAGTAGATACAGGAGAGTTGAGAATCAAATCTTCCCAGGAACACTGAATCTCATAGTTAAGCTGCAAGCTTGACCCTTTGGTTGCAGAAGAAGGGACCGTCCATAATTCTGCTACTGAGGAATCACTTCCTGTTATGACACTTCCTGTTAAATTAGGGATTTGTTATTATTAGCATTTTCTTTTTAATCCAGTGCATCATGATGCAGCACTAGGCAGTGAATTCAATAATATTTTTGTTATGAATCTCCCTCAATTTTTTTAGTTGCTGAGATAATGTATAGTTATGATAATGTTACCAAGTTCCTAAGGGACAAGAAAAATAATATTTCCACTGACTCAATACAGGCATTGAGACTAGAACCACTTCATTCATTAGAAATTAAGAAACAATAAGGAATGGCATTGGAGATAAATATTATTTGTGTTGCTAATATCAAGCTTAGAAATTAAAAAAAATTCATTTGGGGCATTGAAAACTAATCCTCTTCAATTATAGAGATGAATATATTAGGACACTTCTTCAGTCTAAGCTCAGAGGTATCTCTTGCAATAAGCAAGACATCATAAGATAATGTACAAAGGTTAACAGATACAAGCAAGTAAAATACCCTTAGAAGAAGCCATCAAAACCATCAAAAAGAACTAAGTGCACAAAAACTGAAAATATAAAGTAAAAGAAATCTTGCATTAATATTTCAAATTATTCAGAGCATAAATAAAAACAAAACTATTAATATATTAAAGTAGTTTTAAAATTTGGAATAAGATTTTAATAGATCTTATATAAGAGAAACATGGTATTGAAATAGAGAAGACTTTGAAAATGATAAAATATCCTGGCACTCTATTCTGCTCTTTGGTCTGTGTGTCTGATTTTATGCCAATACTATGCTGTTTTAATTACTATTGTTGTTTGGTCACCTTTCTAATTTCTGGAACACAACAGCTGAAACCCTTAACTTAAAGGAGAAGAGGTTTAATTGGCTCATGGTTTCCAAGAATTCAGTCCATGCTCAGCTGGATCAAAGGCAGGAATATTATGGCAGAATGCTATGATGAAGCAAAATGGCAAACTATTGGATGATGGCAGGGAGCAGATCATGGAAATAGCTCCAGAGAGGAAGAGGGGAGGGGGCAGGTATCATTCTCAAGGTTACATCTCCGTGACTCACCCCAAAGTGTACCTTACTAAATAGCTGTGCAGCGCTGAAGCCTATCAAGTTGATAGACCAGCCTGTCCCATTGCTTTGTGGTATCATTTGAAGTCAGGTATGTGATGGCTTCAGCTTTTTGCACAAGATAGCTTTGGATATTTTGGTCTATTTTGTTTACACATAAATTTTAGGTTTTGTTTTCTACTTCTGTTAAGAATATCAGATATTTCAATGGAGATTATACTGAATATGTAAATTGTATTGGATAATATTGGTCATTTTAGCAATATTTATTCTTCCAGTCCATGAACACGAGAGGTTGTCTCACTTTCTGTGTGTCTTTATGTTCATTTTCATTTCTTTCATCAGACCTTTAAATTTTTTATTGTAGAGGTCTTTTACTTCCTTGGTTAAGTTTATTTCTACACATTTTATATTACTTTTCTAGCAATTATGAATATAATTATTTTAATGATTGTTGTTATACAAAAACTCCTATAAAAACATAGGGGAAACACTCTAGGTATTTCTTAGATTAGATAAAAACCCCACAAAAATCCAAATAAAAATAGACAAATGAGGCCCAGGGATTTAGCTCAGTGGTTCCACTGCTCGCCTCAAAAGCGCAAAGTCCAGAGTTCGATCCCTGGTACCAAAAAAAAAAAAAGACAAATGAAATTATATCAGACTAAGAAATGTCTGCACAACAAAGAAAACAATCAATAGAGTGAAGAGGCAGTCTAAAGAATGGGAAAATATTCTACAAACTATTCATCTGACAAAGGATTAATATCCAAAGGCAAAAGATATAAATAGATACTTCTCAAAAGAAGAAATTTAAATGGCCAGCAAACTTATGGAAAAAATGCTCAGTATCATTATCATTAAGGAAATGAAAATTAAAATCCCAATGTTATATCATCTCACCCATTCCATATAACTATTATCTAAAATACAAATAACAAATGCTAGTGAGTTTGTGGAGAAAAAAGAAACTTGTATACATTGTTGTTAGGAACATAAATTAGTACAAGAACTATAAAGAACATTATGGCGTTTCCTCAAAGAACTAAAACATACTCTATATATTTTTATTGACAAATAGAATAATTAAAAAATAACAATAGTTAGGGCTGCGGATTTAGCTCATTAGTTTCGCTGCCTGCTGTGCAAGCTCAAGGATCTGAGTTCGATCCCCGGTACCAAAATAAATAAATAAATAAATAATGACAATAGTTCAATTAACCAAACTCTAACAATATAAACATGCTAAGAAAAATTCAAATTATATTGAGCAAAGAATTGTCAGTCCTTCAAAAACATAAAATTTCACACATATAAACTTATGAACTGACATTTAAAAGAAAATTTAAATAATATTAACTACTTGAATATAACCTTTTAAATGTTGATTCTAAGAATATAATGTGTGATTTGCATTCATAAAGAAATATACTTTTCTGAAAAGCATGTGGATATTTTTTCAGTGATCACATATTAGAACACAAGGGAATTTTCAAAAACACCTTAAAGTCACTGTCATATATTCTTCATTTGCTGAAAATAGAATTGCACAGAAATGTACAAATGATGAAATTTTAGTAGAAATAAAATGGTTGGAATGAATCTCAGTAATATATATCAAAACATATTATAATTTGATAAAAATAATAGTATTAAAATAAAAATATTAATACAACAGAAAAATAAGTATAATCAGTTGAGCTTTCAATTTAAAAATTTCAGAAAAGAACAAAAAATTAAATCCTAAAATATTCAAAAATAAAATAATAACATAAGACCAGAATTCAATGGGGTGTATAATGGAGGAATCAAGAGAGAACAACAACTTCAAAAAATTTAAAGATGGTTCCTTGAAGGGCCGAGGATTTAGCTCAGTGGTTCCGCCACCTGCCTCGCAAGCGCAAGGGCCCAAGTTTGATCCCAGTACCAAAAAAAAAAAAAAAAAAGACGGTTCCTTGAAATGAAGCATCTAAATAGAAAAATGTTTTCCAAAATGGATCAAGAAAAACCATAACACACAAAAATATTAGTGATGACATATGGCAAAATATCAGATGATAAAGACTGAAAGAGGGAGGAACCATTATAGCACATGGTCACATGAAATCCTAGGCTGCACTATTATAAAATCAGATGAAGAAAAATGATATTTCTACAGAAATGTCAGGCATAAAATAATATGTAGTATCATGTTTGATTATAAATTCTATGTTTTAAAAGATATTCCAAAATTCCTAAGATTCAATAAATACAAATGATCTGTGAGTGATATACAAGCTACATATAGTAATAACTGAGAAAAATGTAGACATTTAGCTCAAACAAAGAAAAGATTTTTGGAGAGGTTTGAGTCGAGTCCAAGCATTGTAAGGATTGCTACGTGGAAGATGGTGTTTTAAGTTCTTTTAAGTTCTTAAAAGGTCTAGTTATAGGGAAAGAAAGGATGAAAGTTTGGGGCTGACAGATTTGAACTTAGCATTAGAAAGAATGAAGATAAAAAGTACTTACTTAAATAGATTAAGAATTGTACACATAATGGAACTGTCTGCTTCGTAAAGAGTGTTTGCTTTCGTCACTGGAAGTGTTAGCTGCAGAAGCAGAGAGCCTGTCTGAGAAGCATAGGATCCTAGTTGGAGACGGATACAACCTGATGGTCTTCTCAGGTTTTTTCCTGTTGAGGAATGTGGGATTTATTTACCAAACCTGAAGTTTTTCTCATTAAACAGCCATGAAAAAGAAATATTATTTTTCAAGTCTCATATTATCTCCTTGAAAGCAGAGAGTCTGAGTAATCCACTTGCCTTCATGGCACCATTTCTTAATACTGTTTCCAAATATTTCAACAGAGGCAGTGAGCTTCTTTAAACACCAGTCTCAGAGCTGCATGTAATGTGTAACATACTCCTCCCTTGAGGAATGAAACAGGATGCCAGGGCGAAGTTAGTGTTCTGAACTGTTTGGTTTGATAGGAGATATGTAGCAACCCTAGTAATACTCTAAGTTACTAACTTATCACAGATTTATAAATTAAAAATTAGATAGACAGATGACAATGAAAAGAGCTTTTCCAGTTCAGTCATTTGCCTATACAAAGTGCCTATTGCACTGGTCCTTTGCGGGCAGGTCTACGCTGCATCATTGGAGATCTGTGCAGCGGGTGATCGGTGCCTTCACATTTTCCAGCGGGTGGTTGGGAAAGATTTGCAAAATGCTCTCTGCTTCACCACTATTTTCCAAACAATTACAGTGGGGGCGCCTGGGATGGAGTTTCCAGGACACCATTTCACGGATCGTTGCTCCAGTCCCACTTACTGGTACAAGAACAGTGTTCTTGTTTTGCATCTTTCCTCACTGTGGGAATCCAGCTTTTGTGCCAAATATGGACACTTCTTGCTGTGAGCACCAGGGATTCCCACAACGTTCCAATTTACTGTGGTTGCTGGCCTCCACAAGATAGTAAACCACGCTTGCATTGTTAAGATCATTATTCTGAATTTCTTCTTCTTCATGGGTTTTTCTTTCTTCTTCTTTTTGTTTCTTTTGGCCCATTTGAAACAATAATGAACCAGGGAAAATAGACATACTGTAAAAGGCAAAAAATTGTAGCATCCTTTTCTTAAAAAGCCCATAATCTTTATCATACCGTCCCCTATATTTCTGTTGGCATAGAACCAAGTTTCTTTCACAGATTCTTCATGATTGTCCTGTCTAATATGATAGCCGCTAATTCACATGTAGTTACTGAGAACTTGAAATGTGACCACTGTGACCAAAAGTGAAATTTTAATTGACATGAGGTCTGCTACATGTGCAAAACATACAGTGGGTCATGAAAACCTAGTAAGAAATAATTAACATTTCTCATTAGGTTTTGCATTGATTATATGTTGAAATTTCAGATACATTTGGATAAAATATATTATTAAAATAATCTCACTCATTCTTTTTACTTGAATTGTGGCTACTAGAATATTTAAAATTATATATTGGAAAGAGCTTGTTTTTAAAATTGACTCTCTCTATCTTTATCATTTTCTCTACATTTTTAGCAAAACATTTTAAGGCAATTGACTATCACATATATTATCAATACTATAATAGTATTAAAAGTAGAAAAACTAAAAGTTAAAAGGGAAACAAAAATACCAAACTACTAAGGAAATTTAATTAGTACAATGGTATACTCAAAGTAAGAATTGAATAATAGCTAAAGTTTAGAAACAGCCCAATTGCCCATCAGCTGGAGACTGGATAAAGAAAATGTGTTTTTTTTATACAATGGAGTACTACTCAGCCATAAAGAACGAGAAACTAGAGATATTTATAGCTACATGGATGCACATTGAGTCCATCCTCTTAAGTGAAGTAAATAGGACACACGTGTAAATACCAAATAGTTTCTCTAGTGTGAGAAACTGAAAGTGTAATTAAGGATTAAATGATTAAAATGAATAATTGATAATTTGAAATAGGAAGAAAAGGCTCAAAGGGGTAGGGATGGCAGGAGGGGAAGGGGAGAGATCAGAGTTACAGGCTGGAATCTGGAAAGAATCCATATATAGCTTGTGTTTAAAACTATAGGAAGAGATGTAGATAGAGACTAGGCTGGAGCTCATCAGTTGGTTGGGAAGGAAGAGTCACTGAGATCAAAGGAGAGAAGGGTGTGTTTCCAGAAGAAGCACATACAGCTAGGTACAGTACACAGTACTCGATAGTGTGATAAATGACTGCTACTGTTTTAGGTACTTATCATAACATGCTGTGCTTTTCATCCTTTAGAGCATAATCCTACTTATATAAAAGAGTTTACTGTAAATCAGTGTGCTGCTATGCCAGTGGTAGCCTCATGTATCTCGGGTTTAACTGCGTATTTGGATAATATCAAGGGGCCGTCACAGATGATCGACGTATACCTTTTCAGTTTGCACTTAGAAGTTGGCACTCTGTGTGGTACTTTGCAATACACACAGATGAAATTGCCTAATAACATATTTCTCAGATTATATTTCCATCACGTGTCACATGACTGTATTGAAATTAAAATTTTAAAAAATGGCCTATGTGGAGTCTACTAGCTAATTAGAATTTTTTTCCAGACCACTATTTGTTCAATATTAGTTTTGAAAATCTTTCTAAAACAAATCATATCCCCTGATGTCTTGTTAATGCTTGAGATTTTTTTAAATTATATGGAAAAATGTTTAAGTACTTTTCAGTTTTGCTTTGGTTGAGTTCTACTATATTTGAATGTGATTATAGCTTTTTTCCCTTGCATTGTATTTCTTTGAAAATTTTTAATTTTTGTATATGTGTGTGTTTGATAATAAAGTTATACATTTAAAATTAAAAAAAGGATTGAAGCTCTAAGAAACCACAATAATGTGAGAAGTAGGAAATATAAAATCCATTAATTGATCCATCCATTTGATATAGTTATTGCACTACTACTATAGGTTAGGAGAAGAGACTGCTGAGTATGCTCTAGAGGACAGCTTGCTTTAACACAGCCCTGTCTGTGATCATTTTCTTCTTTCTGCGGCCTTCAGCTTCCTGAGTCTCCTTCTATTAAGTCCTTGAACTTTGCTTTGTGAATAGCTCAGGAACTCTCTTTCCCACACTATTTCCATCAATTTGATAACATTCCCCATGACTCTGAAGTCATCTGGGAGGTGTGGATGGAGGCATGCTCTATAGCAAGAAGCACTCCATAGACAGCAGCTACGCTGATGCTTTGAAACCAGAGTTTGGAGACATAGGCCCAAATCAGTAAGCCTCAGGTATGCCCCTAAAAAACTCCCTACTTAGCAATCAGTGAAACAAGTTTTAAACAAAATGAGCATATTGACTCACCCAAAGGCAGCACTGGAAATGGTTAAAGAACACAGTTTACAGATTTCTACTCTACATTCATGTTTCGGCTCTTCCACCATTTGTAAGAACTTGGAATATTCTTCAGCTTCTTTGAGCCTCAATTTCTCATTTCTTAAGTGGAAATTACAAAAGAATCCATTTTGTTGGATTTTTCATGAGGACTAGTTAGATGGTACATACAGATAAATTGCTTGGACAACCTGACATACAGGAAGTAGTCAATGAGTCATCTTTATTACTTTTGTTATTCTGTCTGCTCCAAATTTCGGTAGTGGTGAAAGTGGAAATTTGGGATGAACTATTTAACAGTAGTGGCAGAAAGTGACTACATTCCCTATGTCTACTTGGCATTGAGTCTGGTGCTGCAGAAACAGCCATGAATAAGACAGCCATATCTCTGACCTCACAGTGCATATGGGCCATTAAGGGCTACACAGAATCAAACATGAATCAAGCATTGGATTTAATGATGTAGCCATGGTGGAAGGGCATAGAGGGTGCTTTGAGGGAACCCCTACAGGGCCTCCTACCTCAATCCTACTGACTGTGAACACAGGTGAGCAATTCTGCTTTCTGCTGGAACATAATGATATATACAAATACTTGGAAAACAGATCATTGAGGGTTAAGATATTTAACACCTGGTGTCTTCATATAGACGCTATCATATTTTGGTTTTAAATTATTAAAGACTTATGGAAAAGAAGTTGGCAATATCTATCAAGACCTAAAATATATATTGATAGCCAAGAAGTCCACTTTTAGAAATTCTTGTCTAAAAAGAACCAACCTTAAGGGGGTCTAGAGGAGGATGAGGCAGAGGGACAGTGCAGGAGCCCTGTGCCAGAGCCAGGAGTGCCACAGAAAAACAGGAGCAATGGCAGTGGTGTTGCAGGTCTGTGATGGGAAAGATAATGTGAGGAGGCAGAGGTGCTGAGCAGGATCCGGTAAGGCTGCTCTTTATGTCAATCTAAGGAGCTTCAGTTTAATCCCAAGTGGAACAGGAACCCTAATGCGTAATTGCAAACAGTGCAAAATCCATTTCAATTATTATCCCTTTAAAGATAACTTTGAATATGTGTAGGGAATAAACTGGGGATAGGTTTGGGACAGGCAAGTATAGGCAATTCTTGGAGAAATTTTTAAAATATAAGGAAACAGAGCCCATTTACTTACAATCATCAGGAAGCCGCTTGGAGTAGTACAAAAGAAACAGTGGTTTGTTGTTGTTTTTGTTGTTGTTGTTGGTTTGTTTATTTAGAAAGAGCAAGGAAGGACTCTCCAGGTCTGTCCAAAGAGGTGTTCAAACTAGGGATTTAAAAACCATTGAGAGTCAAAGTACCATCTGCCTGCATTTTTTGTTTGTTCTGTTTTGTTTTGCTTTGCTTTATGGAGCCATACAAGTTCTTGTTCCTGATGTTTTTACGTTCTCTTCACTTTCTTTTAATTTATCTCTAAGCATCTATATATTCCCCCCACCATCAACTCTATCTGAACTTCTAATTGTCCTTCAACTAATTCACTTAGTGATTATGAAAGTGAATAACTGGCAACAGGACTAGGTACTTAATTCGCAGGGCCCAGTGCAAAAGGAAAATGTGAGTTCCTTGCTCAAAAATTTAGAATTTTAATATAACAATAGTAGAACATTAAATCAAATATGGTGCTATTATAAATTTAGAGCCCTGTAGACAGCCCACAATTAATAACCACAAAGTTGGCACTGATTGGCACCTCCCAATTTGAGAAATAGGGAGACAACCAGAGTGACTGAGAGTCTTACTCCACCGGCCTTCTGTCTCAATCATTTTCTTCTTGCTGTGACCAATTCCTGTCACCCACAACTTAAAGGAGAGCTTTATTTTGGCTCGGTTCTGTACAGGGTTCAGTCCATAATCATCAGCTGACTCTAAGGCAATAAGACATGTCAGAAAAGCATGGGGGAGGAAAAGCTACTCAGTCCGCTATACCCGGGAAGTAGAAAGTCAAGGAAGAAGCCCATAAGGGAGATAAAACTCTGGGTCTCACCCACAGAGCCCACCTCTTCTGAACAGACCCCACCTCCTACCAGCAAGTCAGCTGTAAGCCTCCATGATCCAACCACCTTCCAAAACCCTTCCTAGGAGGCTCTTGAGGGACATACAGATATAAAACACAACACCTTCTAAAGAGGAAAAATAATTTTTGAAATGTTCAAAGTAATTGTGCTCTTTATCATTTCTTGATTCTCAATTTAGTCCACAAAATTTGCCTCTTACTGTAAATGAGTTTCATCTCAAATCAGCAAGTGAAATAGCAATAATAGATAGCTTGAAATAAATCTTCAAAAAGAATTCCAATGCCCTTGACAACATACGTGCTTTAAAGTTGCAATTTGAAGTTATATTTCATACACAGTATCATAGAATGCATCAGAAACTTGCTTCTCAGTCTATAATAAGTGTTTCTGAATGGTGGAATTTAAGCCAAGAAAATAAGCAGAGCAACATCTGCACAGGGTGATGAATAAAAAGGTAATGATTATCTGTAATACTGAGGAAGTTATTCACTTAAGAGACATTATAAAAAGACTTAGGTCCTGAAATTTGTACAGTGCCCAGCAAGCTTATCTTGTAAATGTGGAAATGCATCAGTGGTCATATTTAATGTCAAGTATCATAGATACCACTGTTGTACAACTTCAGTGACAAGGAATATCTTATCTGAGCTAAGTACTGGCAATGTTACCATTCAGGTCTTCCATCAATTTGAACTTTAACAGAACCTCCACTTAAAAAAAAAATTTGTATTTGTTTCCTAAGATTCATTTATTCATCTCTAAGGCAAGTGTTAGTAAGATGAGTACCTACTGAATCACTCCTAATACTATATTCTAATATAAATTTGATTAAAAATAATTATTTCAGAGTGTTTGCCCTCAAATATATGAATATTAGTGCTTACAGAGAAGACTCCTAAATGTAATCCTTTGCCAGGAGTGACTAAAATAAATAATATATTTACTAAACACATGTACAATTAATAAAATGAATTTGATTAAGGAAAAACAGGGACAGTTATTTTTCAGGAACCCTACACCTCATGTTATTAGATTTTAGAGAGGTTTTGGAGTTCAAAGCTTCCACATAGAACATATTTTCTTCACCAAATAATTTTTTTCTCTTGCCTAGTTGGTTGCCAATAGAAACATCCTCCTGGATGATATGAGTTTAGCTTAATAAATTGTCCTGGTTGGGAATTACCACAAGATGGAAGAGGGACACTATCCAACGTGATCTCATAAATTACAGAATTGGAAACAAACCAACATTTTGTGGAAGTAATCCTTACTTTTGCAGAATGTACTGTTTTTAGAAAGTCCCTTGATCAATATGATTTTTGCTCCATTCTCTGTCTACTGATTCAATATCAGAACCCATTTAAAATTCCCTCAATCATGAGCAGATTGTGAAGGAAACTGCAGACCTCAGGAACCAATTAAAGCTGAACTCACCTCCTCCTGACCATTCCACAGCAGCTGTTCCCAGAGAAAGCTGGAAGGAGCTCAAAGAAAACCCACTTTGGAACAGAATCACCTGGAACTTGTAGAATCCGTTGGAGCCCATGCTGCCAGGGGCTCTGGCATCTCTCTGAGCTGTGATTTCATTTAGCTTGAATGTAGTGTGCTGTGCCGGGTGCTAAGGGTAATTCAGAGCATCGATTAGACATGGTTTGTATCCTCAGGAATCTTACAATTTAATGGAGAAAATAAGATCAACACACAGTCCATTAAGAGAAAGTAGATACACATGTATGCATAAAAATATTGATTTAAGTTTGGGAAAAGGAGGACAAGGATTTAGATGCTAATCAGGAAAGTCTTGCAGATCAGCCTTTCTGTGAGTCTGACTGGAAGGAAAGTTCTCTCTGTGCTGAACGGAAAGATATCCTGGAGCTTCTCTCCTTCTCCCCTCTTCCCTCCCTCCTCCTTCCTGTCTTCCTGTCTTCCTTCTTTCCTTCCTTCTTTCCTTCCTTCCTTCTTTCCTTCCTTCTTCATTCCTCCCTCTCTTCTTTTCTCCCTCTCTTCTTTTCTTCCTCTCCTCTTTCTTTCCTCTCTTCTTTATTCCCTTCCCTCCACCCTCCCTTCCCTCCAGAGGTCTGGGTTCAGAAGAAGGCATTTTGTGCTCAGGGACTGTAAATCATGTCCTCACAACTGACTGCTGGGCTACTGGATGATGCTGTGGAGATATTTTCACTTGATCTTCTAATAATCTTGGATTATCGTATTTGGAGTGTATTATTATCTCTGTCCTTAGCTCTTTACCTGTCAAATAAATTAGTGTAAAATAACATCTCTTTCATTAAAAACATACTAGTATTTTGACAAAATGCTTACATCGCTTTTTTTTTTTTTTTTTTTTGGTAAGGGGAATTGAACTCAGGACCTTCCACTTGTGAGGCAGGTGCTGGAACCACTGAGCTAAATCCCTGGCCCTATATTGCCTATTTTTGAGGTGGATTCTGTAATTCATATATGAGGAATTGAACCTTATATTTACTATCTGAAAGCCTGTGTTTCTCCAGAATTTATGGTCAGTATCATGCTTGATTTTAGGTTTAGGATGATTTTATGAAAAGGGGCTGCCTAGGTTTTGTAGGATCATTGCAGTTCCTGGGCAATCCCAGGATCATCCAAACAGGCCTGCACAATCATCTGTTACATTCCTATACTTCTCACACCCTGTTGAAATAACATGATTTCACTGAACAAACAAAACATCCCACTGAACAAACAATGCAGTTCAAATTGTGCCTTCAGCATGTGATGAGTGGCAGCTGGCAGCATCTCCTCCTCCTCCTCCTCCTCCTCCTCCTCCTCCTCCTTTCCTTTCTCCCCTTCCTCCTTCTTCCTTTTGTTTCCAACATTTATGGAGTTAAAATTCTCTCTCTCTGTCTCTCTCTCTTTTCAATGTCATCAAAGCCCCCCCCCCACCTCCTTGGGGGGGTTTGGGAGAAAGACACAGATGGTATCATTTGCAAAAGGAAAGCTGAGAAATTGCACATATACTCTCAGCTTTGTGGTAAAACTGATGCTAGGATTCTTGCTTGGAGTATGCAGTTCGATACAGGCGCATGGGTACCCGAAAGGGTGAGGCCAGCCCATGGAGGGCAGTGCAATAAATTGCTGGGGCTGATCCAACAGCAGAGCGTGTGAGCGTGTGAGCTATTACACTTTGGCAGCTATTTTATTTTCCCTGTATGGAGTTTCAGACCTGTCTTGTACACTGAGATAGGTTTCATCTGGTTAGAACTTGTGTCATATTTAAACTTCCTTCAGATCTTTGGAGTTGGAGGGGAAAAAAATAAAAATAAACTTAGCGTAGCTCATAGCACACTGAAATGATGTTGGGGTTGGGAGAGGGGCAGTAATTGTGCCCAGATAATGTTGTCATACTTTGTAAAGCCTTTAATGCTGGAATTTATTTATTAATGATGCATGGGTTATTACCCACCATCTGTCTTGTGTTAGCAGTGGGCTGTTTCAGATTATGGTAATGTGTTTCTGATTTGAGTTGTGTTGAAAGCCAGAACAAGGCATCTCATGTGCAGTCCTCTTTGAGGCCTGCTGTTTTCAATTCCTCTTCACAGAAAGGGCTTTTATTTGATTTGTTATGGGGATTTTTTCTTCTGTTGCCAAAACAGCTGCAAGCCTGGAAGGGAATAAGACACAGAGCCACATCAAACTTGTTAGCTTGTAAAAAAAAAAGAAAGAAAAAAAAGGAAGGGGGAATGTTCCAGGAACCAAAAGAAAAGAAAAGAAATAAAAAGGATGTGGGAGAGAAACTAGAAAGGAGGAAGGGAGAGAAAGAACACACGTGAAAGAGAGAGGCCCGTTTGGCTTTCATATCAAGAGCGTACAAACATGTTTCTATGTATTATAGATTACATTGCAATGTATTTAATTAATTATATCAATTCACACTAAACAAAATGGTTTTCTTGTAACATAGTTTTAACAGTCTTTGTGTGAGTAATGCAATGAATAAAAGTTTCCAATTAACTAACAAGCCTTTTCTAATCATCAATACAAGCATTCAATTTTTTAAACCTTAGTTTTTTTTAATGTGCTGAATAAAATTGAATTTGTTCATGAATGGGGGAAGAAGTAATAAGTAACAGGCAAGCATCCCTGGCCTGTTGTACATATTCACCCTAATCAAAGTTCTTTGTATGTCTAGCTCACTTTGTATTAATTGCCCACAGTTCACAACATTATTGGTGGATGTGTTCTGTGTCTGGCCTGAATAATACAGTAGCCACAAGCTAATAAGGGTATCGCACACTTGAAAAGTGGCCAGAGTAACTAAATAAATTTTGAATTTTATTTAATTTTAATTCAAATTTAAATAGCTCCATGTGGCTAATGGTTACTGTCTTGCACGGTACAGTTGTAGAATTAACTGAAAAAAGGAAGAAGCAATTTCTTCCTTCTGTTATATTGTAAAAACAATGGTTACAGCTTACTTTTAGCCTGAAGAATTTGTTTGAAAGATTTTTCTTTCTCTTGATGTATTATTCAAAATTAGTAGCATTAAGGGTTTTTCTCAAAGTCCACTGACAAGACCTTTCTGGAAACAAGTTCATAAACGCTTCTGTCTATTGAAATATGGACCTACAAGGAAACTCAGCATTTCTTTGCCAAGAAAAAACCATAAAGAATCTTAACTACAGGCCTCAAATAATAATGAATCTTCTCACACTGAAGGTATTCAAGAACTCATTTTAAATTTTCTTACTTCAATTCTCTCAATTCATATTAGACACAATCTAATTGTCTCTAGAATGTGGATAGGTTCGTGTAAAAGCCCAAAGCCATGTGAAACTTATATGCGCACAAAGGCTATACTGTCTGGATTACAATCAAATTTTTAGAAATTATATTTGTTATAATTAATAAACATATTTGGGGGTATTTTTTGTAACTCTTCCTTTTCATAGCTTTTTTTGTTGATGAAGAAGCTGTACAGAAATGATGAGATAAAGAGATATAGCAAGGACAAGATAGCTGTTCACCATCCGCTGATATATTTGGCCCCAGAACACACACTGAGACTCTACTTCCAAGCTACCCCTGTAATTTGTGGAGCTGAATAACTGAGTTATAACAAGTGAGGTGAAGATGAGAATAATTTATTCCATGTCCATAGCTGATATTAATATAATTTTTGCACATTTCCCCTCTTTAGTTTATTAGGTACAGAAAATTCAGCAAAAAGCCAGAGGCCATAGAACAACATGACAGTGAGATGAAATGGGCCCACATCTCTGAATGCATGCAACAGAGCCATCTCAACCAGCTGAACAAAATTGGATTGTCAAAGAAATAAATCTTTGTTGTGCTTAAAGTCACTGAGATTTGGGGATTTTTTTTTTTTTGCTTAATTTTTCTTTTTGTTTTACCAAGTCAGGGTCTCACTATGTACTCCAGGCTGGACTAAATAATCATCAGAATGTTATGAGCAGTGTTATGAACTGCATGTTTGTGTCCTCCTCATAATCATATATTGATGACTTAACTCCTGTGATGATGTTTGAAGCTAGCAACTTGAGAAGGTAGAGTCTTATGTGGTCACAAGTGTGGGGCCCACATGGTGTCTTTATAAGAAGTGCCATGAGAGAGCTTGCTTATGCTCACCAGGAGGCTACATAAGGACATAACCAGGTGGTGGTCACCTGCAAACTGAAGAAGAGACATCAGAAGAAAACCTAAGTTGCTGAGATCTTGACCTTGGACTTACCACCCTCCAAAATTGTTACAAATTTCCATTATTTCAACTGATAGTTTATGGTACTTTGTAATGGCAGCCCAAACAAACTAAAATAGCATGCGATTAAAACAGGAAAAGACTTCTAATCAAGCTGGAGATTGTTTATAAGCTAAATATGTACCACATGCCAATCAAGGCAGACAGGTTCTGTTGGCCGTCATACACTTCTCATTTTACAGTACTGCAGATACATTTCATTTGGTTTGGGGATAGCTTCATATTCTAGAAATGATGTCAACAACTCTTATTAGTGTTGAGTAAATTTTTAGACATTTTGCTGTATTAAATTCAGCTTAATTAATTAAATTTTGGCATGTATAACACAATTCTACTCTTGTCTGATATCACTGAGATAAGACTTCAGTGAGGGATAGAAATACCTCAGTTGCTTTTGTCTCCAAAATATTATGGGTGCATACTATCATCACATCAATATATTGACTAGGAGAGCCTGCAATATATATTTCAGTTCGAAGATTTCTTGTAAGTCAGAAATTAGCTCCCAAGGTTGAGTTCCCAAACCAACTGTCATAGCCAAAATCTAAGATGATATACCTGTGCTGCTAAATTAATAAAACAACACAAGGATATTCATCCAGACCCAGTGTAAGAAACTTCATTATATTAACCAATGAAATAATTTAGAAAAATGTAGAGGGAGACATTTGTTATACTATTGTGTAATGTTACCAAAATGTGTTATGATCATGAAAGAGCAGTTTGTTGGAATAAAAACTAAATTTAAAGATCAAACATTTAAAGTCTGGAAAGATCAACTAGTTAAAATTTTTAAACCTTATTTCTGGGTATCAAATGATAATACCCGCTGAACAGATGGGAGGCAGGAAACTTTAGGCATCTATAGAGAAGCAATATGAAGCAGGAGGGTGGAGTCAAGCTATCTCTTAAGGATATTGGCCTATCAGTAGCATAAAGCCATGTATTATGCTTCCAATTTAGCAACATTTTTAAATCTGTGGAATAAATTACTTAAAAAGTACCTTGTATTATTTTCAGGATCAAACTATTATGGAATACATATTTAGACAACATTTTTATCATTTTAAAGCCTCCTCTTTTAATATTATCAAAATGCTAAAAAGCCTTCAAAATCCCATAATTAACTAAATATAGAAAGGAGTCAGACATAAGCTTCATGAATTTTAAGTTAAAAATGTCAAAATGCAAACCCCAAAGTAATTCTTCCCATAAGGACAGTTTTATCTACATCAGAATCTTTTGTTTTATTGAAATGGGGAATATAGAGTTCAGGAAAAATTAGGCCAATTAATATTTCACAATCCCAACATCTACAGAAAAAGTACGAGATCTGTAGTGTTCTTGAGTAGTGATTAGTCATGCTGGTCTTCCCACTGTCTGAACTTTCTTCACCTTTCCTCTCTGTTTCATGGGGATATTAATTCCTGCAGGTATGTATGCTGCCCCTCGTAATGCTGGGTTCCATCTGGATCAGTCTGTGAGGGACTCTGGGAATGGCTGCAAACCATTAGCAGGGAAAGACACTCTCTCTCTCTCTCTCTTCAGCACCCTTTATATAGTAACCCAGTGCCTTCCATATTCTGTGTCCCACATGGCAAAACCTGTCACAGTTTCGTTTATTTCTGACTCCTCAAGTCCTACGCAGCCCCTAGTCAACTTATTTTAATTTCTCCAACAAAGAGTTCTATCAATGTCTGGGTTTTCCCACCGCCCCCTGTAGGTTTCCCTAATTCTTTCATCACTCACCTGAATTAAATTCCCTTTCATTTACATTATTTTTGAGCCTGAGTAGATCTTGCTTGATGTATTAACTATATTTTCCTTAGGATGTAGAATTTTTCTGATGTTTATTATCACACCTACAGTGACAGATATAAAGATACACAGCAGATGTGAAAGAAAACATAGTAAAACACCAAATTTTTCCCAGTTTTAAAGAGTCGTGCACTCAATTCAATAAATTGAAATGTAGATGTATTTAATATTCCTTATTATTCCACTATTGACTGGAAAATAGACCCCTCAGTAGTTCAAAACATAAAGGATTTTTAATATTTTTTTTAGACCTAAAGCCACTTTTTGCTGGCTACCCTAAATTAAGCTTTGGCAAGGTATCAATTATGAGATCTCTGTGGAAGAGACTTTCTCTTTCTTAGCCACCAGAGGATAAAAATGGTGATCTGTGAGTCACTTCAATCCTGAATACATCACTAACAAAACAAGAACTAAGTCAAACAATATAAAATACAATAAAAATGACCTAATATCTGATATATATTATAGTAGGTGAGAGAACTTTTGCAATACCTTAGCATCTTTACTCTTACATACAACCCTAGGGAATGGCATGATAGAATCATCAAAAGAAAAGCTGACCAAACAATTATGAACCTCTGTGTATAATCCTCTACTGTGAATGCTTTCATAAAGCACAAGCTTTATGTTTCATATAGGAACCTGATATTGTTACTTTATCATCTTTGGTAAACATTTTTAAGCTGCTTTGTCCTGTTTTTGATGTCAACAGTTTGTTACCTATAGTACTGTTAATATAAATATGTTTTTTCTCAGTCCCATGCGTTATTTTGCTAGAGATATAGCCTAATGATTCCCATAATTTCCTATCAAAATGTCTTCAGTCATGGATGCTAGTGATAAGCAATTTAAAATTCATTGATGCTAGAGCACCAGGAACTCTGATTCCTTGCTGGTGGTGATGTAAAAAGGTATACCCATAGAAGACAGCATCTTACAAAGCTAAACATACTCTGACTATAGGATCCAGCAATTGAGCTTGATCATATTTACCAAATGAGTTGCAAACTATATCTCAAAAAACTCTGTGCACATGTAATTATTGCAGCTTTATTCATAATTGCTATGTAATTCAAACTTGAAAGCAACTAAGATATCCTTCAGTAGGTAAATGGATAAATAAGCTGTGGTGCATACAGACAATAAGATATTATTCAGCATTAAAAATAAATGAGCTACCTAACCAATGAAAAAACATAAAAGAACTTTCACTGCATACTAATAAATGAAAGAAGCCAGTCTGAAAAGGGCTATATACTCCATGATTATAATGATATGACTTTCTAGAAAAGGCAAGACTGAAAAGAGTAAAATGAACAGTGGCTGCCAGGGATTTGGGAGCAAGAAGGAATGAAATGTAGAGCACAAGGGATTCTTAAGGCAGAAAAGCTAATCTATGTAATGCTATGTGGAAAGTTATTATGTAGTTAGGAATCAAACTCCTTAATTCTAATTTGCTCAACTTTATGAAGTAACATCTTATAATTACATATTTAATATTCATGGTCTGGATGATTTGCTAACAGAGGTCTATCTATACCTGTAGTGGTTTATAATAACTGCAGCCTGGATTTGCCTTACATCAGCAGTGCTGGCAGCACTGCAGGAAGGAACTCCATTCATAATCAAACTCCTCCTGCAGTCTCAAATCTGCAGCTCAGAGCACTTTTTGTCTTCTGTTCCTCATCACCTAAGTACTCTACTGATCTCCACAGATTGGGTTATTTAAGACTGAATGCATCCTTGGCTGAAATCAGAATGGTGCCTTTCACAGAATCAGTATTGAGTAAATCTTTTATGAATTGGTATTTTGCATCTTCATCTGACATTTTCTTTCCCTCACAACTTTGCTACAGTGGGCTCATATTTTACTCTTGCACCGATTTTGCTTTAGTGTATCACACAGAATAATTACCTAAAGTTTATTCATGTGTCCTAAAAAGTCATATCCTCTTCAATAAATATAAATATTAAGTGCTGTTATTAAATTCTTCTTAAAATTTCAAAATAAATTAAATACTATGAACCACAAAATAAATAAATAAAATCAATGAGATCTTTAAAAAGATTTTAAAATTTGAATTTAAAAGTTAAAGCACTTATTTTTCTGCTTTTTTCAAGATACCAATGTGAACACTGATCTTAATGGTCACAAGAATTCAATCTTCAGATTTTATATAAAAATATTACTAACTGGCATGTAAAAGAAACATGCATTATTGCTTTATTCAAGAGTCAGAAAGAGAATAGAACAAAATATAGCACATCTTATATAACAGCATCACAGTATCTTATAGATCACAGAATATATTAACATCTTGATGAATACTCTTTTTTCAGTTCCATGTGACTCTCTCTTTGAAATTTTGCCAAGTGCTACCAGGGCCAGGTCCCCTTTCAGCTCCTTTTGCGCGGGGGGGGGGGGGGGGCAAGTTCTTGCAAATGTAGTAACTAACTAGTTAGTATTCACATGCTGATATCTGTCCACCTTAATTCAGTTATGAAGATTTCACATATTTCATTTGTGGTTATTTTTCCAACTTCATATAACATGTAGATAAAGGGTCACTAATAACATAGGAAAAGTCTTTTTTTCTGATTTGGCTAAAAAAATATAACTTCTACCTTGTGTTTTACTTTTTTTTCCGGAATTTTTTGATTAGTAATTTTAAAAGCCTAAATCTTTAAAAGAGATATTTTGTCCTCATTGACTTTGAATTAATACCAAGATTTTGGAGGAAGTTGTTTTGTAATTTACTCAATTGTAAGCAGAGTCTTCAATCTGGTACAATCAGAATTGAGTCTATCAAGGGTTTGTTCTTTGTCATGAAAACAAAAATATGTTTTAAAATTATAAATTCTGAATAAATATTTCACCTTGAAAGAGATTCAAAATATGGCCTAAGATAAACTGAAATGGGAAAGCAAGTGATATAAAATAGAGACAAACAAATTGGGAACTTTTTATTTTTAAATATTAGTCTCAGCATAGAAGAGTCAAGAAAAAGTCTGGTTACATTGGTAGTCAAGGAGAAAGAAAAGGATAGTAGGGGAAAAGTCAATAAAATAGCTTAGCAGAAATGTTGGTTTATCCCACGGACTGGCCTCCAAGAGGGACACTGGATCCAGATCCTCTTGAGGAACGAGTTCAATTTCCAGCATAAACATGGCTGGTTATCTAAGAATGATGATGACACCTCAGTCACAAAACTGCTGTCAGAAATCCAGTTCAAATAAAGGGACAACTGAGAGTACAGGAACAGAGAGCACCCACAAGCCACATATGTGAAGGACCTCTCTCATTTCTGTCAGGGAGAGAATTCTTTAAAGCCTCCCTTTACATTATTAATTTTCTTCCTTGTTTAAAAAACTTGCTAATCAAAAACTGTATGTGTGTGTGATTCAAATCAATGCCAAGAAAATAATGTAGAATGGTAAAGGAGATATGGAGTGTTGTAGCAGGAGGATTACTACCTAAAAAGGCAAATCAGGAACTTTATCTCCTCACTAATGTTGCATGTAAGCTGAAGCCTAGGGAACACAGCAAATCATGAGTCTAGTATCTTGTTGGAAGAGCATGACAGCATTCCAGCAAAGTGCACAGAAAATGCAAAGGCACTGAAGCAAATATTCCTGGAGATTGAAGAGCCTTAAGGTCAGGTTGAAAACAAAAGGATTGCTGAAGCACAAAGGAAATTAGGTCACAGATGGAGTGAAGTTTGAATCTGTGTAAGGTCTTGGAGGCAGTGGTTGCTATGTTGATGACCACCTGAAATGAGCAGCAGACAGAGCAAGAAGGATATTACAGTAATGCAAGTGAGACACAGGTTTAAACCAAGCTGATGAAGGGAGAGATGGTGAAAGTTGGTTGGATGCTAGATATATTTAATTAAAATAGAGATGCTGGAATTTGCTAATCATTTGGACATGAGATATAAGTGTGTTGTGTTGTGTGTGTGTGTGTGTGTGTGAGAGAGAGAGAGAGAGAGAGAGACTGAGAGAGAGAAAACCAAATTTTCTAGCCTCAGGATTTACAAAAATAGGGCCCATTTACATGAATTGGGAATAGTACAATAGGATCAGGTTTAGAAAATGTTAAATTTGAAATGGCTATTTTACTTCCAAAAGGATATTTGGGGTAGAAAATCATATGCAATTTTCAAGAGATGTCTGTGTTGAAACGAGCATATGCATTTGGGGAAAATTTAAGACTGTAAATATTAGTTAAAATAGTGAATTTGAATAATATTTTGAGGAAATGGAGAGAAGTGTGAGTGTTGCCTTTGGCTTTATCTGTATTCATTGGTCAAGAAGTTGAGAAAAGAATTGCAAAGGGACTGAGAAGCACTAGTCAGGGGAAGTCAATGGGAGGATGGCATTGTGAAAGTCATAGGTAGCAGGTGTGAAAAAAGAGTGCTCATCTGTGTTCAGTGCAATGAATGTCAGAAAGGCCTTTGGATTTGGCCACATGGAATTCATGAAGGATACTGGCAACAAAAAACATTGGTAATGTGGAAAGAATAAAAGCCTAATTTGGAGGGGCTCATTAGATTTCATTTCATATATACAAAACTGTGACTGCATCCACACTCAGGTGTGAAAGACATGCACGAGGGCATATCACATATCCAGGAGGTTAGTATCACCATTCTGCTAAATAAGTCTTCCATCAGTGAAATAATATCCAAAATGAAAAAGGAACTCAAAAATCTCCAAAAGAACAAATAATCCACTCAAAAATGGGAAAATGAATTGAACAGTCATTTCTCAAAAGAAGAAACATAAATAGCTACTATATGAACAAAAAGTTCAACATTTTTAACTATCATGGAAATGAAAATCAAACTTCCACTGAGATTCTATTTCACCCCAGTCAAAATGTCTGTCATCAAGAATAGTAAAAATAAATTCTGGTGAGAATGTGAGGGAAAAGAAATATTCACATGCTGTTGATTAGAATGAAAATTAGTACAGCCCCTATGCTTATGATTAGGAAGGCTTCTCAAAAATCTGACACTAGAACTACTGTATGATCATCATTGATACTAATCCTTGGTGTATACCCAAAAGAATTAAAGTCAGCATAGCATAGAAACGCCAGCCTAACTGTTTTTATTGTGGCACAATTTAAAAAGCAATATATGGGATCAGTCTAGGGCTCCATTAACAAATGAGTAGATAAATAAAAGGTGACATATAAAGAGAACAAAATTTTGCCATTTGCAGGAAAATTGATGGAACTAATGTTCATCATGTTAAGCAGAATAAACCAGACTGTGAAAGACAAGTATAACATATTTTCCCTAATATGTGGAATCTAGAATGAAAGGAGGGGATGAAATAAGACATTATGAAGACAAGAAGATGGAGATATTGGGGTGGGGAAGTATAAGGCCAGGCAATGGGTAATAGATATGACTAAAATACATTCTATACATATATAAAAATGCCATAATGAAGCCAAATGTTGTGTAAAATTAATATGTGCTAACAAAACTATATTGTAAGCAGCTAAAAGAGACTGTTTTCTATTCTGAATAAAAATCCTTAAAAGTAATAATTTGGAAAATTTTTGGATATGAAAATATTAATGCAAAATGAATAATGTTAATATTTTTAAAAATCATCTTCCTGCTTCATTTTAAATCATACAGAAAATTAATATTTTCAATATCTTTCATGACCTCTGTATTTATTTAATAAAAAATAATATGTTGTAAGAGGTTATAAGGAATGAGGTTAACCAACTATGCTCTGTGGATTCAAGTATTGCAATAATGTCTTTAAAATGATAATTTGATTCTTGTAACATATCTATTGTCTTATTGTAGTGTATTCTGTTTCTCTTCTCCTGCTAAAGAATAAGGAAGATGGGCTGGGGATTTAGCTCAGTGCTTTCACTGCCTGCTGCGCAAGCGCAAGGGCCCAAGTTCGATCCCCGGTACCCAAAAAAAAATAAGGAAGAGGCACCCTCAATATTTCAGTAAGTGGGTACTACCACCCACAGCACCGAGGAGCAAAGCTTCCTCCATAGCTAGGAAGGAGCCTTCTGGACCACCATACCACCGCATCTAGTGCCAAGGAGGTGAAGCACTTGGGCGCCATCAGAACACACTGCCCCTTTGAAATGAGAAGACACATAAACAAGTCTCAAAACCAAACTTACAGATCACCTAAAGCAACCCAAAAGGGAAATGAGATGGAACAATCTGATACCAAACACCTGGACTCCCTGAACTGGCAATGAAAGAGGATATGGAAAAAATGAAAACAGAAATAATTTCTGAGATAACAACAGAGATTGTGCCCATAGTGCAAGACATGATTAAGAAATCTAGAGTGGGCACAGATTTTAAAAATAGAGGAGCTGAGGAACACAGTGGAATCCCAACATAGGAAACAAATGGAATCCATGAAAAAGATGCAAACAGATTTCCAGGAGATTGAAAATTCCATTGAAAGTTTATTCAGCAGAATGAGCCAATGTGAGGACAGAATTTCAGATATACAAGATAAGATTGCAATTAATGACCAGGAAAAGAAAAATTTCTTTATTATTATAAGAGACCATGAGAAATCAATGCAGCAGCTGCTAAACAATGCAAAGAAAAATAATATAATACTGACCGGAGTCAATGAAGAAACTGGAGAGAGTACAGGTGACATAAAAATACTGTTCACAGAAGTGATGGCAGAAAACTTCCCAAGCAGGGGAGAAGAATTTGACATACAGATAAGTGACACATATAGGACTCCAATTAGCCTTGATCAAAAAAAAAATGTACACATAGCCACATAATAGTTGAGATTCCAGAAACCCAAAAGAAGAACAAACTTCTATAAGCAGTTAGAGAAAAGAAACAACTCACATACAAAGGAAAGCCCATCAGAATCACAGCAGACTTCTCAATGCAAACCCTCAAGGCAAGAAGAGCTTGGAGTGATGTATTTCAAGGAAAACAGCCTCTAACCCAAATTGATGTACCCTGCAAAACTATCTTACAAAATTGATGGAGAAATAAAATACTTTCATGATAAAGAGCACCTCAGGAACTTCATGAATACCAAACCAGCACTCCAAAAAATTTTAGAAAATATCCTAGGAAAAAATGAGGTTCACAACCCCAGGAAGTGCAGCAGAATGAATCCATCACATATGACAAGAAAACAAAGCAAAGGGGAGAGTCCAAAAAAAGAAAAAGTCATGACAATGATAATTCAATACCTATCAGTTGTAACCATCAATGTTAATGGTCCCAATTCACCAATTAAAAGAAATAGACTGCCAGAATGTGTCAAGAAGCAAGATCCAACAATATGTTGCATACAAGAAACACATTTAACTCAAAAAGAAACTCATAGACTGAAAGTTAAAGGGTTGAAAAAACTACTCTATATGACAGGAACAACAACAACAAAAAAACAGGAGTAACTATCCTCTTTGCGGATCAATGGATTTCAAACCAACACTGATTAAGAGAGACAAAGAAGGTTACTACATCCTTGTAAAGGGAACAATCCAAGAGGAAGAGATGACGATCATAAATGTATATGCACCAAACACTAGTGAACCAAACTATATAAAACAAATAGTAATGGACATGAAAAATCAAATCAGAACTAATAGAATAGTAGTGGGGGGACCTCAATACCCCACTGTCACATATAGATAGATCAACTAGACAAAAACATAAACAATGAAATACTAGAACTCAATCAAACTTTTGAAGAAATGAACTTAACAGATGTTTACAGAGTGTTCCACCCCTCGCAATCAGAATACCAATTCTTTTCAGCTACACATGGGTCATTCTCCAAAATAGACCACATACACACTCATACAACATGTTTAAGTAAGTGCAAAGGAATTAAAGTTATCCCCTCTATATTATTGGACCATAGTGTGATGAAATTGGACATCAATACCAAAAGAAACCTCAAGAATTTCATAAACACATGTAAATTGAACAACATACTTCTGAATAACCAAAGGGTAACAGAGGAAATTAAAGAAGAAATTAGAAAGTTCCTACAATTAAATGACAATGACAATACAACATATTGGCATCTATAGGACACAATGAAAGCAATCTTATGAGGGAAATTGATAGCAGTGAGTACTCATAAAAGGAAAACAGAGTGAACCTAATTAAACAACCTGATGCTGAACCTCAAGCTTCTAGAAAAAGAAGAGCAGGGCAAACCAAAAGCTCATATAAGGGAGGAAATTATGAAGAACGGGGCAGAAATCAATGCAATGGAGACTAAGAGAATGATACAAAAAAATCAATGAAGCCAAGAGATGGTTTTTCAAAAGAATAATTAAAATTGACAAACCCTTAGTCAATCTTATCAAAAAAGGAAAGAAGAGGCCAAAATCCATGCAATTAGGAATGAAAAGGGTGAAATTTCAAAGGACCGAGAAGAAATCCAGAGGATCATCAATATCTACTTTGAGAACGTATATGACAATAACATGGAAAATGCAGAAGAAATGGACAGATTCCTAGATACGTATGAATTATCAAAGTTGAATGAAGAAGACTTAAAAATTCGAAACACCCCAATATTAATCAATGAAATTGAAAACATAATTAAAAACTTACCAACTAATGAAGCCTGATGGCTTCACTGCTGAATTCTATAAGACATTTAGAGAGGAACTACTGCCACTACTCTTTAAGCTATTCAATGAAATTGAAAAGGAAGCAATACTCCCAAATTCATTCCTGGAAGCAAGCATCACCTTGATCCCCAAAGCAGAGAAAGACCCAACCGAAAAGGAGAACTATAGGCCAATCTCACTAATGAACATAGATACAAAAATTCTTAATAAGATACTGGCAAATAAAATGCAGAAGGTCATCAAAAAGATCATACACCCTGACAAAGTGGGATTCATCCCAGGGATGCAGAGATGTTTCAACATATGCAAATCAACAAATAGAATACACTATATCAATAGAGCCAAGGACAAAGACCATATGATCATCTGAATAGATGCAGGAAAAGCATTTGACAAAATCCAACATGCATTTATGATAAAACCCTACAAAAAATTGGAATAGATGGTCTCTACCTCAATCTGATAAAAGGCATCTATGAAAAACCAACAGCCAATAAAATACTAAATGATGAAAAACTGAAATCCTTCACATTAAAATCAGGAATAAGACAAGGATGTCCACTATCACTACTCCTGTTCAATACAGTTTTGGAAACATTAGCCACAGAATTTGACTAGAGAGAGAAATAAAAAGAATAAAGATACAAAATGAAGAAGTCAAATTGTCATTATTTGCAGATGACATGATATTCTAACTAGAAGACCCCAAGAACTCCACCAAAAGTCTTCTAGCCTTAATAACCAAGTTCAGTCAAGTAGCTGGTTACAAGGTCAACACACAAAAATCAATAGCTTTTTTCTACACGAGCAACAGATTCACTGAAATAGAAATAGGGCAAACAATTCCTTTCACAATGGCATCCAAAAAACTGAAATAACTAGGAATCAACCTAACAAAAGAAATCAAAGACCTCTACTCTGAAAACTATTGCACTCTGAAAAGAAAGACTGAAGACGATATCAGAAAATGGAAAGACATCCCTTGCTCCTGGGTAGGAAGAATCAACATAGTGAAAATGGCCATACTTCCAAAACTGCTACATAGATTCAATGCAATCCCAATTGAAATTCCAACAATATGCTTCACAGAACTAGAGAAAACAATCAAAAAATTCATTTGGAACCAGAAGAGACCTAGAATAGCAAAAGAAATACTAGGCAACAGAGACGTGGCCAGGGGTATCACAATCTAGTGTGATAAAAACACATTGGTTTTGGCAAAGAAACAGACCTGAGGACCAGTGGAACAGATTAGAAGATGCAGAAACAACTGCAGACACAATCAGCCACCTAATCTTTGCCAAAGGAGCCAAGCACCCTCACTGGAGGAAAGATAGCCTCTTTAATAAATGGTGTTGGAAAAATTGGGTTTCAACTTCTCAAAGACTAAAACTAGACCTATATCTCTCACCATGCACTAAACTAAAATCAAAATGGATTAAAGATCTAAATATTAAAACAGAAACACTGAACCAGCTGGAAGAGAGGTTAGGTAGAACTCTTAAAGATACTGGTGTAGGAAAAGATTTTATGAACAAAACCTCAGTTTCCCATGAACTAGCACAAACAATCAACAAGTGGGATCTCTTCTTATTAAAAAACTTTTGCACAGCAATAGAAACCATCAATAGTGTTAAGAGACAACGTACAATGTGGGAAAAAATTTTCACCACCAGTCCCTCAGACAAAGGTCTACTATCTAGAATATATAAAGAACTTAAAAAGATCAGATCTCGCAAATTGAAAGACCCAATCCAAAAATGGTCATCTGAAATGAACAGACATTTCTCATAGAAGTATAAATAGCAAAGATAAACATATGAAGAAATGTTCAGCATCACTGGTCATTTGAGAGATGCAAATGAAAACAACACTGAGATTCCACCTCACCCCAGTAAGAATGGCTGCTATCATGAAATCAACCAATAACAAATGCTGGCAGGGCTGTGGGGAAAGAGGAACCCTGCTCCACTGCTGGTGGGAGTGTAGACTGGTGCAACCACTGTGGAAATCAGTACAGAGATATCTCAAAGAACTAGGACTGGAAGTCCCATTTGACCCAGCTATTTCCCTGCTGGGGATCTTCCCCAAAGAATTAATAGAATCACACCACAGTGATATATGGGCACCTATGTTCATAGCAGAACAATTTGTAATAGCTAAAACTTGGAAACAGCCCAAATGCCCATCAACTAGAGAATGGATAGAGAAAATGTGGTTTTTTAATAAAATGTAGTACTCAGTCATAAAAAATAAGAAATTAGAGACATTTATAGCTAAATGGAAGCACATTGAGGCAATATTCATAAGAGAAATAAATAGGACACACATATGTAAATTCCAAATAATTTCTCTAGTGTGAGAAACTGAAAGTGTAAATAAGGGCTAAAAGGTATAATAGATAATGTGAAATAGGAAGAAAAGGGGCAAAGGGGAAGGGGAAGTGGGAGGGTTGGGGGGAAAGGAAAGAAGGAATGGAAGTAATATGAGAAAATGGAAAAATGGAAACAAAGTCTTTGTGAGTAGGGAGGGATGGAGGGGTTGAAGGGAGAGTGGGACAATGGGAAAAAAATAAGAACTAAAAGAGATTATGTGAAGGTGTAGATTTCCAATGATGAACGTCATTATATTGTATAACTAATATGTACCAATAAAATTAATTTTTAAAAAATATTTTAGTAAGTCAACTCTCAAAGCTAATGTAGCTAATATAGCTAATTTTTAATAGTGTTGCATAAAGAACAAATTTTATTGCAATATAACTGTCTAGTACAGAGCAATGTAGAAATCACAGACCCAGCAGTGGCTCTTTACCAACTATCACATATGTAGCATATTCCTTATATTAATACACAGAATAAATACATATATATTCCTTATATCAATACAATATGATTAAGACTTGAACTGTAGTTTCTGTACACTTCAACATCTCCAATCTTTTAATGAATTTATGCTTGTTGCACTATTTTTCACCTTTTATTTTAGAAATACAATTTAAGGATATATATATATATATGAATGATACCAAATTTTTAAGAGATGAAGGAACTCATATAGCATTAATACTTGATTTCCAAGATGAATGCTTCATGCATTCAGATATCTGACACCACGTGTACAGAATACGTCCACTTTTACCTGGTATGTCACAGCTTTCAGGAACTCCATGCTTCCTTTCCCTTCTCCTCTAGTTAAAACGCATCCATATAAAGTCTAATGTCCTTCTGAAAATCAAAGATTGTGGAACCCTCTTTACAAAAATGAAACACGTACTCTGATAATGCTGCAAGGACAAAAACAAAAAAGAAAATCACATGGATTTGTCTGAAGCATTCAAGGAACCAGGGGAGCCTGCTGGAACCAAAGAGTGAAAAGGTCACTCAAGTTTGTATTCCACATCTCTAGCCTTTCAAGTAGATCAAAGGTGCTTGTCATGGTGTGATTGATTCATGAGGCTGCCAGATGACCACATATGGCAGGCGGCCTCTGCTTCCTGAGGCAGCCCTGCCTGCTGTTCTCCTTGGGGGTTCTGGCTTCCCGTTTATCCTGCCTGTCCCACCCTAGATGCTCCGTGCAGCATGAGGAGAAGACAAAAACTTTGATTTTCATTTTGTAGAGGGTGCTACAACTTTTAGGTGATCAAATTGTAAGATTAACAAATTTATTATTTCACTGACTGGAGATTACACAGAGTTTTTCAAGAAGAAAATATTTTCTAGAAAACCAATTGTAGGGTGTCAAGAATTTCTGTATTTGAAACACCTGACCTGATGCCCAGCCAAGCATCCCTACTGTTCTTACATTCTAGAAGGCCAAAGTAGACAATTAATCTATGTTTGAAATTTGGAGAGAATGGAGACAGGGAAGCAGTACAGATTAGAAAGAGTTGGAGAGAATGAGGAAACAAAAATTCATGTGATAGAATTGCTACATAGTGTATCACTTGGAAAGCATTTTTTAACATATGAAATAAGTTCATAATTTTTAAGTTGCAAACTTTATGACACTGAAAGTAAATAAATTTTAGAAAAGGACTTTTACTATTGCTTTACTGCACTGATTTACATAATTATATCACTCAGCTTTGCATGTTTTTCATTAAGTAAATTGTTTTCTGTGCACTTTATGCTATTTAAAAAGTTGTGTATTCACACACTTAAAAATTCAAAAATGATTGACTCTTACGACTCATAATTTTATAAAATTTTTGACTAGTGTTATATTTACTTATGAATATTCTTAAATTCTTTAATAAAATGTTTCTTATTTTAATGTAATACGTTTAGATATTAATAAAGAAAATATAAAAAAAGCACTCTTCTTCTGAAAAATAAATAAAAATTTCACAGCAAAATAACTAGAGAATAACCAAAATTAATACATGGTGTACCATAATATTGAAGGCTTGCCCAAAATGTTACTCACGGTACAAGTCATAGGCAAAAATAACTCTCTTACAAAAAAGAAACAAATAATAGCACAAACTTCCTTTTCAATGAAGTAAGAGAAACTAGTATAAATGAAATAAGTTACCATGTATTGAAATATTTTATGTTTGTGATATCTTGGAACTCAAGCATTCTGACTTAGGTCTTTACTTAAAACCATCCAGAACCCACTATCTATTTGGCACTGAAACAAAAAGTTAAAATTAGTAACTCAGTGCACTTTTTTTTTTTCTTATTATGAGCTTTCTTATGGTTTGATTTAATTTTCTATGCATTTCCCAGACTTTAATGTTGGTTTTATGGTTTTATAGAGGAAAATCTATAATGACTGTTCCTTAAGTCATTTAAAATCACAGAAATCATTAGATTACCTCATGCAAATTTGTCCTGTTTTCCATCTTTTCTGTTGTGACCTACTTACTTAAAACCTGTGTCTCCACCCAGACTCACAACAGAGGCTAAATGGAGGATATGCACAGCATAGAGTGCTGGACGTCTATAGATTCTGGGCCACCTGCAGTTTTTACCCAGTCTTGTGCAAATACAATGTACTGAAGAGCAACACTGAGCAAATATTCCTTATTAATACTCTTTCAGACTTCTGATTTCATGGCATTAGAAGCACTCATGAAAAATAGACTTAAAAAAATAAGCCAAGGGCATAAACATTAATCTTTAGAATATCAGTAAGATAAATTTAAATCATAAACATTAGGGGATTAAAAAACTCATGCAGTACAAAGTACATCCAGATTATTGAATGAAATATAAAAATGCTAAAATACTTAGAAAAGTAACTACTTAGAAAGAAGTAAGCACTGTGTCCCAGAAAACCTAGCACAGAATATTCCACATTGAGTGAGGATTTGCTGATATAACCATACATCAAGGATAATGATAATTCTTCTAGGCTTTAAAGAAAAAGTGACTGAAGTTCTTGAATTGAGGAAGGGCAAAATTTCTAAAAGCTGGGTGGTCTCAGATTTCTCTGGGACAATTCAAGGATTGAATATTGTTATACACATGGCTGTAACATTTAGAAATAAAGAACAGTGTGGAAATAAAGATCAGTTTAATAGTTTTAAACTGAACCAAATTCTGCAAATACAAAGGCAAGAGACATCAAGGTTCAGGGGACAAATTATTCGTGAACTTTTGAAAAAAATATTACTTATAAAATCTAGGCAATTAAGAAAGAAATATGCAGACTTCCAAGGCTGCTCTGCTGCCAGAGGAAAAATAAAAGAGAAAAGCCATCCAGCCGTGGTGGACTGTCAGCAGTGGGTCAGCAGACATGAAATTTAAGTTGACAAGTAGAAACCGGGTACATCTGAAATTAACAGCAGCCTGGTTGTGGCTGTGTTCTGGTCAGAGTTGCAAACTTGAATTCTCTTAGCCCGGGTGCATCCCCCTCTTTTTTCGTTGTTTATCTCTCCTCCCAGGGCCTCTTTGCTACCCTGAGAGAAGGAGGGAAAGATACGTTCACCCCTAGAGGACTTCTGGTAGCTGGTCAACAGATCGAGGGAATTTGTGTTAAGAAGTAGAGACTGACTCCAGCCAAAATCTGCTCCCAGGTCCACCCAGGGTCCTGTCTACAAATGGCTGGAGACAACCACTCTGCCGTGTGGGCAAGCAGCCTTGGCCAGTGACAGGAAACGACACTCCCCCTGCACTGGGACAGCCTACACACGCAAAGGAGGAAAGGGCATGACGGGGCTGAGAGAGTTGCGCAGATAGGGTCACAGAGGGGAGATGGGCAAGGGTCATAGGGAACACTGCGGAAACAGCCCCATAGCCAGTTTTGACCCCACTACAGACCTGACAGGGATGCACAGCACATTTACAGGCTCTGTCTCAGACACTAACACAGAATTGCAGTCACCAGAGGAATTTTAGTATTTTTATTATCTTTATTTATTTATTTATTGCTTTTTGACTCATTTCCCTGCTTTGATCTGGCTGGGTGGTATTTTTTTGTTCTTTCCTGTGGTTTTTGTTTAGGTTTTACACACTTGGACTTGGCCTGTTGTATTCATCTTTTTTTTTTTTCCTTAAATTCTTTCATTGGTACATTGTAGGCACACAACACATTTACATTTACCATTCAGTGCTTGTACCTGTACATGCTGCATCTTGGGTCTTATTTTTTCCCCATTCCCTGTCCTCCCTTCATTCCCTTCACCCTTCCCTATTTACAAAGACTTTGTTTCCGTGTTTTCCTTTTCTCATAATTTTTCCTTTCACTTATTTCCTTTCCCCTTCCACTCCCACTTCCCCTAACAATTTGGACCTTTACTTCCCATTTCAAATTATCAATTATTCTTTTTAATCATGTTAATCCTTATTTACACTTTCAGTTTCTCATACTAGAGAAACTATTTGGTATTTACACATGTGTGTCCTGTTTATTTCACTTCAGAGTATGGTCTCAATATCCATCCATTTAGCAATAAATGTCTCTAGTTTGTCCACTCTTCATGGCTGAGTAGTACTCCGCTTTATTAAAAAAACACATTTTCTTTATCCAGTTTCCAGTTGATGGACACTTGAGCTGTTTTCAAGCTTTAGCTATTACAAACTGTGCCACTATGAACATGGGTGCACATATATCACTGTGGTATGATTCTCTTAATTCTTTGGGGAAGATACCCAGCAGGGGAATAGCTGGGTCAAATGGGACCTCTAGTCCTAGTTCTTTGAGGTATCTCCATACTGATTTCCACAGTGCTTGCACCAGTCTACACTCCCACCAGCAGTGGAGCAGGGTTCCTCTTTCCCCACAGCCCCGCCAACATTTGATATTGATTGATTTCTTGATAGCAGCCATTCTTTCAGGGGTGAGGTAAAATCTCAGTATTGTATTCATCTGCATCTCTCGAATTAATGTTGAAACATTTTTTCATATATTTATTTGCTGCTTTACTTGTCTGACAAATGTCTGTTAATTTCAGATGTCCATTTTTGAATTGGGTCTTTAAATTTGGGAGGTCTGACCTTTTTAAGTTCTTTATATATTCTAAATAGTAGTCCTTTTTCTGAGGTAAAGCTGGTAAACATAATTTCCCACATTGTAGGTTGTCTGTTAGACCTGTCGGTGGTTTCTCTTGCAGTGCAGAAGCTTTTTAATAAGTTGTTGATTCTTTGGGCTAGTTCCCTTGCGAATGAGATTTTGTTCATAAAGTCTTTTCCTATGCCAATGTCTTCAAGAGTTCTACCTAACTCGTCTACCAGCAAATTTAGTGTTTCTGCTTTAATATTTAGATGTTTAATCCACTTCGATCTTAGTTTAGTGCATGGTGATAGACATGGGTCTAGTTTTAATCTTTGGCAGGTTGAAATCAAACAATCCATAAATACATGGAAATTAGATAACACCCTCCTGAACAACTAATGGGTCACAGATGAAATTAAAGAAGAAATTAAACAGTATCTACAATTAAATCACAATGATGATACAACATACCACAACTTAGAGGACACAAGGAAATCAGTGCTAAGAGTGAAATTTATAGCAGTGACCATTCACATCAGGAAAACAGAGGAAGTTCAAATAAACAACCTAATGTTGAGCTTCAAACGTCTAGAAAAAGGACAAGTCAACCCCAAAGCTTGCACAAGAGAGGAAATTATAAAGATCAGAGCAAAAATTAACACAATTGAGACTAAGAAAATCTTA
The DNA here is from genome assembly GCF_000247695.1 of Heterocephalus glaber. The sequence goes on from NW_004624811.1 coordinate 8,426,247, forward strand.
CAAAGAATCAGTGAATCAAAGAGTTGGTTCTTCAAAAGATTAAATGAAATTGATAAACCCTTAGCCAATCTTATCAAAAAAAGGAAAGAACTCAAATTCATGCATATAGAAACAAAAAGGGTGAAATCACAACAGATCGTAGGGGAAATCCAGATGTTTATCAATACCTACTTCAAGAACCTGTACTCTTACAAGATAGAAAACACTGAAGAAATGGACAGATTCCTAGATACATGTGAATTACCATCGCTGAAACAAGAGGATATAAAAATTCTAAACAATCCAATATCAGTCAATGAAATAAAAATGTAATTAAACACAAAATATAATTACAAACATGTAATTAGCAACAAAGAAAAGCCCACATCCTGATGGATTCACTGCTAAATGCTACAAGAAATTTAGAGAAGATCTAATGACACTACTCTTCAAACTCTTCAATGAAATAGAAAGGGAAGCAATACACTCAAAAGCATTGCTAGAAGCAAGTATTACCCTGATACTAAAACCAGAGAAGGAGCCAATGAAAAAAGAAAACTACAGGCCAATCTCCCTAATGAACATAAATACAAAAATCCTCAATAGAATACTGGAAAACAGAATATAGCAAATCATCAGAAAGATTATACAACATGCAGAAGTAGGATTTATCCCAGGGATGCAGGCATGCTTTAACACACACAAATCAATAAATTCAATACACTGCATCAACAGAGCCAAAGACAAAAATCACATGAGCATCTCAATAGATGCAGAAAAGCCTTTGACTGAGTCCAAACCCCATTCATGATTTTAAAAAACCCTACAGAAAATAGAAATAGTCTTTACCTCAATCTGATAAAATTCATCTACAACAAATCAATAGCCAACATAACATTAAATGGTCAAAAATTGAGACTTCACACTAAAATTAAGAACAAGACAAGAATGTCCACTATCACCACTCCAATTCAACATAGTTCTGGAAACATTAGCTAGGGCAATTAGAAAAAAAAGAAGAAATAAAAAGAATAAAAAGAGGAAAATAAGAAATTAAATTATCATTATTTGCAGGTGACATGATTCCCTACATAGAAGACCATAAAACCTCTACCAAAAACCTTCCAGATTAAATAATCAAATTCAATAGCATAGCTGGATACAAAGCCAACACTCAAAAATCCATAGCATTGCTGTACACAAATAACAAAATCACTGAAAAAGAATTAAGGAAAAAACACCACTCACAAGCACCAAAAGATGAAGTACTCAGGAATTAATCTAATAAAGGACCTATATATAGAAAATTACTGTACTCTTATAAAGGAGATTGAAGAGGATATTAGATGGAAAGATATCTTCAGCTCTTGGATAGAAAGAACCAACATAGTGAAATTTGCCATAGTCCCCAAATAGTTATACAGATTTAATGCAATCCCAATCAAATTACCATTAGCACACCCCACAGAACTGGAGAAAACATTCTTAAAATTCATATGAAACCAGAAGAAACCTAGAATATCAAAGACAATTCTGAGAAACAAACATAAGTCAGGGGCATCACAGTCCCTGATTTGAAACTATACTACAGAGCCACTGTGATAAAAACAGCATGGTACTGTCAAAAAATAAAAGACAGAACTGAGAATCAATGAACCAGACTAGAAAAGGAAGAAACAACAAGAAGCACACTCAACCACCTTACCTTTGAGAAAGGAGTTAAACATGTTCACTGAAGGAAGGATAGCCTCTTTAATAAGTGGTGCTGGAAAAACTGGCTTTCTACAAGCTGAAGACTAAAACTTGACCCATATTTCTCACCATGCAGTAAACTAAAGTCAAAATGGATCAAAGATCTAAATATTAAAACAGAAACACTAAATTTTCTGCAAGAGAGACTAGGTAGAGTTCTTGAGGACATAGGGGTAGGCAATGACTTCATGAAGAAAACCCAGACTGCATGGGAAATAGTGCAAAGAATCAACAACTGGGATCTCATCTTATTAAAAAGTTTTTGCACAGTAAAAGAAATCATCAACAGAGTGGGAAAAAAATTTTGCCAGTAGCCCCTCAGATATAAGACAAATATCTAGAACACACAAAGAATTAAAAAAATAATCAGACCTCCCAAATTTAAATACCCAATCCAAAAATGTGCATGTGAAATGAAAAGACAGTTCTCAGATGAAGAAGTAGAAATGATAAACAACTATACGAGAAGATGTTCAACATCACTGAATATCTGAGAGATACAAATTAAAACAACATTAGGATTTCATCTTACTCCAGAAAGAATGGCTATTATCAAGAAATGAACTAAAAAATGCTGGCAAGGCTGTAGGGGAAAAGAAACCCTTCTCCACTGTTGGTGAGAGTGTAGATTGGTGCAACCATTGTGGAAATCAGTGTGGAGATTTCTCCAAAAATTAGCATTAGAGGTTCCATTTGACCCAGCCATTTCCTTGATGGGTATCTTCCCAAAAGAATTTAAAGCATCATACCACAATGATATATGTATATTCATGTTTATATAGTGGCACAATTTGGAATAGCTCAATCTTGGAAACACCCTAAGTGCCCATCAACTGATAAATGGATAAGAAAGATGTACATTTTTTTACACCATGAAGTACTACTCAGCCATGAAGAAAAATGAACTTGAGAAATTTAGCTAAATGGATGCAAACTGAGACTACCCTCTTAAGTGAAATAAATTGAACACATATGTGTAAATATTACATTGTCTCGGTAGTGTGAGAAACTGAAAGTGTAAATAAGGACCAAAATGTATAATAGATAATGTGAAATAGAAAGAAACTGTTCAAAAGGAAAGGAAACTTATGAAAGGGTGAGGGAGGAAAGGGGAAAGAATTGATAAAAGAAGGAAAAAATGGAAACAAAGTTTTTATAAACGAGGAGAGAGGAAGATGAAGGGAGGGAAGAGGAATGGGAGAAAAAGAGGAATCAAGCTGTATCCTGGACAGGTACAAACTCCCTTTGATGAATGTGATCACTGTGTGTATTTAAAATGTGCCAATAAAATTAAGAAATAAAAATAAAATAAAAGAGCTGAGGAACAATAAAATCTCATTAGGATGGAACTAAACCCAAATACTAGCTATAAATATAGCAGAAATACAAATAAATCTTAGAACAGTAGACAAACAGAACATGCCTAACACTGGGAAGTGAGGATTGTAATGAGGAGACTGGAAGAATGCTCATTGTTCTAACTTTTTCATCTCCGTTAACAAATACAAGTTTGGAGGTGAGGACGTAGCTGAGGGGTGAAGTGCATGCCTCAGCGCAAGAGGTTCTGGGTTTAATCCTCCACCCAGAAATGCAAAAAGTAAAAACGAAAAATAAAGATGTCTTGGTGTAAAGGTTTGCATCAAAATCTATCCTTTAATTAAAATTTTCAGTATTGTTAATTTTTTATCATAGACCCATAAAACCAGAAATAATAATAAAAACTGGACATACAATAAAACCAAGATATTTTGATGTTTCACAATTTAATTAAATTGTTGAGTCTAAAGAGATAATTGACAACTTTAAATTGCAGATTACTTAGAAATTAGAAGCAATTAATAACATCTGAACTATGAGATATTATTAAGCAATACTCAGAGGAAAACATACAAGTATAGATACTAGGTAGAGTGAAATTAAATTAAACCAAATTTAAAAACCAAGAGTTGAGCAACTGAATGCAATTTTTAAAAGGAAATAAGAAAATTTAATGGAGATAAATAAAAAATAAAAGATAAAATACAAATTAATGCGATGGAGAGCAGAAAAAGAATTGATAAAGTTGGTCAGGGATAGAAAAAGATGAAATACATGATCCATTTGTGAACAAGCAAATATAAAATGAATAAAGAACCATGAATAAATATAAAGTGTCAATGAGAAAACAATATATATAAAGGGAACCAGGAGAATATTATTTGCTTAAGTTTTAAAAATTAACTTAAAAATCTAAATACAAAATATGCAAAATACAAAAAATAAGAAGCCATTAAAAGTAATAAATGATTTTAACAAGGTTTCAGGATATAAGATCAATATACGCAAATAGTTTCTATTTATTTGTAACAAAAACATAAAAGTGAAATCAATAAAACAAATACATTTACAATAGCATAAAAAGACATAAGGTACTTAGGGGTAAATTTAACAAAAATAATACAGTATTTACATTATGAGAACCACAAAACATTGTTGAAAGGAATTGAAAGCCTATGTATAGAAGGATATTTTACATTTATAGATTATATATGTTTGAGATAAGAATGCTCTCAAATTGATCTATATTGTCAGGGAAATCTCTATCAAAATCTCAGTTGGCTTCTTTACAGAAATTGATGAGCTGATCCTCAAATTCCTGAAGAAATTCCAAGGACTCAGAATAATCCAGGAATGTCAAAAATGAAGGAATGTTGTAGATCCAAACTTTCCAGTTTCAAAACTTACTACAAATCTAAAGCAATTAAGACAGTGTGGAATTGACCTAGACATGTATGAAATTAGGCTCCACCTTAAAATATAAACACTTAGTCAAAATGGATTAAAATTTTAATTAAAACAAAAATGACAAAGCTCTTAGAAAAAAACACAGAAATATATCTCAATAACTAATAATGGCTTCTTACGGAGGACATGAAAAGCACAAGCAATAAAAAAATATAGATTAACTGGACTTTGTGAAAGGTAAAAACCTTTGTATGTCGAAGAACACTATTAGGAAAGTAGAATGGCAGCTCATGGAATGGGAGAAAATACTTGTAAATGATAAAGAATCCTTACACATTAATTAAAAATGTATAGTTTATTTTAAAAAGTGGAAAAACTTATCTGAATAGAATTTCCTCACTGAATATATACAGATGATCAAATACATGAAAATGCACTTATTACATTATAATATTAACTATTCAGAAAACTCAAAACAAAACCACTATAAAATTCTTCTGACACTTCTGATACCAACTGGGATCATTTCAATCAAAGAGGCAGGTAATGATCATAATTGACAAGGAGACACGGAAATTGGAAGCCCATGCACTGTTGACATGCATGAAGAATATTGCAGGTGCTTCTTTGGAAGGTCTATAAATTCCTCTAAAGCTTAAACACAGAGGTGTCAAAGCTTGTACAGAAATGTTCATAGCTGCTCTTTGTTCCACAAAGTGATACAATCCAAATGTCCAACAACTGATGAGTGGATAAATAAAATGTGATATATCTACATAATGAAAAGTTATTTAGTAATAAAAAAGAAATATGACATAATGCTAAAAAATAGATGAACCTTGAAAACATTATCCTTTCTGAAAGAAGGCAGAAAATACCTGTGTATTGTATGAGTCCCATTCTAGAAAATGTCCAAATAGAAACATTTCTAAGCACAGTGCATGGTCTAGGGTTAGGAGTTGCCTAGAACTGGGGAAAATTTGGATTGACTGCTATTGTGCCTGTTGTTTCACTTTGAGATTAAAAATATTTTAAAATTTACTGTGGTGATAACCACACAGTTTCATGAACATGCCAAAACCTGTTAAACTGGACTTTTTTCAGTATGTGCACTATAAAAAATATAAATTATATAGGTTGGAACAATCTGTGCATATTACCCACTCCAAAGTCCATATTTTTATGCATAGAAAATTTTTGGAAATAATCCAGCCTATCCCTTCCTCAGAGGGAGAGAGGCAGGGAGGGAGGGAGGGAAGGAGGGGGGGGAGGGAAAGGGAAAGGAGGAAGAGAGGAGGGGAAGGGGAAGAAGATGAAGAAGAAATACAGAAAAGTGAAGGAGGAGGAAAGGGAGGAAGGGTGGGAGGGAGAGAGAAGAAAAAGAAAGGAAGAGAGAAAGAAAGAAGGAAAGAAAGAAAGAAGGAAAGAAAGAAAGAAAGAAGGAAAGAAAGAAAGAAAGAAAGAAGGAAAGGAAGAAAGAAAGAAAGAGAAAGAAAGGGGGAGGTAGGGATGGAGAGAGAGGGAGAGAAAGTGGGGGGGGCAGGGGAGGGAGAGACGGAGGGAGGGAGCCAGGATGTAACTCAGCGGCCCTGCCTGGCAAGCAAAAAGTCCTGAGTTCTGTTCCTGGTACTGGGAGAAATGTGTCTAAGGTAAATGAGAGCACAGTTGTCTGTCCTTTTTGATATCTTTATTAATTGTTTGAACAAACAAAAATAAACTTTCTAAAAAGAAGATGAGGAAAAGTCTACTGAACTACTATTGACATAGCTTCATGGGGCCATGGCTTAGAAAATGAAGCAAGCAAGCTGCACCCTAAGCTCTTAGAACTACAAATAGGGTAAACCCCTATGTTTTCTGAAACTTTGATATTTTTTCTCATTCATAACTAGTCAGAATTACCAAAAGAATGTGTATTTCTGCTCTTGTCCGTTGATCATAAATCAGGAAAAATATATTCCAGGGCTTGTAGAAAGTAATATGGTATGACTGTTTGCTTCTTTTAGACTCCTTGACTCTAATTTTTATATGCTCAATTCATTTTACCTATCACCTCACAAACCAACATGTTTTTTCTTCTATGAATCAAAACTCAATCTTTTATCTAGAGAGGACCTAAAAATTTCTCTTATCTATGTGACTTTAAAAATGTAACTTAACCAGTCTGGTGTAGGTAGAGTTTATTTCTATAAGTGGTGGCAGGCTCTTCCAAAGTTCTGTTGGAGCTACATTTCCTTGTCATTGAAGGATATCATCTTGTTTAAAGAATATCTAATGGTCTCCCATTTCCAATAATATAACATTGGATTCCGTCTGTCGGAGTTGCAAGGCCTCCATATACATTGCTTCTGCCATAAATATCCAAATCCATTTCTACTACTCTTCAAAGAAGATCTTCAACTCTCTTTAGCTTATTTTTTTCCTTATAACATTTAGATTTTTTGACCTAGAGCTTACATATAGCAAAATTCTTTTTATTTTTTGTTTGCAATCAAACTAAATATAGTACATTTCTATCCCCACCAAAATTTCCCATATGTCATTTGAAGTCAAAAATCTTTGCTCCATTTCCCAGCCCATGATGATCACTGATCTGATATTTTGTTCCTATAATTGTGAAATCTCTGGAACATCCTATAAATGGAATTGCATAGCACATAAATTTTTTCTGTCTGGTGTCTTTTACCCAAAATAGTTTTTGAGTCTCAACTGTGTTGGTGCACATTTCAATAGTTCATTTCTTTTTACTACCGAGTGGTAGTTAATGGACATCTGGGTGTTTCCAGTTGTAGGGTATTATAAACAAAGCTTCTATAAACATTTGTGTGTGTGTGTGTGTGTATTTTGTGTGCAAATGCTTTTTTTTAATTTTTGGTAATCATCCAAGAGTAGGACTGCTGAGTCATATAGTAAAAGTACGTTTGAATTCAGACCCAGTTACCAAGTGTTTCCAGAATATCTGAGCCATTCTTTACACACTCACTAGATATGTATAAGAATCCTAAAAACTCCACATTCACACCATCCTGTGGGTTTCTGCCCCCTGCCCCACAGCAGGAGGTATGTAGGGGTATTTCACTGTCATTTCAAGTTCATTTTCCTAATGACTAAACTTTTGAAGCATACTTTTTCTTTCTTTACCACCTATACCTCTTCTATTGTGAAATATTTGCTAAAATATCTTGCCCATTTTATTTTCTATGCTTATCATTGAGTTATAAGAGCTCTCCATATATGCTGATAGAAATATTTTATTAGATATATATTTATCAAATACTTTCTCATAGTCTGTGGACTGTACACTCTTAAAGGCAAGAGTTCTAAATTTAATGAATTACAATTTCTAAATTTTTCCTTTTGTGTTTGAGCTTCATATACTGTATTGAGGGGTTTCTTTCTTTTTTTAAATAGCAAAACATTCATTGGTACACTTTAGGCATACATAATACTAAGACTCATCATAGGGAATTTGCACCTGAACATGGTACCTCCCACCTCCTTTTTCCCGTTTCTCCCTCCCCTCAAGCCCCTTCCCCTCCCTCTATACAAAAGCTTTGTTTCCATTTTTTCCCTCTTTTTTTTTTTTTTTTTTTTTTTTTTTTTTTTGTACCAGGGATTGAACTCTGGTCCTTGCTCTTGCAAGGCAGGCGACAGAACCACTGAGCTAAATTCCCGGCCCTTTTTTCCCTCTATTTTCACTTTTTTTCTTGGTCCTTCCTTCCTTTCTCCCTCCCTCCTCCCTTGTTTCCCTTCCGATTTGAACACTTTCTTCCCATTTCCCAATATTTATTACACATTTTATTCCTTATTCCCATTTTTGGTTTCTCACACCAGAGAAACAATGTGCTATTTAAACAGGTGTGTTCGATTTGCTTCACTTCAGGGTATACCCTTCATGTATTGTACTTAAGAATTCTTTATCCTGAAGTTTTGTTCATTTTTTTTTTAACAATTAATCCATGATCTGTTTTGGATTGCTTTTTGTATATTGATGATATATAAAGTTCACTGTTTGCATTTGGATGTTTCATGTTCCCAGAAAAAATAATGAAAAACTTATCTTTTCTATATTTAATTACCTTGGCAATTTTATAAAAAAGTAACTCACCATTTATATGTCGCTTTCCTTCTGGACTATTTTGCTGTATTCCCTCAATCTGAACATTTTCATGTTACAAATGCCACATTCTCTTGGTTACTACAATTTTCACTGAAGTCTGTAATAAAGCAGCATAAGATATCCACAGTTGTTCTACTAGATCCTTTCTCCTACAGACACATTTAGAAAATATTTTCGGCTAAAAAGTTTATTAGGTTGATTTAAACTGTATACATTAGGAGAAAACTGGTATCTAAATAAAATGGAGTTTTCTAATTGATTATCATAGTAAATATATTTTCCAATTATGTCTTCTTTAATTTCCCAATCAATATTTTACAGGTTTGCACATATAGTTTGATATATTTTATCCATGTTTATTTCATGTTTTAATACTTTTATGTATATGATATAAAAATAAATCTAATGTCAATTTTCTACAGTTCATTTCTACTATAGAAAAATACATTTTGTACTTTTGTATACTGATCTTGTCCTTTGCAATGTTGCTAAACATTTTGATTAGTTCTTGTAATTAATTGTAGATTTGGGGAATTTTCAATGTAGATGATTGTATTGTATGAATAAAGACAGTTTCTCTTCTTTCTTTGCAGTATTGATGCCATTTATTTTTGTACCAGCTATACTGGTTAAAATATCCAGTTCTGGGTAAGGCCATGGACTAGAAAGCCAGGGTAAAGTTGATGTTACAACTACGTTAGTCAGCTTTCGCTAACTATGACAACATGCCTGGGAAAGTTAATTTAAAGGAGGAAATATTCATTTTGGCTCATGGTTTCAGAGGTTTCAGTTCATGATTAGTTGGCCCCATTGTTTCTGAGCCTGTGGGAAGACAGAACAATAGGGCACAGAGCTTGTGGGGGAGCAAAATGGCTCACTTAAAGGCAAACAGGAAGGCAGCAGAGAGAGAGAAAAAAAAAAGGAGCTGAGGACAAAAGATACCCTTCCAGGTTTCACCCTGTGACCTACTTCTTCCAACTACTCCCCACCGCCTACAATATCCACCACCTCCCAATCAATTATGAATTCATTCATGGATTAATTCATTAATGAGATCAAGGTTATCATGATCCAATCCCTTGCCACATCCCCATCTCTGAACATTGCTACATTGGGTCCCAAGCCTTCAACACATGCACCTTTCAGAAGACATCTTCAATCCAAACCATAGCGTCTCACCTGTTCAGGCAGTTGCTGGCAGCATTTCTTTTTTCTTGGGGAAGTCAGTTCTTTTCTTGTAAGACCTTCAATTGATTGGATGAGGCCCACACACATCATGAAGAGCAAGCTGTTTTATTCAAAGTTTAAATATTAATCTTATCTAAACAATACCTTCACAAAATGAGTAGTATTTCCAAATACTGTGGCCTAGCCAAGTTGACACACAAAATTAACCTTTACATAACATCTACTGAAATTATCCTATGCAGTCTTATTTTCTATTTTAGTTCCTACAAGATAAATTATACACATTAATTTCCAAATGTTGATCCAACATCACATCCCTAGAATAAACCATTTTTGGTCATGATATAGTACTTTTTTTACATTGCCATATTTGACTTGCTAATATTTTAAAACAATTTATGTTTTGTATTCATTTCCAATTCCTGCTCTAAAAAATTACCCCAAACTTAATGGCTTAAATCAATATCAAGATTATGATCTTGCACTCCAGAGGTCAAAAGTCCAAAATAAGTCTCAGTGAGCTAAAAAGAAGGTCTCAACAGGGCTGTGTTCCTTCTAAAAATCTCTATTTCCATGCTTTTCCCAGCTTGCACTCATGAAACTTTTCCATCTTTCATGTATACCTACTTTAACATATTAATTGTAGCTATTATAATGTTACTTCCTGATCAATCGAACAAGGATCATCTACAATTCCCATTCTTTTCAGTATCACTTGAAGGTACATTCTCTTTACTTGCTACTTTTATATTTTATAGTATTAAAAACTGAATTATAGGAATTCTATGTTGAGAAAAAAATCTGGAATAAATAATGGTTACACTTGGAAATCAATACAACTCTTCAGTTAGGCTATTACCCTGCAGGAGTTTTGTTGATCTAAATGATCAGTTGAGTGAGATGAGCCAGTGATGATTTTGTGTTCCCACCGTTACTCTTGATGCTTCCTGAGCTTCAGGTTTCTTAGCTTCTTTGTATATCCTGGTACTTCAGTACCTCCTAGGACTCAGTGTGGGCCTGGTGTGCTGCAGAGTTTTTAGTGACTTCCTTCCCCACCCTGATTTCTCGACATTTTTATACAATTGTGTAACAGAGGAATCTTTTCCCATGCTTTTGTCCAAATGTCAGCAAACTTCTTTTGAAGATAATTCGTCTTTTTAGGCTTCCATGGTCTTTGTCTCAGGTTCTTCTTTGTTCTTACTTTATATACTTTTTGGTCTATAAAAGAGATTTCTTAGCCCAAATATATAGAATGAATCTATGTGGTGGAAGCAACCTACAGGCTGTCCTTTGCCAGTGCTTTCTTTCACTCTTTCCTCATGCCTAGACTTCTGCTAGGCTCACAGTGGAGCTCGGTTGGTCCCGCCTGCTTGTTCTAGTTTAACATAGGCAGGCTTTTGATCCTGGGTATTTGGGTATGGGGCTTTCTTTTTTCACTATATATCTCTGGAGGTTCTGGACCAGGAGAAAGTTTTTAGTTCTCCCCTTGGCATTATAAGAAATCTTCTTTGGTTTGTTGCACAATTATTGGTTCAACACGGTTTTTTGTTCTTCTTCTGGAAGCAGAAGGCTTTATTGGAAGCAGTGAGAATTTTGATTTCTGAAGGCAAGAAGTAGAGTTTTGTACCACTCCATAAGAGGCATAGGTGTTTTCTGTACACCCCTACAAGGGCCTATGTACAATAGGTGTTCTGCCCTTTTCCCAAAAGTGTAAGTCTTTCATTTATAAGATTACTATTATGGGAAGATAGCTCTACCTTAATGCAGGCAACAGAGATTGGACTAGGGCTTCCCACTTAGCTACATCCCCAGGCCTTTTTTATTTAATTTTGAGACAGAGTTTCAGGGAGTTACGCAGGCTGAAAACTAACTTGTGATCCTCTTGCTTCAGCCTCCCAAGTATGCCTCCAATAATTCTTGAGAGACAGAATTGGAGGTAGTTGAAGTAGAACTTGAATGAACATATCTTTGGAGCTCCTAGATAAGCTAACCAATGAACTAGCCCATAATTGGCCTTTAAAATTCATTAGCTGATTTCTACAGCAGCTACCTCCTCCTCTTGCTCTACTGAAGATGAAACAGGTCATGTTTCCTGTATCTCCCTAGAAAACTGAATCCCTCTGTGGAGTTTAATTCCCTTCACTATCTTATAACCTCAGAGGATGGCTACACATATAGGATATCCAGCACTCTCTTGTCATTAGGGTAGGGAGGACTACTCCCATGACTTTCTATATTTGAAGTATAAGGTATGATCATAACATAAGGTTATTATTTAAGTTTAAAAAATTATTAGATTAAAAGACACATTGCCATTAATCTTCCTCAAAATATTCCTCCTGCAAACACTTATCCCCAGATTTTTTGCCACTTTCCAAAGGAGTTGTGAAGTTCTCTTTTATGAGTGTTTAGTTGCTCTGTCATGGCTGCCTTGATGTCTTGATGAAGTAAAAACATTTACCTTTCATGGTCACTTTGACTTTGGGGAAGAGGCAGAAGTTGCACAATGTCACATCTGGTGAATTAGGTGGATGAGGACAGAAATTGCTGTAAATGGTTAATCCATGAGGGTTGATAATTAAATACAGTGAATAATTAAAAGACTGACTATAATAAAACACATTGACATTACTATCACTCGAAATATTCAAAATGCTTCCACGTGCTTTGAATACACTTATCTCATTGATTTTAGCAATGTGTCCCTCACTGTAATAACTTCTTTTTCTAAATTTAAACATCACCACATCTTTCAATCATTCCTTCCAGAAGCATTCCTAGTACTTTCCTCATATGAGAACATTGACTCAATAAATATTTAGTGATGGATTCATAACTGAAGAACTCACAGAATGTAAATCTTGCTCCTTTACAGTGCTCTATGCCATTTTTTACTGTTTTGTTCTATATGAATTTTATACACATTGAATATGGTTTTTTAAATATCCATCATCATATACACCCAGAGAGAATAATAATTAACTAAATCAAGTACTATAAAAATGTCAGATCTGTTTGTTTTATGACTAAACAGCTTCTGGCAGAAAACAGATGACCTGGTAAAATTGTTTAATGGGGGTAAGAATATTTTATTATTGTTACATATGTAGATTAGAATAGGAATATTGTTAAATACTACAGTATTTTACTCAATAGTTACAGATTAAGTATGCTTGTCTAAAATCTGAACTGCTCCAAAATTGGAAACTTTTTGAGAATCAACACGGCATGTTTCCAGTATCTGGAAACAAGGGTTGAAAAACTACAGTTCATCAGTCAGATCTGGTCCACAACTTATTTTTGTACAAATTCCAAGCTATGAATGTTTCAAATTTTTAAATGATTGTACAAAGTGAGGTTGTGGGACAAAGATCACATGTGATGCCAAAATCCAAAAGTGTTTTCTATCATATACTTGTAACATACTACGTGTTTCTTGCTCCCTGAGTCTGGAGGATAGAGGTTGTGTGACATATTATCTCTTTGCTCAGGGGCCTTTCACTCTGGCAAAACAAATCAGCCAATGTATAAACAAGTAAAATGTGAACTAGAAAATAACGTCATTGCAAAATACCAAATAACATTCTAGAAGGGAATAACAGAGGGAATAATTATCTTCAGGCAAGACCTCCAGGAAATCTCTGTGGTGAAGATTATGTTTTAATAGGACAGTAAAATATGGGTAGAATTATTATATACAGGGAACTAAGCAAATCAAATAAGGGGTGGGTACTCAGGGTTAAGAAACAAGAAAATTGACTTTGCAACTTATGGACTGAAAAACCCATGTGTTCTATTTATTTTTCCATTCTCTGTCATTAGCCTTGCCCTAATAAGATTTATTTTTAAATGAGATTTATTTTCAATATTTTTAGAGTTTGACTTGGTAAATAACCTCTTGGAAATCTGTACTTTCACTCAGGAAATCCATAAAAATATCTGCAGTTTAAACTTTAGGTATTCTCAAAACCAAATGACCCCTCTTGTTTAGGGGTCTGCATCCCTGGGGTTGCCTTCTCAATTCTCCAACCTCTGGAAGAATGATGATATCAGTACTCACAACAGAAGTTTCCTGTGAAACTAGGGAAGGCTCCCTTTTGCTCTTGTCATGTTGTATATGTCTTTGAGAGATTGGCTTTACTCATACAGAAGAATCAGCAGAACACATATTCCATGTTAGCTAATCTTTTGCTTTTTCACAAAAGCTAAAAGAACAGAATGTTGAATAAGAAAGTTACCATTTTTGTGATAATTAGAAACCCAGCATGCCATTTACATCATGAATACAGAATGCTGCTGTGACAAAGCTAGACTTTGCAAATGTCACAGGCCCTCAAGGCTAATTCTTGTCTGCGCAAATAAGTTACAACATGGAAATTTGAAAATAATTCTTATTGGCAGCTCATTTAGGCTTCCTCTTTATTTTATGGATTAGTATGTTATAAACCACTGTTTTGCTTTTGTTTTGTTTTGAATTCACATAGTCAAGCAATTGACTACACAATTACAACTGTGTTTTATGTGCTTAGGATGAATTTCATGACCTTAAAAGTTCCTCCCATTCATGCTCCTTTTTACTCATCTGTTTCTTTAGCTGTTAAAGACCATCACTCTTTATTTTCAGGGGACTTTTAAATTACCTGAGCTTTTAAGAGAGGAAGTTGCTGAAGATCTACCAAGGACAACTTGATCAGGATTCTGCAAAGCTTTGAGTAAAGAAGCTGTCCTCTGCTGGATGATCCATTAATGAGACACTAGCTCCTATGAATGAAACAAATGACTTCCTCAAAATAGTTCAGATGATCCAAAGGAACTGGGGGACCATATGGACAGCTTCCTTGAGATGGGCATTGTGAGTCTCCTAATGCTGAGCTTCAATCTGTTTGTGTGGTTTACTCTAGGCTGAACCTTCCCCATCTCTGACTTCTCATCTTTCCCTCCAGCCTAGTCACACCAGGCCATGTGGTGGTAAGAGTCTTAGATTTGTCTCCCATCCTCATTTCATTCACATGGATTGACCCTCCATCAGTTTTCCCCTTTTGATTATAAAATCATGCTCTGGAAGTCAAAAATCCTTAACACTGAGAAATCTTTTAAATGCTAACATAACATTCTCTTCTAGGCAGTATGAATGTCCTTCACTAGCTGGGAAAGGTCACAAACAATAAAAAATGGGCAATAAAAAGCACAGACGTATAAACATTTCTATTCATGATATTAATAGATATGCACAAATACAATTCAGTTTAGTACAGTGAGTGCCATAATATCACAAAATTATCAAAATTTTAATTTTCATATTGTCATCTTTGGCTCATTTATTAAATAATATTTGGGGGTGATTGGATAAAACTTTGAATTATAGGCTTCAAATTGAAAGATCTAATTGGAAGCATTAAAACCTATAAATTTATATGAGACAATAAAAATCAAATTACAACAATCTGAAAGTATTGAGAGTTATCTCAGAAAATATATTCCAGAGATTCACAATGATATTTAAAATTAAAACAACCTCATGAATAGCAACAATCAGCAAAATAAAATATATTTTGATGTTTATTTATAATGTGGGTTTCATGATGGAAAAAGAGCAAACCTAAACCTGGAATATATTTCACTAAAAAAACCTTGAGACATGGTACTCTGATACCATTCATCACTTTTGTACTAATATTTAGAATCCAACCAATACAGTCTTAAGAATAGTTACTAAACTTTTTCCAAATTAAAAAAAAATAGAAGACTTTGCTAGAAGCAATTCAATAAAAATACAAATAAGCAAATAAAATATCTTTCAAAGTTATCTTTCAAGGTTATTTTCAAAAATACTTTTAAAAATGAAACTCATGTAAAGGGAGAATATTTGACAGAGTCCATGCTGCAAGCATGGCTAAATCTGTTTTGGATAAAAAAGAGGCAGCCAAGCTGAAAACAGGCGCTCATATCAAACTTTGGGAGTGGTAACCTGCATCAAGAACATTGCTCATTTATTTCACTTAAGAGTATCATCTCAGTGTGCATCCACTTAGCTATAAATGTCTCTGATTTCTCATTTTTATGGCTGAGTAGTACTCCATTTTTTAAAAAACCCACATTTTCTTGATCCAGTCTCCAGTTGATGGGCATTTGGGCTGTTTCCAAGTTTTAGCTATCACAAACTGTGCTGCTATGAACATGGGTGCACATATATCACTGTGGTATGATTCTTTAAATTCTTTGGGAAAGATTCCTAGCAGTGGAATAGTGGGGTCCAATGGGACTTCCAGTCCTAGTTCTTTGAGGTATCTCCATACTGATTTTCACAGTGCTTGCACCAGTCTACACTCCCACCAGCAGTGGAGCAGGGTTCCTCTTTCCCCACAGCCCTGCCAGCATTTGTTATTGGTTGACTTCATGGTAGCAGCCATTCTTTCTGGAGTGAGGTGGAATCTCAGCTTTGTCTTCATTTGCATCTCTCCAATGACCAGTGATGTTGAACATTTTTTCATGTATTTATTTGCTATTTCTACTTCTTTGTCTGAGAAATAGGACACACATGTATAAATACCAAATAGTTTCTCTGGTGTGAGAAACTGAAAGTGTAAATAAGGACTAAAATGTATAATAGGTAATGTGAAATAGGAAGAAAAGGGGCAAAGGGGAAGGAAGTGGGAGTTGTAGGGGAAAGGAAAGAAAATGGAATTAATATGAGAAAATGGAAAAATAAGAACAAAATCTTTGTAAATAGGGAGAAATGGAGGGGTCAAAGGGAGGGCTGGGCAAGGGTGAAAAATAAGAACCAAGAGAGACTATGTAAAGGTGCAAATTTCTGTTGATGAATGTCATTATATTGTATACCTAAAATGTACCAATGATTAGAATGAATAATCGATAATGCGAAATAGGAAGAAAAGGTCCAAAGGGTTAGGGGTAGTGGGAGGGGCAGGGGAAAGGAAAGAAGGGAAAGGAAAAATGCTGAGAAATGGAAAAAATGGAAATAAAGTCTTTGTAAATAGGGAAGGGAGGACTAGGAATGGGGAAAAAATAAGAACCAAGATGCACTATGTAAAGGTACAGTTCCCAATGAGAAATGTAATTGTGTTGTATACCTACAATGTACCAATAAAAGAATTTAAGAAAAAAAACAAAAAAGAACATTGCTCATCCTGAATGACTCCGCCACCACCGCCTCATTTACCAAGAATACTCACCTCAAATGGTCTGCCTCCTAATTTCCTCTGTGTGTGAGTGAAAGGGGCTGGTAAAAATAGAAACTTTTACCTTAAAAAAAAATGAAAGTCCAGGAATTTGAATAACTTCTTTTTCTTAGCAGCAGGAAGTGGCTTTGAAAACATACCATACAAATGAACTGGAGTTTAATCTGGAAAATCACAGCCCAGAGATGCAGCAGGGCACCACACTGTTTTAACTCTAACTCCTGTGATTACATTTCTCAGAGAGAAGGTGAATTAAGACATTTTACAGGCCCGGGGATTTAGCTCAGTGGTTCCGGCTCCTGCCTCGCAAGTGCGAGGTCCCGAGATCTATCCCCGGCACAAAAAAGACATCTTAAAAAATGTTGGCATTTGGATAGGATGAATTAATTCTTCTTTGTCCTGAATAATAAAGGATATATAACAAAATTGTCTTATTTAGCAGACACTTTTTCAAGGTTAAATAATCTCAATCAATAATTGCACAAAGAAACTCTTAAAGTTTTTAGTGCCTATGACAAGATCATTGCAATTAACATGAATATTGAGAGCTAAAATAGAGGAATTGCTTGTGGGGATGAGGAGATGTTTGAGTATTTTTACTCAACTAAAAGTAATGATGTTTATAATGTCTTTGTTAGAGATAAGAATAACATCATCATCTATCTTTGCTCACTGAAAAGAATCCTTTGAAGAGCAAACACTAAAAAAGAATGTCTGGTGGAGAGACCTTTTAGCCCTATCGTACGTCTCAAAAACACAAAAAAATTCATAATGTTTCAACAAAAACTAAGCCTATCTACACAGTTAAACTTTTTGGAAAAATTATTGACATTTTTATGTAGTGATTATTACAACAGAATTCCTAAATCAGTAGCAAAAAAAAAAAAGAATTGTGATCTTGCTCCTCATATATATCCACACACCTTCTTGATGGTAATGCCAAGATGGATTCCTTATTCCAGTCCATTTCAGTTTTAAAATTCATAAAGCCCATGCCATCATATCTTATCCAACAACCAAGAAACACAGAAAACAATTTCTCCAAGGGTAAGCAATAGCATTTAAACATATAAATAATTCATACTAAACCAAGCACAAATATATTTCTGAGCAGAATGTAAAATATGAAAGAATCATTAAGATAAAATATGAGGGGTATTATCTTCAGTGAGTCATCCAGAACATCTAAGACATATTTCCCTCTTAATTTAGAGCTACTTCTTAGAAAAACTTGAGAAGTTAGGGATTATTTAGCCATCTGAGGAATGTGTGTTTTCTACATATTTCCACTAAGCTAACCACAAGAGTGACCAATACACTGTGAGTCAATCTCCCCTGTGATTTATGAGTTTCAAATGAGATGCTGGCCCTTAGAAAAATCAATGTTAGTTTTAAATGAAAGAAGTCAAAATTAATGAATAAAAGAACAACATTGTGGATGTAACCTAGTTTTGCCTAAAGCTTGCACATCAGACACAAATTTGAGGAGGAAATCATAGTTTAATGGTTTCTAAATGAATGAGTTTGAACCAGTCTGGTTACCCACCTCCTCTAATCTCAGATGAGAATGAAGCAATCCCAAAGCTAAATGTATGAAAGGTTTGGTCTCCAGACTATGGCAGGTCGTAGAGTCCTAACGATGTGGATCCAGGTGGGACATCTTCAGGCTGTGGAGGACATGCCCTCCAAGGGAGCTCTGGGACCTTTGTTTCTTCCCCTTCCTCTTCTGTTCCTGGCTGTGCCACATGCTTCTATTGTGATGTGCTGCCCCCAAGAGATGGACCCAAATGATGATGGACTGAAACCTCCAAATCGCAAGCCAAAAAAAATGTTTCCTCTTTTAAAGTTGGTGATCTCAGGTATTTCACTACAGTCATGAAAAGCTGACTAGCACATCTGTCAGAATTTATATTTTGAGATTAAATTAGATCATGTACACAAAATGCTTAGTATAGCTCCTAACACAACCTGGCTGGTAAATAGCTATCTTTGTGATGTGATTGTCACACAGCATTTGGGAGCAGTGTGTCCCAGTTTCTTTTCCTTATTAGGATGGCAAACAAACTGGTTATGGTTCATGCTAACAGTCTCATTTAAGTTTAATTACCAATTGAAGGACCTTATCTGTAAATACAGTCACAGTCTGTGGTACCATGGGTTAGGACTTCAATATTTAAATTTTAGAGCTGCACAAATTACCTCATAGCAGATGACTTAGCCAGTGGTGGTTACCATGGTTCACCAAGGAACTCTAACGATTATACGTTCTTCATGCCCAACACACAGGCACAAAACACATGCTTAAAATTTAATTATTTTGTTTACTGGGGTTCAAATTAAGATAGCTATAACTACAAATCAGAATTTATTAATATAATTAAAATGTGGGGGTGTTTTGTTTAGTAAATGTACATTTGTAAAGAAACTTGAGATTTTACTTGTGAAATCAACAAACTTTTGGTTAGGTTTCAAGTACACTGAATAGTTCCTAAAGGTCCCATTTCTTCTCTGAGGGGAGCAGGTTGGGAACCACTATTTTAGTTAACCTTTCTACAAGAAAGTCTGGTGAGGTGAATTCCCACCCTTCTAACTTTGTGGTTCTGTGACAGCACTCAGAGTAAGCCTTTGGAAAGTTGCTGGCCACACAGAACAGGCTCACAGAGCACATGGTGGACAGCTGTGACTACCCAGGGGCCTATTTTGCCTTCTTTTTATAAAAGTAGTCTAGCCTTTTCTGAGGAAGTTCTCCAGTCTTTTCTGGGGAAGCTCTCACACTTCAGTGGAATCATGATCCAAAGTATTCTTGTCTCCCTCCAGAAGAGGTGAGCACTTCAACAAAGCTGAACTAATTAGGTATTCACTCTCTATTTGCATTTTAGCTAAGGAAAGAAGGTACGGACAACCTTGAAATTCATTTGCCAAAAATTATATTCCCTGGAGCCAAGAGCACACTATTTTTCATCCTTTCAGTCTTATCTGCCAGCACTCTTACAACCTAACAGCAAGGTCACTTTCCAGCTCAGGTTTCCAGGGCTAGCTTCTGCTATTGTGTGAGGAAAAAAAATCCTCGTAGTACCAAGAACATTAACAAGACTCCAGACAATCAGCACATCTCCATGGTTCTTCTACTGCCTCTTCCAATAACCCTCAGCATCAGCTTGCCAGCCAAGATTGAAAAACCCATTGGTAACCTGAAGAATTCTTCAGAGTGAGGCACTAAAAGAAATGAAGGAGATCTAAACATATGTAGATATTCTTCCTGCAGATGAAAATCAGCTAACCACCAGTAACTGCAGTATTCAGGCAAGGGGACATAACCAATGAATTTGTGAGAAAAATCTACTTTATCCATTCCTGTCTGGAGATGCACTTTTAAATTGTTTGGAGCCATTTGGTCTTTCATAGCATATTTTGAGTCAGTGATTCTCAAAATGTGAACTCAGGACTGGCAGCATCAGCATCCCTTTGGGAACATTTTTAAAAAACAAATTCTTGGGTCCCACTGTCAGACCTATTCTCAAGGGGATGGGCCCTGTGGTGCGCTTTTTCACAAGTCCTCTGGGTGCTTCTGGTGCTCAATGAGATTTCTCTGCAAAGCCTTGGACCAGAATGGGATTCCTCACTTCTGTGTCGAACATCCCTTATGGGGAGGAGCACGGGAGAAACCTTCCAGGGCATCCATTCAGGGGTCTGGGTCTAGTTGGGCCAGTGCCCTCTTCCTCCTCCTACCCTTACCCTTCTCCATCAGTTGCCTGAAGAGAAAGAGAAATGGTCATTAAAGAAAGGCAGGAGGTCTGAAAATAGAGCAGTCTGGTCATTTATGCAAAGCCTCCAACCTCATTCCGGACTATTTGATTGTTTCATTTGCCCCAGAGGCAGAACTTCTCGCACTTTTGGCTCCTCTTTTTAAAAGGAACCCCAACTAATCATTTTTGTTTGCTTCAATGTGCTGCTCTCATAAGTATTCTTTTTAAATTGAGTGAAAATTAAACCTAATGCATACAGTTCCATAATAACATTTCTTTTAATGAGACCCATCTTCTAATGGAAAGGACTGTCTCACTAAATTAAAAGTAGGGGAATATATAACACATATAATCCAGCACATGAAACCCAAAACCTAATTTATGCATGCATTTCACTAGACAATTGATGAAGCATAAGAGGTACATGAGAAAATGAAGTTGTTTCCATCTCCTTCTGCCATTTCCCCTTTTCTACTTAGAAAGGTCAGCGTGAGAAAAACATGACCTTAAAAATCCACTTCCCAGCAAAGCAAACCAGTGAAAGCAAATATTTTCCAAGTGCTACTAATCTGAAAATCTAATTGTAAATTTTAAAAAGTCTTCATTATATAAAATCTTTTTTTACTTCAAATGCCTTTAACATTTTTAAAAATTATTTTTAGCAAGCCTGGGATGAGTTCCAAGTAATTTCAAAATTGCTATCAGAATAGTACTTTGGTTATAGGGTAAAAAAACCAAGTACATAATATGCAGTGCTTTATGAGGTTATTAATTTGAATTATGGAAATCTAATTGCCTAGGAGCTTGTTCATAAACCACTACTCTCCTCCAGCAGGATGGAAAAGATCACAAAGTATTCCCACCAGGAAGCTTGGAAGGTTGTCAGAACCTACAAATGGAACTCAAACTTCATGGTTTCCTTCAGAGCTGGCTGTTTTGCAAAACCTCTGATCAAAAGGTAACCATGACCTCAGAGACAGGAATGTGCGTGTGTGTGTGTGTGTGCACTCACGCACACTGGCCTGCACATGTACGTGTGTGTTTAGCTTTTTCTTGGCACACCTATGTACGTTGAAATGCTGGCAATGCAAGAGGCCAAAACTGTATCAACTGCTCTTGTACCTCAGGTGTACTTGCTGTCAAAAGATAATTAACTAGCTGGAAATTACTCAACCTAAGTACAATGTGAGAGCGTATGAATATAGAGCACTTACTTTGTACAGTATGTGTATAACTAAATACTTTCATTTTTTCTAATTTTAATTCCAACTGTACAAAAATCAGCCCAAATTTATTTCAGACCTTGGTAATCAATATATTAAGATCAAAAGCCTTGCTTTAAAATAGACTTCTTTTGGGGGTTTTTTGTTGTTGTTGTTTTTTTGAGACAAGGTCTCACTGTGTAAAGGCTGGCATTGAACTCATTATGTGTCCTAGGCTGGCCTTGAATTTGTGGCAATTTTAGAGGTAGCCAGTGTAAAATAGATTATTTTTCTAACAAGAACTTTAGCTGAACAGTTTTTCTTCATATTTTTTTTACTTTTTTAAACATTTGTCTTCTTAAATATTCATAATTCAGATGAAAAGCTCTTCGTTTTGTTTATCTCATCATGAAAATATCCTAGATGCACTTTTGGCAATGAACCTAGAATTAGAAGATTAATTTGGATATTTCATTGTATTTTATTTTATATTATTCCTTAATGCAGTCCTAGGGATGGAACTCAGGGGGTCACACATGCTAGGCAAGTGCTATACTGCTGAGCTACACCTCCACCCCAGAAGATTAATTTGAAATTGTTTCCATGAATAAACATAAGGTGCAACCACAAGCCACAAAATAAATATAAGCTAGTGGGGTAATACTATAAAAGTAGAAATGATATCTTTAAAATGCCTATACAGAGAATACTTGTCCATAGCTAAAGCCAAAAAATAAAAAGACCTCAGAAAAGATAACAATTTGAAGTGAAACAGTTTTATAAATTGTTTGCATGAACACCCCGGTACCCAGTCATTTTGTAATCATCTATTTCCTGGTGGGCTCTTGAAGCACATTGCAAATATCAATTAACAAATCCATACTGCACTCCCTGGGTGGGTAAGATGAAATGTATGCAGGGTTCAGGCAGTTCATTGAATTTCAAGGATGGGCACTTGGACTGTAGGATCAGTCAGACCAGCGATGTGTTGTAAGAAAGGCATCTTTATTCAGGTCTCTGTGCGAGTTGGTCATTCTACTGTACTAACTACGAGCCTCTAGGTGGAGAGACCAATCACCCAGCCACAATGTTTCCTAATTGACTTTATTTGTTTTTGGTGTAGGAGTAGGTTTCCTCCAATGAGTAGGTGGCTCAGTCAGAATCCCAAAAGAAACAGCTTCTAAAAGGGCTTTTGGTACTTAGAGGTTTTGGAAAAACGACGAGAAGAAGCATTTTCCTGTAGTAAATATTATTCTTTGGAACAGATCAAGGTATCAAGTCTAACAACAACAAAAAACGTTAACAAAAATTCCATGCAACAGCAACTTCTGAGAAATTACTTTCTAGTGACATTAAAACAGTAAATACCCAACCTGATTTATAACTGTTTTTTCTTTTGACTGAAAATGTGCAATGTATATGACTTGAATACATGTTCTTGTCTCAAATGTTCTACCACACACATTTCTACCAACTATGAAGGCAAACACATTTTGACTAATGTTATTGCTTATGAAACTTTTCCCGCTGACTTGAAACCCTAACTCTGTGTTTTCTTTTAAACACTCAACATTTATAAATGGGCAATTGTTAAACCACTTGCTATTTCTCTTAGAGTTACCATAAAGAATTTAAAGTCAGAAATTTAGATTTTTGAATGCTATGAATTTTCCATTTTCTATTTGAGAATAGCACTTAGAAAGAAAAGAATCCTTGTGCATGGGAAATTTTTAAGAATGACTCTTAGTTGGCAAGGCAGGTCTCATTTAACATTTCACCAATGAGAGTATTTCAAGTTGTCTGAAACTGCATTTCATACTACAGAAAAAAAAAAAAAACTTAGGTCAACTTGTCTGTGCTTACATTTTAAAACTTGGCAAAATGAATGCTCGTTTAGTTGGGCATGGGGATTCACACAAGCAAAATAAAAATACAACAGCCTATGAGCCTACTGTTACAGATGTAATTTGGCTAAAACACTTCCTTAGAAGCAAGATATCGGGCTGGGGATTTAGCGCAGTGGTTTCGCCGCCTGCTGCACAAGCTTAAGGACCAGAGTTCAATCCCGGGTACCAAAAAAAAAAAAAAAAGAACCAAGATATCATCCTCAACAATCATTTTATATATGATGTTTAGGACGATTTTATATGGAATGTGAAGTGTTTTATGCATGAATCTCACTCCAGATGTGCAAGATGAATCCCAAAGGACGTGAGCAAATTTCTGTCTCTGGCTCAGCCTCAGAGGCCTTGCTAAACTGTCCTGCATTCAAACCTACTTTCAAAAGTCTGCAGACCCTGATGGCGGAAGCTAAGTGTCCGGCAGTGCTGTTACCACAGGGAGTCTGAGGCTCCTAGGTGCCCAGACAGGAGACTGTAACAATAGCATTTTAATGGGACTTTCCCTCAAACAACAAGGCAAATTGTGATGAGGGAATGCAGAACGGCACGATCTGACTGTGTGTGGCAACCAGGAGCCTCAATTCTGT
The DNA here is from genome assembly GCF_000247695.1 of Heterocephalus glaber. The sequence continues at coordinate 8,450,642 of NW_004624811.1, forward strand.
CTGTGCCAGGTACTGATTATCTCACCCAGGGCTGTTTCTAAGAATCATGCATTTTATGAGTAAAATACTCGTGCTAGTTACTCTGCTATGTCTCTTGCCTTTTAATTCACCTTTTTATACCCTGTTTTGTATGACAGAAACTGGGACTCGACCAACTCCATTTCTTCAGTGCCGGCTGGCTTCTCGATAGGTTATTCAGAAGAAGAGGCCTATGCTTCCTTCTTCCCTTTTGTTTGCAATTCTCCTTGAATCTTCCCAGCTGTAATTCTTCCTCTGACAAAGACAGTTGTTCCCAGTGCTTCTCTCCTCCTGGCCCTCGTATGGTGAGTCTTGGGTCCCTTCGGAGGTATCAGCAGCAGGTAGGCAGGGTTTCCCAGAAGTCTGATTCCCAACTCCTGTCACCGATTGTTTGAGCTTATACATTTTGACACTTTTAACTGCTTTCATTTATTTCTCCAGCCTTAGGGATGGGACTTGCTTCCTACATTACTTTCATCTTCCCTTTTTCTCATGTGGCAAACCAGCTCACCTATGTACCAATAGCCTATATTAAATTTTCTCTATTGGATTACATGAGATAGTCTCTGTTTCCCAAACTGGTTTCTGGCTGATACAATGAGAGACAAAACCACTTAAGATTTTTATATTAGATTAGATTATGTCAAATGCCCATTACAAGGTATCTGGTCTGAATATATTCCCCAGAATTTATACATTCAAAAATCAGGCCACATTGCCTGATTGAAAGGCAATGAGACCTTTAGGAGACAATAAAGTTGTAAGGTACTGACCTCACGAGCATATCAATGATCTTCTCACAGGACTGGATTAATTCTACTGCACAGAGAGGGGGGCTGGGCCTCTTGTTTTGTCTCTTCCATAAGCACCCACTTCCCTTGTGCTTTTCTGCCACGCTGTGCTGCAGCAAAAGGCCCTCACCAGAGGCAGCTGCCCAATTCTGTATTTCCAGTGTCCAGCATCATGAAATAAGTAAACTCCTTTCTTTTATGAAGTATACAGTCATGGTTTTCTGTTATAGTAACAGCAAGCAGACTAAGACTAAAAGCTGGCTCATAAATACAAATTAAATACATGCGTCCTTTCTCTCTTCTTAAAAACTGTCTTGTTGGCAAAACTTATTTTTCCTCCAATAAAATAAAGGTCTAAGTTGTGTCTTTAGATATTTGAACCAAGAGAACTCTGGCTTCAACCTCTCAGTGAGGGTATGGTCTCATAGAGGAAATTTATGACTACAAGCTCTCTGATGCCTTTTGTTTATCTTTTAGTGATTGTGAAATGGCACAGCTGGAGTCATCTTTGTACACTGGAATAGTTTCTATTCCTTGTCTCTTTATTTTAGTGGCCATGATAATAGCTCTATGATGTAGGATATTTCCTGTTAATTCTTAGTATGGTTATTGCAGGCTCTTATAATACAGAAATTAGTTTTTCTTTGGATAAAGATCTGACCAGCTAATTTAAATTATTTTTTGAAAGTTTATGGTACAAGCCACATTTATGTCATGATCTGTGACTACCTAGGCTTAAACATTTGCTAGCTCATCCACCAACTGCTAGTATTTTATGACAGACTGTTTCTCGAAATTCACCAATGTGGAAGGCTGTAAAAAAACTTGACAATCTTCCCTAATCACAAACTCAGTGAAAATAAACCTTTGAAACAACACTGGGATCACTATAACATACTTTTTCTTTTAACACCTAGGCAGACAACTGCTCTTCCACCAATGATGTAAAATATTTGTGACATAACCACAATTCTAATGAAAGAACTAGGTTTTTGACTGGAAAAATGCAAATGCTAGATCTTATTTTATTCACAAAGTGGACAGTAGTGCCAGAAAGCACAGTTCTCCATCCTTGTGCATAAAACTGTATTATGAAGTAGAGTCAGTCTCTGTTTTTCAGTTCTCTCTCATTACGATGATAGACTGAGTGGAGGGCATAGGTCTTTGCCTCAGATATGATTACATACTTTAAAATGTGTGCAGGTAGGAGTAACTGCGGAACAGGGATCACCTGAGCCTAAAAGGAGCCAAAGTTGAATTTTAAAAAAAACCCTTAATGATTCATGATTAATTTTCTGAATTAAGGTGGCACACACCTATAATTCGAGCACTCAGGGAAGTTGATGCAGGAGAATCACACATTTGTGCCCAGGTTGGGCAATTTAGCCATTTAGTGAGGTGCTGTCTCGAAATATGTTTTTTTAAAAGGATGGGGATGTAGGTCAATGTGAAGGCACTGTAATAGAACCACAGTACTGTAAAAAATAATTGATTAACATTATCTTTCCTATGCCAATAGCTCTGTGTCTAAACAATTTGAAAGCATAAGAAAAATAGACATAAATAAAAACATAAAGTATGCACTCAGTTTAACTTTGAGGTACCTAGACAGCTTGGAATGTGGTAGATTTATGACAACTTCCTGGTTGTCTATCCTATGGGATGCTTGTATTGTCTCTTAATTGGGTTACAAAATCAAGGAGTCATGATGGTGTATTCTTACAAGCCAGCAGGCACAATTTATTCATTTGAAAGGATTTTTTTAAAGTGTACTTAGAATTATAGAATGTGCTTGGAATCAAATTTCCTAGGAATTGTTTATATTTCTTTTCCATTACAAGGTACAAAGCTTTCAAAGTAAAGACTTATCTTCTTACAGTGATGATGAACCTAGTAGTTAAAAACATACTATGCAAATAACAAATGAACCACAGAGAAGACTACTTACTGTAATTTTCCTTCTCACAAAGTATCTTCAGTCAGGCTTCCAAAGTCAACAAAAAATTAAAAGGAGCACGTACAGGATGAACTTTTGAGAATGGCTGTATTTTTTGAAAATTATGCACAAATGGTTTATTGCCAAAAACATTTCATTGACCAACTTTGATTTACTTAAAAGCTGGAGAATGTAAGTTTGTGAAATTGTATGTGAACATTTGGTATCAGAAATGTCTTCTGAGCTATAAATCACATTTGTGGGGAACATCTATGTTGAAATTTCAAAATATTTGCATGCTTTTAGAAATTCATAACTTTCTAAATTTAAATTAGTTTCAAAATTTGGCTTACATGAGTTTCCTAAATCTCTAAAAGTTATGTAAAATAAAGCTACTAAGTTTTAGAGTTCTTTTTTCTCTTGGGACAAAGAGACGGTTATGTAATTCATTTTCAACTAAAGATGATTTTAGTGGCTCTCATCATGTAAAACAAAAACTAATAATTCTAATTACTCTGTTTGATGTTCATTTGTTTTCTATTGCTGATGTAACATATTGCCATAAACTTAGCAGACTAAAATAACATAAATTTCTTATTTATGGTTCTTGAGTTCAGAAATCAAAATGGCTCTGGGAGACTAAAGATGTTGGCAGGCATGGGGCGCCCTCTGGAGGGTCTGAAAAATATTCTGTTTCTTGGCTTTTTTTCAGCTCTTAGCAGCTGCCCACATTCCTTGGCTCAAGGCCCCTCCTCTTCCATCCTTATGTCAGACAACAACAGGTTGGGTGTCATATCACATCGGTTTAAATCTAGCTGCATTTCCTTGTTACTCCTTTCCCATCTTTCCACTTTGAAGGATCCAGGTGAAAATAACGGACCCATGTGAATAATCCTGGATAATATTTTCATCTCAAGTCTTAATCTAATTATACCTGCAAAATCCCATTTTATATGTTGAGTGACATAGTCACAGGGTCCAGGGATCATCTTTTGCTTCCTACTTTTATGATAAATATTTGGGAGAGATTCATTAAACTCAGCCCCTGATACAGTGAAACACAATTCTCCTAATCAGGATGCTTGGACTTGTCTTTACATTTTTAACCTTAACCTTAACATTTTTAAAGTTATCCTTACTTTTTTGACATGGTAAAGGAGACATCACTTATGTGCTTGAGATGGGAAGATTATCCGTAGGCAATTATAAGGCTCCTTGCAAGAGAAAGACTCGGGCATGAAGAGAGTCAGAGAAGGAGAAATAATGAAAATAGCAAAGGTAGAGAGGTGGAAAGGGGGATGAGAACCAAGGAATGAGGGAGGCTTCTGGAAGCAGAAAACAGCACGGGGCTGACTATCTCGTCAAGCATGTGGATGGGACACAGCCCTGTCAGCAACTTGATCTTACTTCCAAAAGGCCCATTTCAGACTGAACTCTAGAACTGTGAACTAATATGTTATTGTTGTTTTAGGCCACTCTGATTGTGTAATTTGTTCCAGAAGCAATAGGTAATTAATATGATAGGTCAATTTTCCTTTTTGTAAATTAAGTTTTAACATAGTTCTTCATTATTATCACACTGCAAGATCTTCTCTTCTATTTTTCCATGCAATAAGTCGAGTCTTTCCTGCAATGAGACAAAAAGAAAAAAGGAAAAGTAGCATCAGTGTAGTGTTCTCTCAAGAACCATGGATGTAATTTAGTTGGAATCATCATTGTTTTTCTATCAGTGATAACATGATGTAAGTCATAGTAAAACCTTCTAACTCTCCTCAATACTTATTTAGACCCTTAGGATTCAGTATTCCATTGGAATCTCAACAGTCTTCTTTTAGCTATGCACCCAATATGTTAAATTTCTCCAGGAAGAGTAGAAGAAGCTCACTGTGTTTTACTGAAAAAATTGTTCAGCAACATATGACAGGAAACTTTTACCTAACGGAGACTGCATTAATCTCACCAAATAAAGCTTAATACATGTGATAGTACTGCATGGTAGTTACTAAAATTAAATATACTTGATACAGCAAAATGAATAGTTGCATATGAGGCTAAAGAATATTTAATTTGAAGCAAGTCTTTTGAAACTTCTTTCACTAATTTATAAGAATGTGTAAATATCTGTGCTTTAACCAAATGAATTAGTTTAAGTGTGTGCATGTGTGCATACATGGTCGAATGGCAATCATTTATACAGAGAAGTGCCTCCAGTTTATAATGATTTCCGAGGATGTCTCTATTCAACTAATTCTGTTTAAAGTTTCATCTTTTATACATCTCTCTCTTTGATGGAGTATAAAATGTAGTGAAATTATTTTTCGTGTGTCTCACCCTCCTGCATGCTATCTACTGATCAATTACTAAATTCATTTCGTATTATTTTGTTGTCATGATGGTTGGATGGTGGTCAATAATGGATGAAGTTACAGAACTTCCACACTATAAGTGCTACAGAGAAAAATCATATGTTGCTAAAGACAAAAATTTATGTGATTATGCTAGTGGATATAAAAACGTTCTCAGTGCTTCTTACCTGTCAACTAGCCTCCAAACTACTAAGAGAAACACTCGTCCATACTTTCAGGTGCATGCTCAGTTTTCTCCAGCGAAAGAAGTCCTGCTACTTACTTAAATGGACATTTTCTAGATAGGAAAGAGCCAATGAACAGACATTATGAGTTTGTATTAATATATACAAGGGTGACTAAAAATACAATGAAGGACCAGGGATTTTTAGCTCAGTGGCACCGCGCCTGTCTTGCAAGTGCAAGGTCCTGAGTTCAATCTCCGGTACCAAAAAAAAGAAAAACTACAATGAATATTTGAATTTAAAATAATTTTATAGTAAGAGACCTTGCCAAGAATGATGCGATAAGTGTGTCTGAAGCAAAGGGAGAGGGAGATTATTTTGAGGGAGATTAACAGCAATGTGTATTTCACTGAAACTTTTTTTTAATTGAACAGTTTAGCATGTGTTCGATCATACAGTGTTAAACACCAGTCATACCAGTGTCCGCCAAATGAAAGTGCTGAGCACGTCCTCATCTGCCTCATCTGCTGGCTGGCACGGAGGGACCTCCAGTTCTTCTCGAAGTCAGAACGACTGTGAGAGGTGACTATTTTGAATCGTCTTAGGACAACTAAGCAGACAAAACAGAGCAACTGACTGAATGAGCTCACAAGAGAATTTTCAGAACTGCATCAAAATGTGGCCAAGAGGGCCGGGGATGTAGCTCAGTGGTTCCGGCAACTGCCTCGCAAGCGCAAGGTCCTGAGTTCGATCCCTGGTACCAAAAAAAAAGAAAAAAATGTGGCAAAGAATGTAAGAAATGTGTTTGAAGTAAGATAGAATATTTTGAGAGAGATTAAAGACAATATGTCTTTTATTGTAATAAAAAGTTTTAATTTAAATAGTCACTGTGCATTTTGATCACACCTTGTATGTTTACAAATAACATGGATTATATACATGCAGAGGATCCTATCCCACGCTGGGATTTCGTGTCCAACATCTAACAATTTGACTGATATTTTATAAATTTCTCAATGTACATATTTGCCAGAATGGCACACTTCTTGAATTATATTTCTATTTCCTTTAGTGGTCAACATATTTTCCATCTGTCTTAAGAATTTCCTGAAGTCATGATAGCTTAAGTAAGAATGCCTAGCCTATTTTATTCTGCAAACAGATGTGCCACAGCCACTTTTGTCTCGACTTCTGGACATTTTCCAGAGGAGCACAGCATACATATGTAAGTTTTACTATGTACAGTTGAAGGGGCACTATTTGCCTTGTAGATATGATAGATTGGCAAATTATTTATTACAAATGGTGACCAGTTGTCTTAAAGATGACAACTATTTCTAAGTGACACAAGGGTGCTATACTGGCCAGTGGGTCCTACTTATAACTTGATAACAAAAACTAAGTATGGCCAACCTCTTCTCCTTCAAATCTGCTGGACTAAGAAAGACTAAGTCAACCTTTCTGAGTAAGTAATTAGACAACTAGACTAAATGTGTGTACCAGTTAGTTTCAGGCATTCAACAATAAGCAAACAATGAGCCGTTACAGAAAGGAAACAAACAGAATTGGCCAGATGGTTATCCCAGTTTCCACTTACTTGCAATTTCTGAATCATAAGCATAGGAAGAAGGAGCTCAAGTAGAGCATAAAAGGTTCTGAGATGAGGGGTTAGAAACCAGAGGTGAGAGGGTCACAGATGCACTATGGAGTTCCAGGAAAGAAGGGAACAAAGAAAAAAATTCCAGAAATATGCTTAGAGTACCCTTTGCATTTTTGCTGAAAATGAATCCGTGCTGATACAGAGTTCAAGTGGATGAGGCTGGAAGAGGACAATTAGAAACTTGCAACTTGAATAGTTCCCAGATGTGACACAAAGTGGACATATGAGATCTAGCCACTGAGAGCCTCTGGTGACAGCTCATGGGGCCAGGCCTCAGCAGTAGAGCTAAGGACACAGATGTGAAGCCTACTCGAGACCAAACGTAAAAACTTAAAGGGAACCTTTAAATTGATCAAACTGATGCTTGCCAGAGGAAAATACATCATCCTTTAAAGGAAAAGAAAACAATGCAGTCATTTACAATTCCAGAATTTAAATAAAAGACAAGATATGGCAAGAAGAGAAGGAGCGCATCAGACAACAGATACAAAATCATAAATGAGAAGACCATGGCACTCTCAAATAACAATAGAATTAGAAATCATAAAACTATGTTTCACTATTTAGAAAGTAAATATAATAAACTATAGCATGATGAAAGCAAGTACAAAGCACAAAGTACAAGAGTCTTTATAGTGTATTATGCTTTGTGTAAGAAAGAATAGTGTTTAAGAAAATATGCACACACTACGTCATTTTACAAAAGAATTGAAGGAAAAACAGTTCAGAAATCAAATGTGATTACTTCGCTACAGAGAGTCCAAAGGAATGGGATAGAAACATCGGAGAAATGCAAATATGATAGTAGAGAGAAGGGAAGAGCACTTCACTCTGTAGAGAGTTTCTGAGTTCTGATGCTTGGATCTATGACATGGTTTCACATACCCCCCAAACAAAGAAATAATTAAAATCAACCAGAATGTGGGGGAATACAAAACGGAATACAAGAAGTAACAGATGAACTTTATGGCAAATAATTACAACCACACTGATAGAAGTAGGGTAGAAAAGAGTGAACTAAAGTAAGTTAAAAACAAACATCCATAGTAGTAAGGCTCAAAACAACAACCAAAAAAGTACTGTGTGTACAACATATTGTAGTTTATGTGTGTTTTTGAAAAGGTATGACTTTAAAAATATGAAATTGCCTTGTGCATACTGACTGAGAAAATTTTAATATTTTGAGCATAATGGAAGCCAGATTTTCTACTGGAAAACAACATGGAGTTACAAAAAAGAGAAAGAGGAAAAATTATAACCTATCCTGAATTGTTGGATTGGAATCAAAGGTGTTGGTATGACAGCATTGTCTTCAGTACACACACAAATGGATAAATGTAAAAAATATAGATGTCTATGAGTGTGAATACACATGCTTATATTTCCATATTCTTTTAAAAATGGGTTTAGAAATAGTGACATCCCAGTAACAATGTTAACATTTTCCTATTAGAAGAAATCCAGACTCCTTGGAGAAACTTTTGAGATCAAGTTTGGACAGGGAAAATATAGAATTAGGTTGGAACATTTTGTTATGCTAGAGAGCAAGGAAAGATTCATAGACTGATGGAGAGATGTGGAAAAGACACAGATCCCAAGTTGAAGGCAATTCTATAGAAAAATTTTGGAAAATTTGAGCAGTAAAATAAATAATAATAGTGAGAGATTATAATCTACAGAAGATAAATATCCATAAATCCATACTGACATAAATAAATAGTTGAAAATATAAACTAAGGAGCTACAAAAAAGGTAGATCTTTTTTATAATTAAAATTTGTTAAATGTAGATGTGAAGAAATTATAAAAGTCACCATTTTGTACACATCATAATAATAATATTTGAAAAAATTGGGGGTGAAGATATGTTGAGAAGCAAGGTATTAACATAGTGTTAATGTATCTTCCCACAAGATACTTAATTAAAAAATACTAACTTTACAGTGGAGTTATCACCTTAACAAGAAATCAAAATTAATACTAGCAATAATAATATAAATTAATAGGGGATCAAGAGTTGGAAGGAACAAGGAGGGCTGGGAGGGTAAGAGGACCAAAAGGAATTAAAATGTGTTATGTACATGTACAAGCTCCCCACAATAAATGTAAGCATTATGTACTATAAATATGTACTAATAAAATACATAATCGATACAAGAAAAAAATTAACTTTGAGTAGTTTCTTATATAATTCGTTGAATAAGACATAATAACCTTGTTTCCCTCAAATAATTAATAGCTTAATCATGAAGAAACATCAGACACACTGTGATGAGACATTCCACAAAATAACTGGCAATAAAAGTATTAGAGGAGCCAGAGATTTAGCTCAGTGGTTCTGCTGCCTGCCTTGCAAGCGCAAGGTCCAGAGTTCGATCCCCAGTACCAAAAAAAAAAAAAAAAAAAAAGTATTAGAGGAAAAACTGGAGAACTCTAAGACATGGAGATACGTAAAATGAACTTAATGCAATAGAAAATATGGATAATATCACTGTCCAGAGATGGACAAAGCAGGATATATGAAATACCCCAAAACTTTGGATGTTAGACTTCAAAATACCTCATTGGCCAAAGAAAATACTAGAATGAAAATTAGAAAATAATTTAAAGTGAAAGAAAATTTAAAAACAGAGTAAAATATGTGGGATTCAGCTAAATCACTCTTCAATGGGAAATTCATAGATTTTATATATTATCTATGTATAAATATACAAGTATAAAAAGTATAAAACCAATGACATTAAGATTTTACCTTATAGAGGGAAAAGAACAAAGGACCAAGAAATACAAATTTGGTAGAAGGAAGTAATAAAGACAATAGTGTAAACTAACAAAATAGTAAATAGCAAAAATAGTGATGTTCAGCAAAGCCACCAATCAGTACTTTAAAAAATGAATAAACTTGAAAAAACATCAGTTATATACATCAAGAAAACAGTGGGGGAAGGTGCAAACTTCACTTTTTCGGAATTAGATAGAGAATATAACTAAAGAACTTACAAATGTTAATACAATTATGAAAACTTTAAGCTGACATATTTGCAAACTGGATGACTTGTCAAGTTCTTTGTAAAATTTTGATTACCAAAAATGACTAAAAACAAAATAGAAAAAATAACACCTATATCTATTAAAGAAATTGAATTTTTATTTAAAAATCTTTCTATAGCTTTTTCTAGAATGAAAATTCCAGGCTTTATGATTATTTTTGGTGCATTCTATCAAACTTTCAAGGCAAAACAGTATAAAAACTTTAAGAAAAATAAATATTAAAGGAATCTTTCCTGCCTGATTTTAATTAGTCTACTAATTCTAATTGATTGATACTAATTGATTTTAATTAGTCTACTACACTGATTCTTAACTGAGACAGACACTGTAAGTCACGAAACCACAGTCTAATATATTTCAGTCTAATATAACTCAGGCTTAAAAGTACTTAAAATACAGTAAAAAATGTAATCTAACAATGCAAGGACAATAAACCTCAAGGAAGTTGAATTTCTAACAAGATTGCAAAGTTGACTTATCAACTTTAATTGAAAAATCAATTAATTAATTTTATTCATGTCGATGATTACATCTGACACAACTTATCAAACTATATACTTAAACTGAAGAATTTCTTTTATGTAAATTACAGTTCAATATAATTGGGCTGTTCAACTGAACACTTTTTTGTTGTTCTTTTAATGGTACATTTTAGGTATACAATTCGTTTACATGTATCATTGGGTGCTTGTACCTGTACATGATATATCTTGGTTCTTATTTTTTCCCCATTACTTGTGCACCCTTCACTCCCTCCCCCCTTGCCTATTTACATAGATTTCATTTCCATTTTTTTTCTTTTCTCATAGTTTTTCTTTTCTCATAATTTTTCCTTTCCCTCTTTTCCTTTCCCCTTCCCTTCCTGGGGATTTAGCTCAGTGGTTCTGCTGCCTGTCTCTCAACTGAACACTTTTTAAAAAAACAAAATGGGAACAAAAGAGGAAAAGATAGTGCTAAATGGGGTCTGTCATTTACAACAACCGGGCTTTCAAACAGGTCTCTACTTCTTTGCTGAGAATTCTTCTACTCACATGTGCTATGGATGATACTGTCCACCACTTCTGCCACCTGAGCCATGAAAGGCGGACGAGTGTACTGGAGAAAATAAAGGTTTCCAGGACTCCAAGTGCACTTTCTCTTTTCAAAAGAGGCTCCTGAAGCCAGGAAAAACAAATCCACCAACTGTATTAGTCAGCTTTCCCACTACTGAGACTTTACTGAACTCCTACAACTTAAAAAAGGAGCAGTGTAATTAGCTTATGGTTTGAAGGAATTCAGTCCGTGGTTGGCTGTCTCCAAGCCATGATGAAAGGGCATAGCAGAAGATACTTGCTCAACCCACAACATCCAGGAAGCACAGAGAGTAGGGAGGAGCCACGGACAAGAATGTACTCTTCTATTTCATGCTCCAGTGACAGCACTCTTCCCACCAGGCTCCACCTCCTGACAAATTTGTGATTAGCTAAATGTAATGTTCAACCGTGAAATTTGTCTTATAGACTTGTATGTCAAATTTGTATGACTTTCCCTAATAAGATGAACCTTGGCTGTGGAGTAGGCATGATCTGGCCTCGCCTTGCGTCATCCCACCCCTCCCCTCCCCTCTCCTTCCCTCTTTCCCCTCTTTCCCCTCCTCTCCTTTCCTCACTTCCTTCTCCTCCTTCCTCTCTCTCTCTCTCTCTCTCTCTCTCTCTCTCTCTCTCTCTCTCTCTCTCATCTTTCTGCAATTCATGAGGAAAAATATAATTGGGCTAAAAAATATAACCTTTTGAAAAGAGTTCCTGGCATCTTTATTCTTGTCTCCACGTGGTACCTCTGGTTGGCACTGATTTTTCATTAGCACTTTCTTACTTGATTAATTAATGTATGAAGGAGAAGTCTGATCTTCTTTACTGTGGATTCGTACCAAGTTTTTTTCTTCCTTTTTATAGAAAACCTAAATATGTATAGGCAGTGTGAATGGCTACATTATGAATCTAGAAATATGTTCCGTTGTCCAATTTTTCCCCCAAACAAGGATGCACCCATAAACATTACTACTCTTACTTGAAGTTATCCATTTCTACATCCAAGAAATGAATTTCTTACTTATTGTCCAAATTTGATCTCAAAGAACTCCTGCACATGAGGAAGGAAGTCCAGAGGAGCTTCATTAAATGCTCAAAAGTAAAAGTAGACAATAAGATATGATTCAACTCTGCCTCGCTTAGATTCCTAATTTTTAAAATTACTATGAATATTTTTTGATTAAAGAATATATATATATCTATATATCTATATATATATGTTTAGAATCCTTGGAAAATGTAGAGAAGTAATTATTTGTATGACTATTTGTAGTCATTTTAAATTTTATTCTTTTTTGTACACAGTTACAGTTGAATATTATTGTAAGATGTCAATCAAAGTAGCTAAGGCCTTCTTCTCTGCCCAGGTGGAAGAACAGAAACAATGCGTCAATTCTACAATATTCTGTCACCTTCTACATTCTGTTTCTTCTACATCTATCTATCAGCTATCTCGCTGCAACAAAGTTGACACTCCAAATCCTACTCAAATTATGCCAAACATCTTCAACAACTAAAACCAAATGTAATAAAAAAGAAAGTGAGAAGTCAAGAGAAGTGTTGGCCAGAAAAGACAAAAGGAGAAAACATTTACAAAAAAGAAAGAAAATCTTTAATATTGCCATCATTCAGGGGCACATTTAAATCTGATAATATGGAATGGAGCTGAAAATTAATTTGTACTTGTATGCTAATAATGATAAGTAAATAATCTGAGCCAACTGAATCTGTTAAATATTGTGTAGCCTCTTTTCTGGTGTCTCCAATGCCCATTGTTTAATATGTGAGTGATGAGAGATTAAGAATTACAGTGCTACCACTGGTATTTGTTAATGAACCTTTAAATTGGCCATTAATGTTATAGCCTGTTTGTGTTTCCAGGGCTGCAGTGACTCCATTATTGAAATAGGCAGCACAATTAATTTACTTCAGTCCTTTAACATGTTTGGGTTAAATCCAGTTAAAATGATTGTCAAAAATAATACCAGAATCTGGACTGGTAACAGGATAACTTTAACAACTACAACAACAACAACAAAAATCTAACGAGGAATACCAGTTCTCAAAGGGCACAGGAGAGAAGCTGGGGAAAGAAAGGAAAGGGTAGTTTTGTTTCAACCACATAGATAAGAGAAAAGAAATCAGGCTACAGGAAAACTGTACAAATGTTGGGCCTAATTACCAGCACAGGCCCACAAATCCTTATGCCCATTGGTGACATTTTTGAAAAATATATTTTCTCATTTTTTGCCGACTGACATGCCCTGGAATGCTGACTGTTGTACAATAATCAAGTTTTCCTTTTGTCCCATATGAAATATTCATGGTACATTGCAGCCATCAGATGCATCCCAGACTTAACTCGTTAAAAACAAACACTCCAGCTGGACAGGAAGACATAAAAAAAAATATATTTTTATTCCTAAAAGATTTTAAATTTGTACTTTTGGTAATTTTCATCTTGAAATATAAACTATCCATTCAGCTATTGAGACTTTTAATTGTATATTTGCCACTGACTTTTAAATAAAATTATTGAGCAAAGGTGGCTTTACCTAGTTTACCAAGAGATTTCATAAAATGTCACATTTTGTTATTCATTTTGTCATTATGATGGATATTTGCTCTCAAAGATAAAATAGAAAAGAGCTTTTTACAAAGAGCTCAAGTAAAAAAGGACAAATCAAATTCTTGAAATTTTACATAAAAGAGTTGTTACCTTCTTTTATTTAACAGGGAGAATTGAGGAACAACATTTTGAAGATTCATTTTTATTTGCATATCTCCACATGGTTATATTGAACTACTTTGCATGTCAGTCTCCTTGAAACTGAATTGGTTTTAGTGTTAAATTTTGAAGTTCTGAATGGATGATAGATATGTGCATGAATCTTCATTGTAGAAGGACACAAGAAGAAAAGTTAGCACAGTTGTAGCTCTACAAGGCAATTATAATGTCATTGATAGACCCCAATCACTTTTAACTACTAACTAATAAGGTGGCCTAAACAAAAGAAAATTGGAGACAAAGTGAAGGTTATACTTGCTTAGGCATTGTAAGGTAAATTCATCCACAAGACAAAGGTGGTAGTGCAATTGAAAATCAAAATATTTTTGTACCACTGATCAGATATTATCCATTCATCTATCTATCTGTTATTTACCTACCTATCTACCTACTATATACTTGGCATAACATATGTAGAAAAATCTTTTCACTGGGGATCATGATATTATGTAGAAAGATTTTCTGGAATTTTATGCCTTCTGCTACTCTCTCTCCTGCATGTTAAATGCTAGGAAATGTATATTTCACAGTTTATTTCTGGATATTTCTAGATGAGACATTTTTCTTTTTAAACAATTGAACAAGAGACTTGTGTTCATTATAAAAGAACTAGGAAATGCAGATAATCAGGAAAGAAGAATACATTTCATATTGACTATGTTCTCTGCACCTCAAAATATTGTATCTAAAAATATTGTATATTTTTCATATGTCTATATTCATTAATTTATTAAGAGTCTGCTAGAAAGGAAAGAATATACCAAAGAAGGAAACAGACAAAATCCCCTGGCCCTATAAAATTTTGTTTGAATAGCCAAACAAAAATTAAAATAAAACCAATATAGTATATTAGATGATGTCAAGTACTACAGAGTTAAATAAAGCTGTCAAAGGAGATAGAAAACACTAAGGAGTCAGTTGTAAACAATTATGAAAGAAAATTTTACTGAGATGGTCACTGAGCACTACCCTAAAGGAAATGAGAGAGCAGAGCTATACAGATGTCTGTTGAAGAGTGTTCTAGGCAGGGAAGAGGTCCATTGCAAAATCTATGAAATTAGGGCATATCAGGTAGGAGTTTGGGAAAGAAGAAGCCAAGGTCAAATACCCTCTGACTTCTCTTGGTATTTTTTGTTTCACCCATGTACTACTTAGACAGGTTGCGTTTACTTTCCAATATTTGAGTTTTATTAGACACCTCATTGCTATTTATTTCCACTTTGATTTTTACTGTGGTATTAGACTATAACATTATAAAAGGGGTTTAATAGGTGTCTGTCCTAATTTAATCTTTTTTAAATTGTTAAGATGTATTTTATGGCCCAGAACATGATCTATTTTGTTGAATGAATCCTGAATACTTTTAACTGTTGGCTGTGCACTATCAAAGTCAGTTAGGTCAATGAGTTGATACTGGTCAGATATGTATACGTAAATTATTTTTAAATTTTAGTTTATTAATTCTGAGAGAAATGAAAACCTTTTTCTATTAAAATTCATTTTCCTTTGGAATTATTTGGGTATTTTCTTTAGTTTTGTCAATTTTTACTTCATTTGTTTTAAAATTCTGTATTTTAACATTTACATAGTAGAGAATACTATGTTTTTCTACTGAAAAGAAATTTATTATTTTAAAAACTATCTTTAGCAAAATTCTTTGCTTTGAGGTTTTATATCTATAATTAATATATCCATCATACTCTTCTTTTTCCTCATTATTTGCATGGCACATATTTTTCATCTTTATACATATCCTTTTTTTTTTTACATTTTTAAGATGAATTTTATTAGTACATTTTAGGTATATAATATAATGACATTCATGATTGGAAATTTGCAGCTTTAAATAATCCATCTTGGTTCTTATTTTTACCCCATCCCCCTGCCCTCCCTTCAACACCTCCATCCCTACCCATTTACAAAGATTTTGTTTCCATTTTTCCATTTTCTCATATTAATTCCATTCCCTTTTTCCCTTTCCTCTACCCCTCCCACTTCCCCTTCCCCTTTGCCCCTTTTCTTTCTATTTCACATTATCTATTATACCTTTTAGTCCTTATTTACACTTGCAGTTTCTCACACTAGAGAAACTATTCGGTATTTACACATGTGTCCTATTTACTTCACTTAAGAGTATCATTTCACTGTGCATCCATTTAGCTATAATTTCTCATTTTTTATGGCTGAGTAGTACTCCATTTTATTAAAGAAAAAACAGATTTTCTTTATCCAGAATGAAGTTGATGGGCAATTGGGCTGCTTCAAAGTTTTAGCTATTACAAACGGTGCTGCTATGAACATAGGTACACATGTATCACTATGGTATGATTCTTTTTTTTTTAATTCTTTTATTGGTACATTGTAGGTATAAAACACAATTATATTTCCAATGGGAATTGTACCTTTACATAATGCATCTTGGTTCTTATTTTTTCCCCATTCCTAGCCCTCCCTTCACGCCCTCCACCCTTCCCTATTTACA
>NW_004624811.1:8475220-8501281 GCF_000247695.1 Heterocephalus glaber
GTTTAGTATTTCTATATCTTATTCATTTAATTTTGGCAATTTGTATGTATCTAGGAATCTGCCTATTTCTTCTATGTTTTCCATTTTATTGGAGTAGAGGTTCTCGAAGTAGGTATTGATGATCCTCTGGATTTCTGTTGGATCTGTTGTGACTTCACCTTTTTTATTCTTAATTGCATGGATTTACAACTTTTCTTTCCTTTTTCTTTTTGATAAGGTTGGCTAAAAGTCTATTGATTTTATTTATTTTTTTGAAAAACAACCTTTTTGATTCATTGATGTTTTTGTATTGTTCTCTTAGTCTCCTTTGCATTGATTTCTGTTCTGATCTTTACAATTTCCTCTCTTATATGAGCTTTGGATTTATTATACTCTTCTTTTTCTAGGAGCTTGAGGTTGTGCATTAGGCTATTTATTTGAGTTCTCTCTGTTTTCCTAATACGGGCATTCACTGCTATGAATGTCCCACATAGAAGTGCTCTCATTGTGTCCCATAGATTCCTGCATGTTGTACTGGTATTATCATTTACTTGTAGAAACTGTTTAATTTCTTCTTTAATTTATTGACTGGTTGGTGAGCAGGGTGTTATTCAGTTTCCATGTGCTTGTCGGGGTTTTGCCATTTATGTTATTGATCTCCCATTTTATTGCACTATGGTCTGATAATATACAGGGGGTAACTTCAATTCTTTTACACTTACTTAGACATGTCCTATGAGCTATCATGTGGTCTATTTTGGAGAATGACTTGTGTGCAGCCATAAAGAATATGTATTTTGATTTTGTGGGGTGGAAAACAGTATAAACATCTATTAAGTCCATTTGTTCAATAGCATGGTTCAGTTCTAGAATTTCGTTGCTAATTTTTTGTCTAGATGATCTGTCTATTTGTGATAGTGGGGTATTGAGGTCCCCCACCACAATGGTATTAGTACTTATTTGGTTTTTCATGTCCATTAATATTTCTTTTGTATAGTTGGGGGCATTCATATTTGGTGCATATATATTTAGGATTGTCATCCCTTCCTCTTGGATGGTTACCTTCATAAGGATGTAGTGACCATCTCTGTCTCTCTTAATTAGTTTTGGTTTGAAATCTACTTTGTCTGCAAATAAGGTTGCTACCCCTGCTTTTTTCTGGGTTCCTGTAGCATGGAGAACTGTTTTCCATCCTTTTACTTTCAGTCTATGAATTTCTTTTTGAGTTAGTTGTGTTTCTTGTATGCAGCATATTGTTAGATTTTGCTTCTTAATCCATTTTGTCAGTCTATTTCTTTTGATTGGTGAATTGAGGCCATTAGCATTGATGGTTATAATTGAAAGATATTGATTCAACCTTGTCATGATGTTTTACTTTTGTTGGCTCTTTTATTTATTTTTCTCCCTTTCCCTTTAGTTTCTTACCTTACCTGGTGGCTTCCCACTTTTGGGCCTCATGGAGTTGTGACCTTCATTGTTTTTTTCTAGGATATTGTTTAGAATTATTTGGAGTGCTGGTTTGGTGTTCATGAAATTTCTCTGGTGTTCTTTGTCATGGAAGTATTTAATTTCTCCATTGATTTTGAAACATAATTTTGCAGGATACAACAGTCTAGGTTGGAAGTTATCTTCTTTTAGGGCTTGAAATACTTCACTCCAGGCTCTCCTTGACTTGAGGGTTTGTATTGAGAAGTCTACCGTGATTGTGATGGGCTTTCCTTTGTAGGTAATTTGTTTCTTTTCTCTAACTGCTTGCGGGATTTTGTTCTTTTGTTGGGGTCCTGTGATCTTGACTATTATATGTCTATGTGTAAATTTTTTTTATCATGGCTAGTTAGAGTTCTATATGCCTCACTTATCTGTATGTCCAATTCTCTACCTCTGTCTGGGAAGTTTTCCACTATTACTTCTGTGAACAGATTTTTTTTTATGTCAATTGTACTTTCTCCTGTTTTTTCATGGACTCCTATCAGTCTTATGTTATTCTTCTTTGCATCATCTAGCAGCTGCTGGTCCCTTACTATTTTTAAGAAATCTCTACTTGGCCAGGGATTTCACTCAGTGGCTTTGCCCCCTGCTGTGCAAGCACAAGAACCCAAGTTCAATCCCTGGTACCAAAAAAAAAAAAAAAAAGAAAGAAAAAAAGAAAGAAATCTCCTCCTCTTTCATGGTGCTTAACCACAATCTTGTCTTCTATATCTGATATTCTATCTTCAGATTCCCTTAATCTGCTCTGCATGCTTTCAATGGAGTTTTCAATCTCCTGTGTATCTGTTTGACTCTGTTTAATGGATTTCACTTCTTTTTTATATTGGATGATCATGGTTTCCATTTCTTTCTTATGCTGGGCATTCATGGCTTCTAGCATGTTTCTGAGCTGATCTATTTTTTTTATCTGTTTCAGTTCTAGAGCCTCTAATCATGTCTTTCACTCTGCTCACCATCTCTGTAGTTATCTGGGATATTATTTCTGCTTAGAATTTTTCTAGAGCCTCATTCATCTGTTTTGTTACTTCCTGTGCTATCAGTTCAGGGTGTCCAGGTGGTTATCATATTTTTCCACCTTATTTCCCTCAGAATTTGTCTTTGGTGAGCAGGAAGTCTGTGTTTGTGTCCAGCCAATGTGTCTTCCCTTTTTTAATTCTGTTGTTGGTGCCATTTTTTGTTTTAATTGCTGGGCTGATACTCCAATATTTCTTATTTTGAGTATCTTTATTACTGGTGTTTAGAGCCCCTATGGAGTGATTGCTTCTCAGAGATATCTTCCAGGTATAGCTGGACTTTTTAGGCTTCGAGTCTCTAATGACTCTTAGGCAATCTCATTTTCAGTATACCGGGGAAGACAACTGATGAGATCAATCACACCCCCTTAGCCCAATTGACACATCAAACACAGTTTAGAAAATGACAATTTCTGGTAGCAGCTAATCTATCATCTTTAACTGTGCGAGCTACATCAAAATCTAGGCCCAGCCCAAAATATGTTTATACTAAGTAAACTCTTAAATATGGCAAATTTATCCTTCGGGATAAGGATTTAGCAAGGGTTGGGGAGGGAGAGGTAGAGAGATAGAAGGAAAGGGAAAGGTTAGAAGTGAGGCTAGAGGTCACAGGAAAATCACACAAATTGCAGGGATCTGTTGAAGACAGGAGGAGAAGACAGAGCGAAAGAATAAAGACAAAAACAGAACAAACTGACAACAACAGGGAAGCTAAAAATTTGTATTCACCTTCCTATAAAAGTGACAGTCGAGAGGACAGAGAGAGAGAAAACATTCAGAATGGGACAGGAACAGGAACAAAGAGGGAGAGAAATATAGAGCCAGAAGGGATAGAGAAAGAAAAAAAGAAAAGAAAAAAAAAAATATATATATAAATCAAAACAAACAAAGAAAAAAAGGTCTCCCTCAGGATATGTCTCTGCTGTAGGCAATGTGGGCAGCACTGCGGGGTTCTAAGTCGATTGGTCTCGCAAGTCAGCTGTAGTCTACTGAGATTCAGTCTGATTTCTGGCTGCAAGGTCCAAGTTAAGGTATCTGACCTCCTGCAGGATTAAAATCTACAAGGTTCTACTGCAGGTTCCAGCTGTCCTCCCCTCTGTGTGAGTCCGGGTTTCTATGAGAGGTGCTGATCCCACCAACTTACCAATCACGATGGTCCAGTGTGCTTTTATTGAAGAGTTTTTCTTCACTTTCCCAGTGGGCTTCAAATTTTCGTTGAGGAGCTTCAGAAAGGCCCTCTCTGTTGTTCACTTCTGCTCTATCTTCTGGGGATCATAACCATGGCCTTTATATTCCCCCTGGCACCTCTGCTGTGAGGATTCAGATGTCCTGGGGTGCAGCATCTGCGCTGCGTGGTCCAGTGGGCTGCTGGTGTCTGCGCGACCAGGGTCTCTGGCAGGGCACCCATCCATATGCTTTTAAACAACATAGTATCATTGGGCCATGTTTCTTTGTCTTAGAATTTCTGAAATTTTCTATATATTATTACTTCAAATACATCTCTGACAGACAGCATATAGTTCAGTCTTGCTTCAATCCCTTTGAACTCACTTGGTAAATTGGATGCTCAGTTCATTCATAACTAACGTAATTATTGTAAAGGTTGAATTTAGACTGCCATTTTATTGTTTGACTTCCATCTGTACCACTTACTGGTTTTGTTCCTCCATTGAACCCTTTTTTTTTTTAGTATTTGATTATTTATGTACCTATTTTTTACTTACATTTTTAGAGGTCTCATATTTTCTAGGCTGACTTCACACTGCTGAGCTCAAGCTAACCTCAGCCTCAGCTTGCAAGTAGCTGAGTCTGGAGATGCAAGCCAGCATCACTGGCGCTGAGTATTTTTGAAACTTAATTTAATTTAATTTTATGTATTAGCTATAGATGTCTAGACTTCTTTTATTTTAGGTATTCACGAGCAAATACATCGCTTTTAATAACCAATATGGAATGAATATGGTGTCACTTTTATAAATTGTAGAAACAGTGCAAATGTTTAAACCCCCTAGTCAAAGACTCCATTATTTCTACTAAGGCTTTCATGCATGTTATTTCCATGTTATATATATTATAATATATATGCTACAAAATATATATATACAATATATATACACAAAACATATATATAAAAACATATATACAAAATAAATCCGATCAGTTACAACTTTTGCTTTACACGTATAGGGAAGTAGTGTTTTTTATTTATCTGGACACTTACCATTTCTAGTGTTCTTTTTCTCTTCCTGAGAATACAATTTGTAGCTGGTATTATTTTCCATTAGATTAAGTACACTGATTTAGCTTGACTTAGTGTTTCTTAAAAAGCCATTCTGCTATTAATTTTTATATATATATTATGAATTTCTCTTATTGGTTGTATTTATTATCATAGCTTTGTGAGGATTTGACCTCTTTATTATTATAAAATATTTCTCTTTATCACTGGAATTATTCTTTGTCTTAAATCTATATATCTTAAGTAATAAGACACAAACAAAGATTACTAAAGATGTACTGGTGTTTTAAAAGAATTACTTTATTGGAATTTTGTAAGTGGTGATACCTACTAAAAATGTGAGCCATAAATATCTTCATATGTAATATATGAAATATTAGTAGACAATTAAAATTGGATGAAATAGTATTTCAATACATTTTATTTACCCAAAAATATAAAAATCATTATCATTTACATATAAATTAATGAAAATACATATGAATGAGATATTTGTCAATATTCTGAAGTATACTCAGTGTTAGGAATTTGCTTCATATTTTACACTACTATCAAGTTTCAGTTTGATCTAGCAATAAATCATGTATATAATAGCCAAATGTAACTTAGTATTGGACAACACATTATATCCAATGTGCATATCAATACTGTTAATGTTAAATATATCATCATTTCATCTATCTTATATTTATTTGTTCTCTGTTCTTCTTTTCCAATACATGTCTATTATTTTTTAGATCATTAAGTGCAAAATACTAATTTTATGATTATATCATATCTGTAGTTATTTTTACTCCATTTTTTTATTTTCAGTGATTGCTCTAGGATTTGGCATACATACATTTAACTTGTCAGAGTGCACATTAGGATATTACCACTTCACATTTTTTATATTTCTTGCAAGATTGATCTACTACTGGTAAATTCCATTAACTTTGTTTAATTTATTTGAGAGAGTATTTGGTTTTATGAAATTTAAAGGATAATTTCACAGGGTACAGAATTCTGGGTTAGTGAAACTTTCATTCAACACTAAATATTTCATTCCACTCCCTTTCTGCTTTTAAATAAATGTTCAGTGTAGTCCCTAACCTTGTTCTGTAGTTAGAATTTTTCCCTTCTCTGAATCCTCAAGATTCTCTTTTCTTTGATTTTTTTCAGGTTGAATATAATATGCTTTGTGTAACCTTTTCAGTATTTATCCTGGTTTGTGTTCTCCTTGAGAGTCTTCTTAAAATAGGGCCTGAAATTTTTATTTCTTTTAGCTCCAATCCACTTTTCTTATACAGAAGTCTGTTGACATGGTAGAAATTATGAGGGTGGACAAATCCTAATCAAATCCTGTGATTAAATCTCAGTCTTTTACTGACATTGTGCCTTTGGCTTCTAATATACTCAGTCTCCTTCTTAGGTGAGATGAAATGGTTAGGGAGTTTTGAATTTGAATATTTCCTTTCTCCCACTTCAAAGGCTAGAGGAAGTTGGAGACAGACATTTCCCATCCTCTGAGATGGCTAGGCTGTAGAAAAACCCAAATTGGGTTTGGCTGTGTTACATTGGTTTATTTTGAGGGCAGACTTTTATTAAAAGGAGCACCAAATTCTCAGGGCATATTTGAAAACACTTATTTTCTCTTCAAGCTGTTGAAAGCAAGAAGGAACTTTTCCCCACCATTCACCTTGAAAACTTTGTAGAACTACTAAGTGTATAACTCTCATGAGGCCATAAGGCTGTAAGGCTGGGTTCTGCCACAATTTCTAACTCTCAAGCTAGTCCACCCTAAGCATCTGACAATTCAGTATTCCTAGAAAAGTGTTCCCAGCAGAAGGCTGCTTCTCTTAGTAAGCTATGATTCTTAACAAATAACTCTGTCTTCAGTTTTAAAATTGTTCTGGGGTTTCCTTGTGATCCCAGTTATCTGATAGATACAAAAAATTATTGGTTTTTTGTTTGTTTGTTTTATTTGCAGAAGCGTAAGGATGAAGGGAAAGCTTCTAAATGCTACTGGAAACTGGCAGTGTTACGGTTACTTAAAGATTTTTGTGTATTATGTAATTCCTTTATGGCTCTCATTTGTACACTTTTTTCTGTTGAATTTTTTTCTCCTAATGAAAATTGATATTTTTCTTCCCCTGCCTAGGGCTATAACTTTTGACTGGATACTGGACATTATGAATTTCTTATTGTACAGTAAGGACTTTTTGCATTACTTTAAAGATTCGTGTATTTTAATCTAGATTTAAATGTTGATTGTATTGATCATTTCAGTCTTTTATTTTTTCTTAAGAAAACAATAATTTTTAAAATTTTATTTTATTTTAGTTAAATTTTATTGTGTGTCTTTAGCAACATGAAATCACGTGATACATATAAATAGTAAAGCTATCACCTGAAGTAAATTAACACACCCATCATCTTGTATGAAGCCCTTTTGTTTCTATTCTTGTTTCTGTGGCAAGGGAAGCTAAAATGCACTCACTTAGCAAGAACCTCAAGTATAATTGCATTACCTATAGCCTCCATGTTGTACAATAGATCTCTAGACTTACTCATTCTACTTGCATTTTCTGACCCACATCTTCCTATAACTATTATTTTGTTCTCTATCTCTGTGCACCTCAATCTTTAAAAATTAGATTCTACATGTAACTGAGATTGGTTTTTTTCCTATGTCTTATTTCACCAGCATAATGTCTTCCAATTTCATATGTGTGTAGCAAATGATAAGGACTCATTGTTTTAGGGCTGAACTTTTTTATCCATTCATTCCTGGTATATATTTAGGTTGCTTCTATGTTTTGTACCTATTGTAAACAATGCTGTAGAACATGGAAATGCAGATATCTTAAGTTAGCAATTTCAGTTCTTTCAAGTGAATGCCCCAAAAAAGAGATTGCTATTAATATAGTAATTCTGTTTTAAATTTCTTTAGAAACCCATATATTGCTTCCTATGATGGTTTTACCAATCTGCTTTCATACTCACAGTATAGAAGAGTTCTCTTTTTCGCATGCCCTTGCCAACATTTGTTATCTTTTGACATTTTGAAGATAGCCCTCCTAAGGAGTGTGACTTCGTATCTCATAGTAGTTTTGATTTCCATTTCCCTGATATGTGATAATACAGAGCACATACAAATCTTTTTTTCAACCTTTGTTAATGTGCCAGAGAAGCTTTGATTTTAAGGCTAATTAATTTTTATTACTAAAGCTCACAAAACTTTACCCAATACCCCCAAGTGTGTTGAGGTCTCACCAGTCTGGCTCTTGTGAATACAAATTATTTTCATCTCCATGTAAATCCAAAGATTCTTCACCCTTGGCTTTACCATTACTTTTGCTACAATTTCATGGAGCTTTACCGAATATTTTGAACATACCTGTAGTTAGTCAAAAAGTCAGTTGTATTTCTTGGCCCTTTCTATCTGTGTGACTTCATCCATTCTCATATTCTGCACCACAAATTGTTGCTACTGTAATCTTTCAGAGCTCATCTCTCTGTCTTCTTCACTTTATGAGATCACCAGTTCTTTTTGAATTTCAGCCTTTGTGCTGTGTCTCTGATCATCAAGCTGGAGTAGTGTTCATGGTTATTTAATGTGTTTTCTTCACTCAGGACTCATGATCTTGTGCTGTTAAAAGTCCAAAGCCTGAATGCTCTCCTGGCATGTATTTTTCCAGTTTTTAATCATAGTTCATTTGTACAGCAGTTAGTTCTTCATGAAACTGTGAAGATGTCTCTTTTCCCACTTACAACAAACAGCTAGACACGTGACCACCCTAGCAAATTAGGAAAACATTATTTGGAAATTATAATTGTCTGATAATTCTTAATAACCAATAATGATTATTCTTGATCACATTCATCGTCTACAATATCCATGTTAGTCTATATTGATAAAATTATCAAAATAATCAAATAATACTAATGTATTTTTATAATTTGTGTTCAGTAGAGGAAATACAAAGTTAGATGCCAGTCAGGAACTAGAACATTTCTCTTTGTTTTTTCATAAGCTGGAAAATCCAAGAAATATACCTGACCTTTCCTTTTGAAAATATGAATTTGTCTATTACCAAGTGAGGCTATAATTTTTTATTTAAGAAAGACAGAAGAATAGGTTAAACCATATGGAATCCTTCCTTTTCCTTGAGAGCAAACAGAAGATAGCATTTATCTTATGCTTTACTATTCAATATTATGAGAAAAATGAATTTTTAAAAAAGTATTTAAACTTTTCCATTTTTCTGGGCAGAGCCTGGTGGCACACACCTGTAAATCCCATCACTGGGGAGGCAGAGAGAAAAGGATCACCATGAGTTTGAAGCCAGCCTGAACTACAAAGCAAGACCCTGTCTCAGCCCCCCAAACAAACTATTCCATTTTTCATCAGATATTACACAACAACAGTTATAAAATTATAGTTAAATTTTATACTAATTTCTTATTCCAACTTAGAGAACGTGTATATAAGGACCAAAGTGCATGAAAAAGATGAAGAGGGACATCATTAGCTACCCACATGTCACCTTCCCGATCTATCGCCACATATGTCAAAGTTCACCTAATCCAAAATGAAGTTCATTACACAGCCAACTACTTGTTAACTTAGAGGTGAAATCTAATGTTAATGTTTGATATGTGGCTCTAAGTTATTGAAATGAGGATGAGCAAATTTGTGTCATGAACCTACAAGCCTTCTTAGAGTGAAAAGGCTAACATCAAATGCAGCTTACCTAGTATGCTTTTCAGGGGATTCAGTGCCTATGCTCAAAGTTCAGTATCACAGAGAAGCAATAAAGCTAGTGAAAGAAAATTTACTAAAAGTGAAAAGACATGATATCAGTGACTCCATGGATCAAGTCAGCATAGAGCATGAAACAGTGATTTGGTACTTACTATATCTATTTCTAACACTCTCCCTAGTAAAATTGCGAAGAGCTGAGACATTGCATGTCAGAACTAAGGACAAATTTAATATCTTACTCTAGCTGTGTTATCGCTGTATTTGAGTATTGGGAGAAGAAGTAGGTTGAATAACTATCCAAAAATCCATTGTAGATCTTCACAAAGCAAAAATATACATGAAAAAGAATAGGTAAGAAATTCAGCCACTGGTAGATTCAGATAAAATCTAAAACAAACATCCTTCCATAGTAGATTCTTTGTGTTCTTCATGGAAAGGCTTTCTTTTTTCAAACTCAACATTTACCTATGAGTGCCACAGAATATAAATTAAATGTAATCACAGCTGTTTATGAGTTGCTATGCACTAGTGCTGTCTGTTTGGTTGAGTAATCTTACACCTGAGCTCACTGTCCTTACCATGAACTGTGTCTTTGGTTCTCATATGTACTCATTTCTTGTCACAAGTGTGGAGTGGACAAATTGCCATTTCTAGTGTAGTAAAAGACAAGAAACACAAGAAATATAAATATTTTACCAGAGTTCACAGTCATAGATAACAAACCTTGTATGTCAAGCTTGTTTGTTCATGTATTTTGACTATCTCTTTAGCATATATATATATATATATATATATATAAACCTACAAATCCACACATATATATATATATATATAGTCTACAAAGAAAGAAACCAAACATAAGAAAGAACTAGACTGCCTCCTTTCTTCCTTCCTCTTTAGTAGATGATATTCCTATATAGAAGGTATTTTTTCAGTCTTTTCCTAAATATTGACTTCCACTCATGAGAGAGCAGGTTTAGCACTGAAAGTAATAAAAACATGTTTTTCTTAGCATCTAATATCATTTCTCATCAATTACTTCAGGAAAGTTTATTTTGCAATTTTATTCTCTCCACTTTCTAAATATCATTTTCAATATGTAATATAATTCCTGGACCTTGGCTTAAAGTTTGATGGTAACTTACCCATGAAAACCATTTTTTCTATAATAAAAAACATGTGGGTTTCTTGGCTTACAAAGAGACCTTAAGAAAACATGATTCTCCAATAATATACCTAGAGAAAATGTTTCTTATAGTATGCTTTAAGATAAAAATAATCTAATTTTATAATTATGAATATAGAAAGAGCTCTATGTGGTTAGCCTGGGTCTAACTATGGTAATATGATTTTCATGGAATTGGCATCATTTACCAACTGAGACCATAATTATTAGATTGCCCATAATAGGTGGACTTTCTGTAATATTTTAATCATGAACAGCCAATGAGTGCATCAAGTATCAATTATGCTTGAAATTAAATGTAGCTGAACTTCCTATAGTAACTACTTTTGAGAAAAAGATCATGTTATATTTATATGTCCATGGCAAAAATTCTAAAACTACTTGGCTTATTTTTTTCCTTTGATAGTATGGTTGGGAACAGATTTTCCAAATATGAGAAACTATTCAATTTCATAGATTTGGAAATTTGACCCAAATCCAGAAGATACTTTTGTGTTTGGTACTGATTCCACAATTTCCAGTCTCTGTAAGAAATATAGATTTAAAGCACTCTCTAAACAAATATATAAATAAATATTCAAAAGGCTTGTAGAATAAAAACAATAACAAGCCCTAGAACTTTTTTGGATGACGTTCTCAAAATGTAACTTTGAAATTTAAAGATTTAGTTTCCCTTAATATATGCTTGAATATAAAGATCACAGGAATAGAGTACTGGAAAAATTAGTTTGAGGGATTTTTTTATCATACAATTTATAAAGTAATTCATGAAGACTGAAGACTTCAAAACATAGATGTGTCATCCTTTTTCAGTTCATGTAAAACAAATGTCAATGCTTTAAGTATACATCTGTTTTTCATAATATTATGTATGTTTTCCCTCCC
The DNA here is from genome assembly GCF_000247695.1 of Heterocephalus glaber. The sequence continues at coordinate 8,486,758 of NW_004624811.1, forward strand.
CATAAAAACCTCAACCCTTTCTGAAAGTATTTTTAACTAATAAAATTGCAATCATCCAAAAAAACTTAGACAAGGATAAACTAATTGAATGGGTAATTTTTTTTCATTTGACCTAACTTCAAAGTGAAAAGTAGTAAAATATGACCTAAGTTTATTTTCCCTCGTTGTAGACTGTTCCAACCTGTGTTTATGAGGAAAGAAAAATGAATGAATATTTTCCTTCTCTCTTCCTTCATGAAGATTTACAACTGGGCAGTGAATATCAAGGAATCAGTCATCTCAGGCCATTTTGAAAAATCACCCATCTTCTTAATGAAAATGATATCTTGGAATGTTTATCCTTTTATAATGTGCATTTCTAGACCCAATACTTATGGATCTAAAGTGCATATATTTAGATCTAAGGAAACTACTGTGGATGTAGAACAACTTTAGAACTTTATTTGAAACTCAAAATTCCTAGAGAAGAAATTCATATGAAAATTAACAGATGTTGGCCAAAAGAATGTGTGATCCATAATTTTTTAAATTGGAAAAATTAATTTTCCTTGATTCATATTTGAAAATGACAACCATAGATAAGCACAATTTGCAGCTTTTCTTTCCCCTTTGATTCAGTAAAATGTTGATTTGATTGAAGTAGTCAGAATATAATTTTTTCTATAAACAAATTGTGGAGAGGAGCTCACTAGAATATTAAAATTTTATTTTCAAAAAACAGCAGAACACTTTGTAGTTAATAAAATAAGATTAACCACTTTACAGTTTATCTCGAGCTTCACTCAGGCAATGCATTTGTTTACATATTGACTCCCCAGTGTCGCTCAGGCAGGCGTCATTTCAACCAGTTGATTTTTGTTTGCATGAGATACACTCATACATCTGTTTATTTGTTTTATAGCTACTATTTTTGCACAATTTTTTATTCAAAACAGTGTAGTCACCCTTGATGTTTGTTTCTAGCAAAATCTATAATAGTTCAGGTTATTTTCTTTTACTAATTCATGTTTATTTTATTTATGAGAATAATCTATAATATTGTGCTATAATCTATAAAAAATCTTATTGTAAGTACATTAGATATAATTTTTATACTTCTCCAAAACTCAATGATATTCTTTTACAATGCAAAGTGGATACATTTGGTATACTGAGACTGACTAGGAAGGAAGCCAAATGATTTGCAAAAGAAAAAACTGAAAAAGGGAGAAATATTCGCATTTTAAATAGGAAAAGTCTGTGTTATGAAATGGAAAGACAAAAAAGAAGTCTCTATCTTGTTAACTATTCATAATACAGAAATGCTAGAATGTGAATGAAAAAAGCAAAACTAAAAAAAATTCCAATAGAGGTCAATGATTATAGTAATTCTATGGGTGGTGTTGACAGAGTTGACCAACATTTAACAAGCTATCCTATAATCAAACAGCAAGAAAAAAATATTGGTATAAAATATTTATGCACCTTCTGTACTAAACAGTATGGAATTCCTTTGTTATTTATTCAAAACAAGGGGGTTCAAAAGTCATTTATAATTTAGATTAGGCCTAATAGAGTAAATAATTGAAAAATACAGGATAGTGAAATACCAACCAGAACATCCATCATCGACATCTTCACCATTACATTTAGTGGGCAGACATTCCACAGAAAAAACTAAGAGGCCAACACAACATTGTAAAGCATGTTGTACAAAGAAAAATAGTAATGAAAAAAAATTCGGAAAGAGACTAGAGACAACATGTTGCATTGTGTATTGAATATTTTAAGATGTACCATACATAGAAAAATTATTGAATAAATTAAATTACCATTTTAAAATTTTCTGTTATATTATCTTATAAAAATTAATGAAAAATGTGATTTTTGGTTATCCTGTGTTTAAATAATTGGACTGGCAATTGGTTAATAATAACAATACTATCACATCCAATGTGAACCACAGCAGTAATATTGAGAGTAAATAAACCTCCCCTTTTCTCGTATGCTTACTGGTACTTCGGTTCACAAACTTGATTCTTTCCACTACTGTGGTCACAAAACAAATCAGATGAGAACCAAATCAAGTTCAATGTTAGGTTCAATGTTGACCTTACGGGAAAATTTTATTCATTTCTCGTCCAATTCAGTTTGGGACCAGAGCCATAGAAAGAACTAAGTTTTTCAACTGGTACCACTGTATTTTGTCCCATAGCATCCCAATAAATATGCTTCCTTACTATTTTATGTTACCTTAATTTGTTCTTTACAGTACGCATTCAGAGTTACATATTTTCTCACTTAATTTGAAAAATAATTTTTTCACTGATTTTTTGTTTGCTTTGTAAAATTTCTGTTGTAATTAAATATTCCAAGTAGTGTATGAAAATTATCTGTTAAAATCTAAATGTTCTAAAACTTGGGTGATAATTAAAATAAATAACTTTGTGAATTTCTTAGATATTGGAGAAAAAAGTAAAAGATTAGCTTTTGAAGTTTATATAAAAATACCAATGAAAACCAGTAGGTCTTCCTAAAATTTACCACCTTAATTCTCCAAGACCAAGGTAAGACAGTTGACCTGTTGGTTCAGTTCTGCTTTCAGTTTTAACAATGCCTAAATTGGAAAATTGCAAAATAATGTTGTTATGGAAGACTTTCAAGAGTACATCTGTTTCTAATGTACAGCGCATCATTTAATGACGAGACACTTCAGTGGTCTACCCACTGCAAATCTCAGTTGTTAAATATGTCTGGAGCAAGATGTCTTTAAATAGTAGGCACTTTTTTGGTACATTAATTTCCTCACACTCAGAAGCAGAAAATGTAATTCTAGCTGTCACTTTATGTAAAGCTCTGTTTACTTTAAAATGCTATTTATAGCTTAAATGTCTTGTTCAAACTGATTAACTGTAGTGGGATTTAAAACTTTTATAAAATCTATTTATTATGGTTAATGTTTTGCAATTTGTTTCTTTCTCTTCAGACTACAGCTTAGGAAATCCATCTAATTGGCATTAAAATGCAGGATTCTCACAGATAATCTTGAAAAATATAAAGCAACAGTAAGTATTCCAACAGAAATTGAAATTGAAAATGTAAAGCACATCTTGGTGTAGAGCTTAGACTGTAATCATAGGATGCAAACACTTTTTTCTCCAAGACATTATTATGGAGAGCCAAACCCTAAACAACCATTCCTACACAATATTGCCAAAGCAATTACCAAACATTTTCTCCATTTATGATTCAATTTGGCTAACCATATGCCTGCTAACTAGTTTGATATCCAACCAATCTTAGAAGTTTGATATCCAACCAATTTTACAAGACATAATATCTAATTTCATGTAGTTAAATGTGGTTGCCCTATTTCGAGCTAATCTAACCAACATTCCAAGGAGATAACAAATGCTGAATGACAGTCCCATATTTTACCATGAAGCTAAGGTAACTTAGGGAACTATAAGTAGAAAAAGCTTTATAAAATTGTTACAGTACTATTATCAATCATCATTTCAGTTATGAAAAGATAGTATCTTGAAACAATCGACTTCACTTCTCATTTATCAAATATCTCCCACATACTCGTTGAACACTATTCTATTTAGGGTTTAAAGTATGTCCCCCAGTTCTCAGATCCTGCTCTTTTTTGCATTAGATGATTGTGGTATAAGTAGCAATCTCCAGCATAATATAAAGAGTTTGAAGAGAGTTTTAAAATTTAATAACTTCATATAACTGTGACATAATCTTGTAAGAAAAGTGTTAGAACTTTTAATCCTTAAGTCATTGCAAACCACTGCAATCAGAAGTTTCTCAAGAAAAATTGTGGCGATGATGAGTGAAGTACCTTAAAAATTCATTTTAACGTGACTTCTCTCATCCAGTCCCCGTTTCTCCTATTTTGAAGGGCATCATAAATGTGTCATCCATATATTATTATTTCTCAACTCTTTAAAACAAATATTTCTTTCTGCAGCCAGATCTTGCCCAAACATTTAATATTCTTCTAACCTCTTTTCCCTGACTTCCAATTACCACGTGCATAGGAAATACATATAAATTATAAATCATGATTAAAATCTTACCTTAGAAAATAAACTTTGTAAAGAAAATACAGAACAAATTGTTCAATGAAATGTAAATTATTTTTGGTATATCTTCTTATTTGGAAGACTGCTATAAAATGACTACATGGAAAAGAACACAACTATGGAATGTTTTGGATTGTTTTAGTATAAATTTTACTTTGTTCTTATATTTTTAAGTTTTATTTTGATTAGTACATGTTTGCAGCACATAATGATTACATCCATCTTGGGGAGTTGATACATATACATAACACATTTTAATTCCTCTTACATCCCCTTTCCTCCCCTAACCTTCCCTTTGACTCTTGGTCCCCTTTCCATTTGCAAAAGATCTATCTCCTTGTTTCTTATTATCTCTTTTATTTGATTCTTTATTTATACTTTGGGTTTTTCATACAAGAGAAACCATGTAATATTTAAGCTTGTGTAACTGATTTATTTCACTTAACATTTGGTCTCAATAGACTTTTGATTGAATTTTTTTGTCAAGACTTGAAAATTCAATCTAATGATTTTTAACAATTTGTTGAGCAGTACGTATGATAAATATGTAGGTATGATAAATGTGTGCAGAAAGACAAAAGTGATTTTTTTGACATATTCTAGTAGTGAGACAGAAAAAACTATAAACATGATAACAAAACTATTAAATTATATAAAAAATGAAAAATACTACATACAGAAAAGAAAAGCCGGGAATGAAATATGAAGAGTAAGAGTTGAGGAAAGCAGGATGCAGAAAGCAGGATGCAGGCTACCATATAAAATAGAGTGGTTAGGCAAGACTTTATTGAGAAAATGATATTTAAACAAAGACTGGAAGCTATCCAAATTAGTATATTTGGAAAAGAAACTTTCAGGTAGAAGGAACAGCTAAAGCAACAGATGGAAGGAAAGAAACAAGGGACAAGAACAAGAAAGTTGAGGTTCTCTGTAGTACTTAGCAGGTGAAAGGCGAGTAGCTGGGGCAGAGTAGAAATTCAGAGCATTTCTGGACTCAGACTTTTTTTCCCTAAGTAAAAAAGTTGAGAGTCATCAAAGTAACTCAGGTGAGAAATAACAGTGGCTCAAACCAGAGTGATAGCCAGGTGAACTCAGTCAGACCTGAGATACATCATAAAGGCAGACCCAACAAAATGTCCTATGTATTGGACGTGGGCCATGAAGTGACTGCAAGAGTTTTGAATTCAACAATCAGAATGCAGTTGCCATTGACTGAGTTGCAGAAGCCCATGACTAGTTTAGTGTGGAGAACACAGACAAGACCACTTGATTAAGGAAGATGCAGCAATCAACCCTGTCAAATGCTATAGTACATCAAGTATTGTAAGAAACAAAAGCTGACCCGTAGTCTAGTTAAAGTGAAGCTGTAGCCAACCTCAGAAATATCAGTTTTTGGTGAAGTAATCTTGGAGGGGGAGCCCAAACTGAGTAGATTTCAGAGGCTACAGGAAAAGAAAAATCGGCAGTGATACACATAGCATATCTTCTAAAAAGTTTTATTGTAAAAGAAAGCAGAAAAATGTGATGGCAGCTCTTAAGGGAAGTGAGAATAAATTTCTGTTTAATATAAGATAAATGACAGCATAAAATAATGGACTTAAGGGAAAATAACATCAGAGAGAAGGGGACAATTGGGAACAAATACATTGCTTTGAGTAGGCTTCAGATGTTGATAACTAATGCTCAAGTTGAAGAATAGCATTTAAATAGGAACACTGAAGGACCAGTGTGCCGATACAGGCTCCGTTAGATGGGAGTATGGTGGTAAGTGCTTACAGGCTTTCTATGAATTGTAAATATTATAAGCTAAGAGTGAGGATGAGGAAGGAGGTTTTGAAGACAAGAAGATAAGGTATTAATGGTTCTTAAGAAATAAGAGGAATAAATAAACTACTGATATTTCATAAAATTTGCCTAACAAACTGGTTTGAACATTGCTGAAAAAGGTTGAAACTCCACCCTCAAGATCAGAGAGCTATGAGAAGCCTAAGTTCACTAAAGTATGAGAGTTTGCATTTTTAAACCTTTCTGTTTTATTATAGAAAATTTCAAATATACACAAAGTAGAGGAAATAGTATAGTAGTATCATGGCATTATAATAGTATAATGCTTATGGAGCCATCACCAGCTTCTATAATTATCAACTCAAGGCTAATTATACATATAACTATGAATATATATATATGGAGAATATATAGAGAGAGACTATATTCAATGTAGAAAAAATATATATATATAATTCCTATTTCCTGTATATCATTTTATTTAAAAACAAATTTTTCCATAGGTATCTCTACATGGCAGGTATTTGTATAAACATTCCATAATCACATGCCTAAAATATAATAGCAGTGAACTTTATGTTAAATAACTACTTGTTCACATTTCACCAATTTATTTTCTGTAATTGGAATCCAGTTTACATGACAACTATGCAGGTGAATAATTTGATTAACTGTCACTAATTCTATAGTTCTTTATCCATCTCATTATATTTCCCTGCAATTGTTGTCAGGACTGTTGAAGAAACTGCATCATCTTATGTGGTTTGCCACAGTATGAATTTTGAATTGTACACCCATGGTGAATTTAAAATATGCTTCTGTCTACTTTATTCTTAAAATAAATTTACAGATAGGTGTAGTGATTTGATCATACTTAGGTTTGATTATTAGGGCAATTTGTTTTTATAGAGGATGTTGTATGATCAAGTCAGAAATTACAAAATAAATCAGGAGTTATCTCTCTCCTTGATGTTTTCAACCATCTATGATAATTGCTGAGCTCCATTAATTTAATAGGAGTTATAAAATTTTGACACTCTGTCATTTCTTCACTTAACAGCTGAAATAATCCAATAGTGTAACATGTAAACATACAAACTAGTTTCTCACCCCAAAGTGTATTTCATAAAGAAAAAATCTGGTTTTCCATTACATTGAAGTTTTCAAAATAATGGGTAGGCTCTTAGCATTCTCATAGATCATCTACAAGTACTTACTTTGGTAGTATTCTACATACATGGATGTAAATCTTGGTACAATTAAATTCAATGCACTATATCTAATAATTTCAAAATTTCTATTCTGACAAGTGTAAGGTCATTCAAATTTGCTTCTGAGTCCTTTTGACATATGTCTTTACTAAATCAAATTATAGTTTTCAAACATGGAATTAATAAATAGCAAATTTTATGCTACTTGCTATGTGATGGCTACAACTATGACGTACTGTTAAGCTTAATTGATATGTTTAACATGTTTCTATTGCTTTATTTATTTTATAACAGACATACATAGATTACAGCCAGTGAGCTGACTTTTAAGCTCTGAAAATTCAGTTTTTTTGGAACACAGCCACACCTATTCATATATGTATTGTCTGTGACTGCTTCACACAAGAATAAAATAGTAGCAACAAAGACAAAATATACAGTAGAAAAACCTGAAATATTTACTTTCTGGCCTCTTTCAGAAGTTTGTTGTTCTGGCCAATTTGTTGGCCTGGGAAATCAATAAAACAGTAAATTATACTCTTTCTTTGTGTTCATCAATTTGTTTAAGGTAAACACTCCCACTGTGCCAATTTCAAATCACTGACATGACATCACTGAAGGCAGAATTGGAAACGTGAATAACTTGGCTACATATAAAGGAACCTAGGGAATTGAGAACACTATCTTGAAAAGGAGATATTGTGACCTTTGTAATATTGTTTTACCAGCTGGTTGCCATGTGCACTTTCCCTTCATTCCAAGCACTGATGGCCTTCCAGTGTCAGACTAGAACCAATGAGCATAAGGGTGATGTTCTCACCTTCTACACCAATGACAGACATTAATGATTTACACTTTCGAAGGCTGACCATAGCCTCGCCATCTTTTTCAACATAAAACTACAAGTGATTAGTTGTAATTGAATATAAGATAGGCCTTCAAGCTATCTCTCATCTAATATCTCATACATTTATATATATATTTTCTTTCTTGTGTTCAATATGCTTCAGCTTTTCTAAGGAATGTTGTATGCATCATGCATGTTGGAATCTGAAATGTTCTCCAGAGCCCATGTGTTAAAGTCTGGTTCCTGGCTTAGCAACTAGGATCAAAAAACTTTAAGTGGTGGGGCCACTGAGGTCTTCATGCCATGGAATATTAGATATTTCTGAGATTCCAACCCTTTCCTGCTGCTCTGTTCTGCTTCCCAGCTCTGAGATGAGGAGCACTGCTCCATCCACATTTCATACCACACATAATGTGCCGTCTCTCCACAGTCCCAAAATTTATGAGGCCAACCCACTATAGATGGAAACTTCTGAAACTGTTAGCAAAAATAAATGTTTTATGTAAGTCAATTATGTCAGGTATTTTGTTCCAGTAATGGAATGCTGACCCCCACATTTTCAAAATTACTGTTTAACTAACTTAAGGTTTTCTTGCTATAATTAGATTACTGCTCACAGTTTCTAAATTTAAACATGGGACAGGTAAAGATTATTTGAGCAAGCAACCAGTGCACTGAATATTATGGAAAAACAGAACATAATTGGAACTTGCCAAAGGGAATATCCTTCAAATTTACTATGGGCTTGGTTCATTGAAGGTTTCCCCAAACATTGTTAAGCAGCTTTTAATTAAAAGATTTTGGCTGAGAGAACTACAGTTTCTTCCATGTCTACACTGTTAGTAAAATTCATCTGACAAAATGTAACAAATTTCTCCATGTCATAGCTTGTGATTCAGGAAAATTCAGTGGCAATACCTCCTTTCTCAAGATCCAACAAAGTAATCTTCTTTGATTGAAAAAAAAGTGAGCTAGACAGTAAAATATGGTCAGGGAAGAACTTAAGGCAGGGAGATGCTCAAATCTTCCCAGAGTCTGGTATTCAGTCCAGCACCTGAAAAGAAATTATTCAAATACAAAGGAATTACCATGTGAATGGTGTTTCCGCACAATTTCTGCATATGCTGCCTTGCATTTTTATCAAGATCACAAACATGAACCAGCGTGAGAAAGCAGGTGCCTTTCTCCCCCATATCTTTTGAACATCAGTATTTCCCACCAGTTAACTGCATGTGATAATGGCCAGGCCACAGAAGCATTTTGATTTGGATCCAAACTCTTCATCCAGAAGCAGCTTTTTGTTGTACATTTTAAACTTGCAGCTTTTGATCCAGGTTCATTATATGGCAGATCATTTAAATAAGAAGGCAAGGAGGCTGATTGAGAAGAAACTTCATAAGATGTTGGAGTCTCAAAGAATATTATAGCTCAGAGGGATTTCTTTTTTTGGAAACAAATTCAGATCCCACCTACAGAGTTGGAACCCTTAATTATTAAGCACAGTATTACATATTAAAATTATAAGATATAAGGTTGACAGCACATTGCAAGAACCTTCAGATTATGATTTCCTATCCTAATTATGATGGTAAGATAGGACTGAATGGCAAATTGCTATTGCTTTCAGCTGAAAATTTGAAAAAGCTATGTCCTGATCCCTTGTTACAGAGAACTGCTACTCATTCAGCAAGCCTTCTCGCAGAAATAAGCCTGGGGTCTGGTGTGGTGGAAGCCGAAGCCGAGATGTTAATTCACAAGACAGCAAGCAGAGGGAATCTGCTAAGTGGCACAGTGGGTTAATGACACACTACAGTGCCTCACCATGGGAGACATACGGGCTGAATTCTGGCATTGTTCACAAGTGAAAATTGGTTTACCAATCTTAGTTTGGTCTCTGGTGGACAGCTGCCCTTGTCCTAGACCTCCTCAGATGTTGTCCTAATTTTCTGCACAGGAGAGGCTCAAGACTTATTGGTAAAATTGGTTTAGCAGAGTTAGAGGAGGAAATGGGCCCACTATCCTCCTCCTTTTAATTCTGGTTGCTGTCAGTGTTTCATTTTCACAAGCAAAAAAATCCACTCAGGGCTGCAAAAGAAAGGCAATAAATAAGGCCAATTTCCCTTTTGCTAAAACTACATCCCCAAAGCGCTAAGCAGGCTTAGCATTAATTTATTAAAAAGAGGACACTTGTGTGCGACAAGCCTTGCCCTCAGTAGAGGATCATAAATTCAAAGGTTTAAGAGTAGAATACCTTAGTCAAAAATAAATGCATTTCCTAGAATACTTGTATAAGATAAATTCTGTGTGTGCCTTGTCTCATTATAATACACATCCTCTTAATACCAAAATAATGTGTACAATCATATTCATAATTTTCTAATATATTCTGTATTTTATTTTATTTTATTTATTTTATACCAGGGATTGAACTCAGGGGAGGCAGCTGAACCACTGAGCTAAATCCCCTGTATTGTGTATTTTAGAAGACAATTGTATTCACCTTAAGAAACATCTTTCCTTTAGGAGAAATTTATTTAATTTACTTTCCCATGGGAAAAACAATAATGGGAAAATAACATGAAAAAATAAAATAAATGAAATGGTGATACAAAAGTTTAATAAAAATTTTATACATAAGGACCTCAAATGGGAAATCAGAGGAAATTAGATAGGTGGATAGCACTATCTTTTTTGTAATTTAGAAAATAGCAAAAGCTATATAGTAAAAGAAACTAAAGCCCTGTGAGATGGAAGAAATGAATGACTTGAAAACTTGGGAAAAGTATCTTATGAACAACAACAACAAAAGATTTTTTTAAAGTGACAAACAGAAAATGAAAACTAAACTACAAAAATATTAAGTCTGGATATTTCAGTCTATTCAAACATTTTCATTCCATCATCATTATTACTTTTTAGGATTATTTAATATATTCTTTCCCTAATTCTGCTTTCCATAAATCATTCCTCCTCAACTATTTTTTAACTTTCAACCAATATAGAGGCCGATTCATATTCATTATGAAAAATATTCAGTAGTCAAGCACTTGAACAGAAGAATCAAATGGAAGATAAGAAATTTAGTAACACAATATTAAAGAAGAACATGGGAGAAAAGTTCAAAGGCAAAGAAGGTCGTGATACCTGAAGATGATGGGTGTATGTGCTGAGTATGGAGTTTTCTTTTTTTGGAAAATGATCTCATTCCCTCTGTTGTCCCAGTCAGAGAAGTTAACATCATTCTTTCTTCCCTTCCAAGAAGACCTCTCTCTCCCTGGTCTATTGATCTTCCACTTCTCACTCCCATTCATACACCTATAGCAAATTTCAAAGAGTTCTCAAAATCCTATTCTTACCTTGGTCTCATTCCCTGTTTAGATTCCTTCACTCTCTGAGTCCATTCAAATCAAATCTATCTTTTATTTCACCCTTTCACAGTATCTTTGGTCCACAGTGAACTCTTCCTTCCTACAAAAAATGAGTTTCTTATTCAGAATTTTAAAGCAGGGCCTGGAGGTGTAGCTCAGTGTAGAGTTGTCTGCTTAATTTCACATAGTTACGAATTCCTCATGCTCTTTGGTCTACTCTCCCCAAATATATTTTTATTATTCATTAAGTTCATTGGTACATTTTATCTATACAATATGATGACATTCATCATTGTTAATTTGTGTCTTTACATGATATATCTTGGTTCTTATTTTTTCCCTATTCCCCTGCCCTCCCTTCAACCCCTCCATCCCTCCCTATTTACAAAGATTTTATTTCTGTTTTTTCCTTTTCTCATATTTATTCATTTCCCTTCTCTCCTTTCTCTTACCCCTCTTACTTCCCATTCTCCTTTGCCCCTTTTCTTCCTATTTCACATTATCTATTATATGTTTTGATCCTTATTTACACTTTCAGCTTTTCACACTGGAGAAACTATTCAGTATTTACATGTCTGTCCTATTTATTTCACTTAAGAGTATGGCCCCAATGTGCATCCATTTACTTATAATGTCTCCAGTTTCTCATTCTTTATGGCTGAGTAGTACTCTATTTTTATTTTTTAAAAAAAACCCACATCTTCTTTATCCAGTCTCCAGTTGATGGGTAATTGGGCTGTTTCCAAGTTTTAGCTATTACAAACTGTGCTGTTATAAACATGGGTGCACATATATTGCTGTGGTATTATTCTTTTAATTCTTTTGAGAATCCTAGCATAGGAAACAAAAGGAATCCCCTTTCTCTCCTGATGTATATATTTCTCTCTTGACTTTCCATATTGATGTTCATATTCCAGAATCTCCTCGCATGTTACCTTCCCAAATAAAAGCTTAATAAATATTTTCTAATGAATGCTCACCATTCAATTATTATGAATAATATTCATTTTCTTTAACAGCATATATTTCTAATTCTAAATAAGATATTTAAAACCTTCCTAAAATTTAAATGGAACATGAAGCAGAATCATTTAATTCTCTTTTATTAAGCTGATAATGACAGATTTTGAAAGTAGTGATACTGCATTTTGATTTTAAAATGCACTATGAAGTACTTTTAAATTATAATATGATTCACTGTAATTTTGGGTTCTTTGAAAATAAATTGTGACACATTTGGAATTTTTTTAAATTCTAAGAACTTTTCTACATGAAGTACAAGATAAGAACAATTTTATTTAATTTTAGGCAAAATGGTGCTTTCAATTAGAAACATTTGTACATCAAAGTATTTGGAATGACAATTTACATTAAGTATATCCAAAATTTGAATTATTTCTATATTAAGAGTTTAAGATCCTCTAGCTCTATTTTGGTAGTACTTTGGTCCATCTGCTTTTTTCTAGTACAAATGATTTTGAATACAAGGCAATCTTAAGTAGGGTGATTATCAATAAAAGTATAATTTGGCTGGAATAAAAGAATGGCAAAAATAAAAGAAGGAAGAAACTCAAGGCAAAAACAGATGACCATTAGCAATATACTCTGGGAGATAAATCCTCAAGTTCATCTGGAAACTGTAGACAGTAGGCAGCAGAATAGGCTGAAGATGACATGTAACTCTCTCTGTGGCTCACACCTCATCTGCAAGGGTAGTTTCACTCAAGAATCTGTCTTCAGAACAAAACAAAACTAAAACAGCAGAAACAGCAATGAATTGGGCTATATTGTCTGCAAAATAAGGACAAATAAATATCATTCAACATTATTTTTTAGAGCCAAAATTACTAACCACTGTTCTGTGACACAAATGGATGGCATAGAGTAGCCAGACAGAGCCTGAGGTAGCTGGAACTCACAAGGCAAAATGTTACTTTTACCTATCTGTGTGAAGGATGATTCCAGAGAAAATGGTAAAATGAAAGCTTAAGAAAATTGTTTGTTGACTGGACATGCCCCCCCCACTCCTCTGTACAGCCACCTGGTTCCACACTACAAAGAAGCAGAGGACATCGGACCACCAGACCATGGTACTGGGTCCTGCCACTCACGGCCAAGAGGTAGGGGCTTCTGAGCCAACATCCTACTGCTCCTGGTACAGAGGAAGGGGCTTCCTGGTGACCATCCTTCCTGCTGCTCCCAGCCCAGAGGAAGGGGCTTCCTAGCCACCATCCCTCCCACTGCCCCCAGCACAGAGGAAAGTGCTTTTGGGCCACCATCCCTAGCACCACTCCTGGTCCCTGTCCCACCTCTCTCAGGTCAGAGGAGGTGATCTTCGTGGGCACCAAGAGCAACTCCCCACCCCTTTGATTCAAAATGAGAAAACATGTAAATAAATCTCAAAACCAAACTTCCAGATCACCTACAGTAACCCCAAAGGGAAATGAGATGGAACACTCTGATATTCAACCACCTGGATGCACTGAACTGGAAACAAAAGGGGGTCTGGAAAAAATGAAATCAGAAATAATTTCTCAGATAACAGGAGAGATTGTGCTCCTACTGCAAGACATGATTAATAAATCTAGAGAGGAGGTGAGGAACATGATGGAATCCCAACATAGGAAACAAATGGAATCCATAAAACAGATGCAAATAGATTTCCAGATGAAAACTCCATTGAAAATCTGCACAGCAGAATGAGCCAATGTGAGGACAGAATTTCAGATATAGAAGATAAGATTGCAACTAATGACCAGAAAAAGAAAAATTGCTTCAAAATTATAAGGGAACACGAGAAATCAATCTAGCAGCTGCTAGATGATGCAAAGAAGAATAACATAAGACGGATTGAGGTCAATGAAGAAGCAGGAGAGAATGCAGATGACATAAAAAAACTCTTCACAGAAGTAACAGCAGAAAACTTCCCAAGCAGGGGAAAAGAAATTGACATATAGATAAGAGAGGCATATAGGTCTCCAAATAGCCTTGATCAAAAATATTTACACATAGGCATATAATAGTTAGGATTCCAGAAACAAAACAGAAGAACAAAGTTCTACAAGCAGTTAGAGAAAAGAAACAAATCACGTACAAAAGAAAGCCCATCAGAATCACAGAAGACTTCTCAACACAAACCATCAAGGCAAGAAGAGCTTGGAGTGACAGATTCCAAGCCTTAAAAGAAAACAGCCTCCAAACCAGATTGATGTACCCTGCAAAACTATCTTTCAAAAT
>NW_004624811.1:8510325-8524930 GCF_000247695.1 Heterocephalus glaber
AAATAGTTTCTCTAGTGTGAGAAACTGAAAGTGTAAATAAGGACTAAAAGGTATAATAGATAATGTGAAATAGGAAGAAAAGGACCAAATGGGAAGAGGACATGGGAGGGGTAGGGGAAAAGAAAGAAGGGAATGGAATTAATATGAGAAAAAGAAAAAAAATGGAAACAAAGTCTTTGTAGATTGGGAGGTATGGAGGGGTTGAAGGGAGGGCAGGGGAAAGGGGAAAAAATAAGAACCGAGATGGATTATGTAAAGGTGCAAATTTCCAATGATGAATGTCATTATGTTGTATACCTTAAATGTACCAATTAATAAAAAATAAAAAAGAAAGGAAGAGATATGCAAATAATTAGCAAGAGAAACTGTGTTGTACAGACATGTTTGAAACTGCCTGAACATTGTTAACAAGGTAATTAAAAGGCAAAGGATCTAAGAAGGTCAGAACTAGAGTTGGCATATGGGAATATTATTACTGGCTAGAGGAGGACCCGTTCTTCCCCTGTAACTGATGAGAAAGGAGAAAAGATAGGTAGATGTGTTTTCAGATTAAGGGGCAGAAAGTTGAGAGACTTTTTGCAGATGGCTTTATTTTTCACCATACAGTACAAGGTAGAACAAGAGGTAAATCAATTGGGATCCTAAAAAGGATGGATAAATACTGAAACAGATGCTATGGAAATAGAAGAGCAAAACAGAGAGAAAGACTGCTAGGCAGAAATGAAGTTGAAAATCATTTTGTGGTTTTCCCAAGAGATGCTCAGAAACTCAGAAATAGGGATAAAGAACTGGACCATTGGAATTTTAAAAATTGGCATGTGTCCAGGCAATTGTGATTGACAAATAGCGGGTAAATATAAATAATAATACAGGCAACATTTTTAAAATTGCTTGCGGCCATTTATGGATTTTCATAAGGGGAAATTTTGCTCCCCAGTGGACATTTGACAATTTCTGGGAATTTTCTGATTGTCAGAATTTGGGAAGGGGCTATTTCTATAAAAGTGAAACTCTGAAATGCTCCTACATGTCTTACAATACACACAAGAACCACTTACGACAAAGAATTGTGCTGAGATAGAGAATGTCAATGGTTCAGGAATCAAGGTGAGGCAGAAGGGAAAAGCGAGAGGATCAAATCACCAAGTTTTCTGTGAGGCTGAAAAGCAGAAGTTTATCAAGTGAGGAGAGAGGAAGGAGAAAGAGAATGAACAGAAGAGGGATAAATAGAAAGGAGGGAGAATATAAATGAGAGGGAGAAAAGAACGTCCTGTTCCAGCAGTGGTTATATTTTTAACCATATCCTTATATAACATTTTAGAGTTGGAGCAATTTGAGGTGATGAGAAATGTGTGAATGGTTACAGAATGGTTAAACCAAAGATCACTAGAGATGAATAATTCAAGATCATTTACATCACCCAGATTAATGGCCAGGTAGAGGAAGTGGAAAAGATGGCAGTACAAAAGCTAAAATCTTCAATGAATGAGGTCTTGGGAAAATTGTGACTCAGCAAGACTATTTTTTATGTATAAAGTCAACATAAATAAAACATAGTTCACCCATAGAAAAAGTACACAGTAAAATGAATAAAAATTACTTGCTAACAGAGGAAAAATAACAATTCTTCATTGTGGTTTTTTCTTATACTTTGTGAAATGGTTATTTGTCAATCATAAGAACAAAAACTAATAAACATGACAGAAAAAGAAAATACTTGAAAACTGACAAAAAGTAAAAACAATGACAGGGAGTTACCTAATATAGCCCATGAGCTAATACTTAAATAGTCTCTGCATCCAAAATTATTTCAGATCTTTTGAAACTTTTGGGGTCAACTAGCCTATCCAAATTTATTATCATGAATGATTTCCAATCTAAAAAGATAAGACTACAGGATAATAAAACAAGTATAACAGGACTTTGAGAAGAAAACTGCCATATTTATGAAAGACTAAATGTGTTGTAAAATTATCCAGCAAACATAAAAGTAAGAATTTCATAAGATTTTATTATTATTGAGGGACATAACATTTAATTTTTAAACATGAAATTTCACAAGAAATTCATTGCATTTTTGTTATAGAGTGTTCCCAACTATTATAACATTCGTCTTTTGTGGCAGTCTAATGATCAACCTGATATCCTTAAGTAAGTAGCTTAAGATAAAGTCCTTCACAAATATTATTCATGTATACTGTTTGTTACCATTTATTGCTTCCAACCCCAACCCCATCTAGTATAAGAACAATGAGTATGTTGCTCAAAAATTGAAAGTTTTCTAATTATAATCATTCATATAACATTAGCTTACCAATTATTCATTAGAATATATATTCTCTGTCCTTTCTTCATTTTATTATTGAAGCACCTATTGCTGTAGGGATTGGAAAATACAGAGTGAAGATTCAAGAGTATGCTGATTAAATATCTAGGGAGATTGTATAGCTCAGAGCAAAATTACTTCTATTTAGAATGTTTGGGGGAATGATGTCTCTGTATCTTGCAGTAGTTAATAAGAGCACACATAGTCTTTTGTTCCATACTTTTCTCTATAGCAACTGGAACCAACAAAGCTATGTTGTATTTTTTTATGTAAAAATTTTCACCAGATTATAAACTCTGTAAAATTATTGCCATATTCCTGTAAACTATGCTGTAAGCAAGAAGCTTGGTTCCTTTAAGCTTCTATTCTCTCTTGCAAAGTAGAGTAGGAAAGAGTTTGGTGAAGATTTTGGAATTGAGGTGAAACCATTATACTATTATACCATCCCAAGCAGAGAAATATGTGGACTAAATCACTGAGATATTTTCAAAAGAACTGATGTAACACAGATCCAATCATTGCTTCATATTACCCTTTAGTAGGAAAAGGACATTTTTCTCTAAATCGAAAAGGAATTATAGGGGAACACAGGAACTCTTTATACAAAATGGCCTTATAATACTAAGAAGGATTAAAGGATTTTGTAAATATTGTAGAGATCTTATCAAACAGTGAGTAAAATGGTTGACATTTATTTAAATTACAGTATGATGCATTAGTACCTTCAATGATTTTCAATGATTTCTTTTATTTTCTATTTTAAATGCGTTCCCTTGGTCACAAGTTCCTTAAACCTAAGTGAGATAAATAAATCCCAACACAACATCAATAATTATATTTAGTGCTTATAGTCTATCCTTGCTGTTCTTGTGGGGGAAATGTGTTTCCAAAACTTGACTTAGATCTAGTTCAGTTGGAGTTACAACAACACTCAGGGAACTCAGATACTCATAACTCACTCTAAAACATTTTTATGGAGATTTAATTTTCCACTGTTCAAAATGTGCATTTACTAGACATCATTTTAAATGTGTCATTCATGCAACTAAAAGGAAATAAATTGTTAGAAGTTATTTTATATCCAGAGAATAAATTCACTTATCAGTGACCTCTCTAAAATACTTTCACATTTGATTTCATAATTATTTGTACCCCACACTGATTTCCAGTTATTACTAGTCATACGTTTAAATTTACCTTAATTAACTTTAAGACACTTGTAAGAAGTGCATATCCTACTTTGTAGCTCTCCTAAAAGTCAGATTGAAATGACAGTACCATTGATTGATAAATGAATTTCCCAATTTTCTCCAAAGTTAAACTCTGTAAAACGTAAGTCAAGTGCTTCCCTCAACCATACTATATAGATTTGGTGGAATAACTTCAAACCAAATAAAATATTTTACTTACAGCTTATTTTGCCTTTTTGCAGTTTATTTATGTACTGTATCACACAGTAGAATCTCACATTTTTTCCCTTAGGGAAGTCAAGCAAACAAAAATATTTACAACTTAGTCTTAATAATAACTAATGTGTTACATGCCCAAATGAATAAGTGATATGATATTCTCTGACAAATGGACAGCGAACAGCTATTTCAGGGTAATATGACACCTACAGAACACTTAGGTGCACCTTGTATAGAGCTGACAGTGTATGATAATTCAACAATATCTCAGGAGACTCATCTGAATGACAATTTAATGAAAATAACTCTTTCATGTCTAATACAATAGGTGATATGAGATAACTGTCTCTCACACTCACCAAAATTATAAAAACACTTTTGCACGATACATAATTACTGATTAAGACTATCTTAGCTAAAAGAAAAGGGTTTGTGTATGGCAAGGAAGGTATAAATTTTCTTAAAATTCATTTGTTCATCTTTTAACTATAATCAATGATATTCGCAGCAATATTTTGTAGAAATAAATAATTCATTGCAAACTTTCATGCCTTCTTTTATGCTACTATGTAATTACATATATGTTTTTGTACAAATTTTTAAAGAATATATATATATATATAAGAGAGATATATAGTATGTAAGTAAAAGTTAATCTACACTAAGGATAAATTTAGAAAGAAGACTAAATTTTAGATATTAAATTGTAGAGAATTAAACTCTGTATATCTCAAAGCTACAGAGTGGTAACAATTATAAAGACATATGACCAGCCATAGTCCAGACTCCAAATTCTAAACCACAGTGGATCTGTTGTTTTGTATTTTTTTCTTAATATATTACTAGATATATTTTCAGGGCTTCATAAGTGCTTATTAGAGTAAATTGGCTATAAACATTTCAGGTTAAACTATGAGACGTGCAAATATTTAAAAATTGAATTAATTGCTGCATTATAACATTGTATTTTAATAGATATATTTTTGATGAACTGTAGATCATTGCTGGCAATGATTTATCAGGAACAATCTTTCCTCTAGGAGGTAATTAGGTGAAAAGCTAGTGTTACACTGAGTCACAGACACAATCTTTGAGTAGGATGAGGATAAACACTTGCAAAAATGGTGCTTAGGAAAGTTCCCACAGATAATGCTATTTTAAACTGTAGAAAATTATGAACTCAAAAATCTCTTTTGAATTTGGTAATAGAGATAGAATACATCAGGGACAGAAATATCCCTGTGTTCCAAATTTTCTCTTTCTGTTTTATCAGAGAAGAAAGTAAGCTTAGAGTAGATGTAATTATGATTGCCCTTAACCTATCCTTAGGGAAAGAATAAAGTTTTCAAAGAATGGAGTAATTTACATGTAGCATTTGTACTAGTTACATAGAGTAGCAGACATAGTGTATTACTCTACATTATAGTTCTCATGTTGACTTTCCTACAAAAAGAGGGGGTCACAGCTGATACCATTGCCAAAGAGCATGAGGCATTCTTATCTAATTTCAGGCTTAAAAATTCAAAACAAATTCCTTAGCTGAAAAAATCAGTCTAAAAGAGACTTCAAAAATCAGTCTAAAAAATAGTTAAGGAAGAAAAAAGGAGTAACTTACTTACACATAGGTGATTCCCTACTCTTCTGAACCTCTCTTTTCTAATTATGTTCCCTGCACAAAGATTTGCCCTTTTATAATCAAGGGAGTTTTTGATACATGTATTTACCACCAAAGACCACAATTTTCTATTCCTTTAGCAGATAAATGTCACAGATCATTTTTGTTGGATGATTCTTTTTGTTACACCATCTGAAGAGTTTTGAAAAAAATAATGCCATATTCATCTAAAAAGAGAAAAAGAAACATAACATTAGTGATTCAACTGTGATAGCTATTTCTAAGGCGGAATTAAAATAGCATAATTTCAGCAATTTTCTTTTTACACTAATACCATAGTTCATTATTTTATACATCAAGGCACTTTAGAAACTCTCATATGCTTTTAATCTATCACTTACTAGTTGGCAATTACTACTTCATCTTCAGTCTTTATGCTCTTAAGAATTTGAACTCATAAAACAACATTATTCTTATAATTGTGTAAAAACCACAGGAACAGAAGAATTCCTTGTCTTTATCTGGACCACTTGTGAAGATTTTTTACATTTATTATACTTATTATACTGTAAC
The DNA here is from genome assembly GCF_000247695.1 of Heterocephalus glaber. The sequence goes on from NW_004624811.1 coordinate 8,516,249, forward strand.
ATGTTTTAAAATTACGGTAGATTTGCATGTACTCTTTGGAAAAATGGGACAAATCAAAAAATAGTTCTCACCAGATGAAATGGGAAAATACATTAAAAGGTTTTGACAAAACTGACATAATGCCCAGCTTGCAAGGTAAAGCTGAAAAAGTACCTGAACTAAAGTTAATGCCACCTGAGGCTCATGCCCATATGGAGTAAAGGGACCCGGTCCCATGCTTTCCTGGGGTCGCTAAGGGGACAGTGTGGAATCAAGGGACACAAAAAAACCATCAGGAAACCTAAGTCAAGTCATTGTACAGTGCAAACAATGTAAACGCAACAGACAACCCAAAGAAGCCCAGACAATACCCAGTGAAAAAGGTGTCAATGTGTTAGAAAACATACCTAAACAAGTACAGAATGCTGTAAATTTTGAAACAAGAGTGTCATCCACAGTCTCCTCATACACGGCATGGTCATCAATAAAACTGGAGGTGTGTACGGTACGTCTAATGAATGCTGACTTTACATGAAAATGCTCTCACTGGGTGACTTATGCATGTCCTTCCAGATCAGGGGTCAAGTTCTAAAAGGGCCAAGTTTCACTAGGAATATATCATAAATCACATATATCTTAATACCATGTGAAGATTATGTAGGCAGAGCATACTGTTGGGAAGGGCAAATTTAATGCATATAATAAATTAATTTTATAAAATAATTTTACAAGACATTGTTTTGTTATTTGGTATCTAGGCTCTATTTCCAAATTATATTCTGCATTCCATGGGATTTTGTCTTAAAAGGTGGAAAAATTCAACATCCGTCTATCAGTCAATAAATATTCCTCTGTTGAGAATAATAAGTTCTAGAAGACTTAGGACCATAAACATCACCATTTTCAGTGAGAAAAAAATATCAAACAAATGGCAACACTGTAAACTCTTATATTACACTTTTAATTAATGTTACAATGAAAGAACTCAGTCTGTTACATCTAATTTGGAATTATAAACATGCTGCACATTATTAGGATAAGATGACCCTTCTCGTATTTTGAGTTTTGAACAAAATAATTTAATAATCTTGAGACTTTAAATAATGATATTACTAGATAAGTGCCAAATCTTCTTTTTCTGAAGATGTTGTTTCAAATAGTAAATACTTCAAAATTGAGACACATTAAAAATCAGGAAAAAATCATAAGAGAACATTTCCCCTTTGTTTTCTTCAGTAAAATTAGGGGATAATACTATTAATATATTTTGACATTGTAATAGCAGAGAAAAGCATATGTTGGCAGTTTTTCATGCAGAGGAAGTTTGTAGAATATAGTCTTTACTTTGTGGTTTATTATCCTTATTTGAAATGAAATATAGAATGTTCCAACAATAATCAGGCAGCTTGCCATTGAGCCTGCAGCATTTCAAGAACCACAAAGGAAGAATGAATCATTTCCATCCACCCTTAAACCACACTTTCATATCTACCAATGATTTTTATAGCACTTGGGATTTGTTAATAGCGCATTAAAATGATTTCAACATTCAAACCTCTCGCTTACGATTGTTGATACCTCATTCCTCCAAAATGACCAGCTAGTCCAGCCAAATCTTGATTCACGTTCTACCACAAACCATCTCCAGTTCCACTAAATTTGCTGGTTTGCATTATTCTTACTGATCGACTGTTGCATTAACAACTCCAATTTTCATCTCTACTTGTCATAATTTAGTCAATAAAGATACTTAACTGAGGTGGTGACCTTAGCAATAGAGCTGTCTTCTAGGATCTGAACAACAAGTAAAGACTCCAGGCATGTGTTAAATCACACACGAGACCTTAAAGAGCCACAGCCACCCTTTGACCGAGATTCACACAGATAAGAAAATTGAGACCAAATGCAGTAAAGCATCATTTCCAATGAAATGATTTAGAGTCAAGCTGGTGTCTGGCATCAATTTGGAATTCGCTAAATGGAGTCACTTGATTTCTGTTTTAAATAAGGTCTATCGCTCTTAATGAGCCAAAGAAAACCTTTGATAAGGTTCTGTAAGGGCAGTTTAGTGAAAGTCTTTTGGCATTATTTTTTTCTAAAACCAAGATTTAGGAAACTGTTAATGACACTCAAGTATGGATGTTATTAATCACCTATATGTTAATAAGATATCAAAATAGATTTTTTTAAAAAATTAGTCATAGGAAGTTGTCAGTAAAAATAGAAATCTCCCAAAACCAATTAGTCTGAGGCTTTTCTTCCAATGTAGAAAATAAAATGAATGTATGTATATATAGGTATGTATATATACATATGTATAAATGAAATTCCCTTTATTCAATGTACACAATATCCAAGCCATACATTTCCTCAAATAATGATAACATCTTGGATTTATGTAGTGATATGCCTAAAGGGAACCAAAAATATTCTTTATTTTAAAGAATAAATTATTGCTATTAGTAGCAATTATATTTATAGATGAAAGCTTTAATACATAAAAAATATATAATTTACCCAAGGTCACAAGTTCATCAGCATTAAAGTCAGATACAAATCAAAATTTGCTGATTTATAATCAGATATTTAATTAATTTGACTAAGAGTCTTAACCTGGAACCAGGACTTTCAAGTTCCTTTCAATATCTTGAAATTAGGTGTAAAATGGCATCTATATGTGTGTATTTCTCCCCTGGGAGAGGATCAGATTATCAAAAAGGGTCATGACACAAAATATACTAAGTACTACTTTATTTGACTAATTCATTTATGTGCTAGATTTGTGTAAAAAGTGATCATATTCATTTCCATAATAAATTTAAAGTTCAGCCAAAGTTTTCAAAGGGTGTTCTAGTAGTTGATCTAAATTAATGTAGCTTAGTAAATAACTTTGCAGAGAACAACTTTGATGAGGAATCTTTAGTTGTTTTCACACACCTTGGCATTTAGACTTAATGTATTACAGATTCACTTAAGCAAATATTACACTGAAACAGTTAAATGTATTTAATTTACATTGCCTACATAACTTTTGGTACATAATGAAAACTTCATCTTTGCATTATTGCAATTTAATTGCAACAAAATTGTTCATAACAATAGCCAATATTTTCCCCTACAATGTGTTAAATCAGATCAGCTGTTATTTACTTATGGAAACATAACTGAGTTTTTTCTTTTCCATTTTACTTTTTTAAAAAATCATACATACATAAAAATACTTTAGAATATAAAATATTAAATTCATATTATCTAATTGTCCTGTGGAAATGTCAGTCTATACATTTTTAATACCAAAATGTAAAAGTTAGAAGTAACTTAATTTTAAAGTGGTCCTAAAGATAATTTGAATTTGATTGTAGGTTGGATATATTTACAATTGTTCTGTTAAAAATTTATATGCCATCTTCATACTCTTTCAAATGGAGTTGTACAATTCTAAGCATTCAAGCTTTGAATTCTAAGCATTTTGCCTGTGCATCAGTTTTCTGGCACTATAACAAAATACCTGAGATAATTAACTTATAAAGAGAAAAAGTGTATATTGGCTCACAATTTTTAAAATTCGTGCCCATTTCTTTGGACCTGTGGTGAGGCAGAAATATGGAAGAAGCATGTGGTAAGCAAAACTGCTCTCCTCATAAGCTAAGGAGCAGAGGGACGGGAGAAGGCCAGGCTCCTGCAACCCCTTGCAAGGACAAGCTACCAATAACTGAAAAACTCACACTTGGTTTCACATCTTCAATGTTACACCATCTACCCCCAGTACCACACAGGGGACTAAGGATTTAACATGTGAGCCTCTGGGAATATTCAACATCTAAATTATGACATACTTGTCATTTAATCCACTCTGGCCACTTGATGACATCTACACAGGCTTAATCGAATCATTTAGATTCATGCTGAATGTCAGGAGCTTTTCCATAGCATTCAAAGGCAAGAAAGTCACCAACCCCCACTTGAAGTTGGCCGAGCCTATATACCACAATTCAGGCCTTCCTATCCAGAACTCAAATTTTGGTTTATCTTCAGACCAACTGAGTTACAAGTCAGTAACCTGGAATTCATAGAGTCCCCACAGTAGTTTATGTTTAGAAATCTCTAATGTGCTTCTTTTGGAAACATAGGAAGCATTTTGATGAGCAGAATCATGAGTTCATGTTCTCAGAAGATGAGTAGAGTACATCTTTCCTTACGTATACTCAGCCCATCCATCAAGACATATCAGGAGATGTGAGTCAAGAAATCCTTGCCCAGTAGAGCACAGGGTTTCTCCATAGCTGACTGAGAGGGTAAAGTTTTGTTTGTAGACACAGCTTATTACTAAGGCAAAAATTCCCAGAGGTACACAGTTCCACAGTGCTGGCATCCAATTAACAACAAAGTTATCTTCTTCTTCCATAACTATATGTATCAATTTTATCCAATTGAAAATTTATCAAAGGAACAATTATCTTCATCTATATTTTTTGAGTGATGGGTCAAGAAGATAATTATTGGCTTAAGCAAAAGTTTAACATTAAGTATCAGGTGAAATGTTAAGTGTAAAATTGATCGAGGCTAATCTTCTTTTTTGAATCTCATATATCATGTTCTCCAAAATGTTCTCTGCTTTGAGAAAAGAGAGATGTAAGAGACCTGCTCTGCAACTACAAATATTTTCCCCCATTTCAATTGCTGAGCTCTATCATCAACTGAACAGATCATAAGACAATGTTTCTTGACTATGAGATCAGTGGCTGGACCATAAACATCACTAAATAGAATAAAGATCATTCATGTCTGTAGTCAAAGTCTGAAACAGGGAAGAAATACATATAGCTGCTGTAATCATGATATTGTGTGATCAAGGGATGCTTGATACAAAACTAGACCCAAAAGAAACCTGGAATGTAGAAAAGGAGGATGTATATTGGTGAAGAAGACTGAAAGGGGGCTCCAGATGTGAAAGGTGGTCTCCAATGGTGCATTTTTTGCAGCTAGACTTTCTCCACTATATCTTTATTTCAGGGATACCAAAATGGATTTCTCTGGATAAAGACAATATCCTTAGAACTAAAAGGACAAAACACATCTGCTTTTCTGCAGATGGTTGCAGAAGAAGCAAATATTCCTTCAGTATGGAAGTATTTACAAAAGCAAATGTTGGGCTGGGGATTTAGCTCAGTGGTTCCTCACCTTCCTTGCAAGCATAAGGTCCTGAGTTCGATCCCCAATACCAAAAAAAAAGCAGATGTTACTGAAGAGACTAAATGCTGCTATACTCATCCAAGTGGATGGAGATGTATCCCTTGTTATGGATAAAATCACTAAGCCAACTAGTCTACTAATGACAGCATGAATAAACTAGGTCAGATATGTCAGCAATTGAAGTCAGACTGAATATTTAAACTGTTCCTGAGGTACAACAGACTTAGCCTTCAAAAGCAATACACTTTTCTTTACAATTGATTGTCATAATCTTTACTACATTTCTTACCTTTATTCTTATGAAAGTGCCAGTTCATCAAACACGTATATTTGTTGTCTCCTGAAAACAAATCCGAACAGTCTGCTTTATATTCTTCACATGATTCCTTATTTTTAGACTGCTCTCCACCATTTCTCTGCTGATTCCAATCCTTTCCATTCTTATTCTCAGTAAAGCTTTCTCTGATTTCTAACTTGGGCTATAATTTTATATGTCAGATATCTGCATTTGATATTTACATACATTCTACTTTACTACAAATTTATGAATTCCCCTTTCATTGTTATGAGAATGTCCTATTTGGACTCAGATCTAGTCTCTGACTTGTAGCATACTATTTATATGCTATTGAGAAAGTCACCAAACATCGCCAACAATTGTCTCCTTTTTGGTAAAATTAAAAGTGAGATTATTTTCTTTCCTTTCCCAGGAGAACTCTAAGAAGTAACAAATTAAGCCTAAAACAAATGAAATTTACCATCATCAGCAATGCATTTTTGACATTTTAGTTATCATCTATATAGTTAGTTATTATCTTTTAGAATAATATTCTGGAATATACATCCTCTGTGAATCTTCAACATCTTTGTCAAAAACTATCCTTTCACTATGGCAATTTGAGGCATCTCTTATGTATCTGGCTCTCTCAATAAGTAAGAAGTTTGCAAAGCTAAATCTATATTTATTTTTACTTTGAATATCTATCACTTAGTACCTGGCAAACCCTATATCCCCCAAAATGTTATAAACTGAAGTAAATTACTAATATATAGATAGATAGATAGATAGATAGATAGATAGATAGATGACAGATATATAGATAGATAGACCTTTACTACACAGCACAATGTTTTCTTGTACTAGGTATAAGTCACTATTTTTGCTGATTATTTAAATTATAAATTATGTGTTATTCTGAGTGCATTTTAGAACTTATTCTTATGCTGGATCAGTTTAGTGTGGCATGTGGCAAAACAATTCTTTTTACAACAAATTAAGTACTAGAAGACAGTGAGAAAACTCTGCCAGCATAACTGTAGAACACAATTACAAAATATTGCAATGTACTTAAATTAGCTATAAATGTATATTGCAAATTCTAGATAAATAACTAAAAAAGTAAATGTATAAATGCTATATTGTGAAAGGGAAGGAAATTAATTATACAGTATATAGTATTCAGTTAGAGCAAGAAGGCTCAAAAATACTGTAAGACAAGAATTCTTGACAAAATAGGAAAAAAAGCCAATAAACAGAAAATGATAAAAATATATAGTAAATACAAATTCAGTACATCATAATCCTCTTACATGTCAATTGTCTAAAAAGCAGTTAAAACATAGGAACTCTCAGGGTTGATTTTTAAAAATCATAATGGTTATTAATCTAGAAAAGTCCACTTTACATATAATGATTACCTATGAAGTGAAGGGATATAGAAATATATATTGCTCTTGCTAAAATTAATTAGAAACATTGCACTCACTATATGAATTTTGGACAAAACAAGTTCTGAACAAAGAAGATTAGTAGGAATAAAGAGTAATTACATAATGATAAATGAGTCATTTTAAATACTATATCAAGATACGTGAGGCAAAATTGATAGAATTGCAAGGATAAATAGATGATTTCACTATAATAAAGATCTCAACCTTGTATCAATGTTTGACAGATCCAACAAACAGAAATAGAAAGGAGACATTTTTACTAGTCCTATGTATATTAATCAAATACTAAAGTAATATTATGAATAACTCTTCATTCCCAAAGTTGATAACTTAGATAATATGGGCCAATTCTTTAATAGACACAATGCATAAAACTTCACTTAGAGATAAAACATGTAAATTGGCCTGCATCTTTTTAATAAACCCATGTGGCAATAGCATTTTTTGCTTTTGTAGCAAATAAAAAGCCATTACCAGATGGGTTTTATGGTCACTTTTATCAAATTTTTTGGGGTTTTTTGGTTTTTTTGGTACCAGGGATTGAACTTGGGACCTTGTGCTTGTGAATCAGGTGCCGGAACCACTGAGCTAAATCCCCAGCCCACTTTTATCAAATATTTAAGGAAGAAATTTTACCAATTTCTTCAATCTACCTAACCTCACTCTATAAGGCCAGAAATACCCTAATACCAAAATAAAAGACATTACAAAAAGAGAAAGAAACAAATCAATATCTCTCATAACTGTAGATAAAACATTTTTGACAAAATAACAAAAATATAAATTTTTATAAAAATTTATCATGATCAAATAAGTTTTATTCTAGGTATGATAGGCTGATTCAACCATACGAAAACAAATTAATATAACCCTTCACGTCAACACACTAAAGAAGATAAATCACATAATCATCACATCCTAGAAGAAGAAAAGGCATTTGACAAAATCCAATACCCATTCATGACAAAAATTCTCAGCAAATTAGAACTAGAGTGGAACCACTTCAGTCTGACAAAGAATATCTATGAAAATTTGTATAGCAATGTCATATTTAGTGGTAAGTACATTGATGCCTCAGTTCATGAACACTTTTTTTTGCAAACAATTTGGTTCATAAACAGAAGTGTTTGACAAAATTTTGTTTTTGTTTGCAAACCCTGAATTGGATGACAAACACAATTGCAGTCATCTTTCTCACACAAACACAAATGTGGCCATCTATTCCAAAACTGTAGAACAAATTAAATTTGTGAACTGAGGTACCACTGTACCTATAATCTCGCTCTCCAGAAAGAAGATGAGGATGTTCTATATCTCCACTACTTTTCGACAAAGTAAATGAAGTTCTGGCTAATGCAATAAGACAAGAAAATTAAAGGAAAGGGAATGAGAAGGGGAAGGAAGACATTTCCTCTGCTGATGATGTGATAATGTAGAAAATTCTAAAGTATCATCAAAAAATTTCCCAGTTCTAAATGACTATAACAAGGTTATACGAGATAAAGTTATTACATCAAGTCTGCTTTTTTTGAAGGGGGTCAGGTGAAGTGAGACAGGTTATGAGTATATATAGTTCAGGATGTTCTCAAATTCAATATCAAGCCTAGGCTGGCTTGACACTCATGGTGATCTTCCTAACTCCTAACAGGGATTCCACACATGTATATATCATATATCAGCAATAAAAAAATGGGAATTGAAATTTGAAAGTTAAAACATTATACCATTTTAGTACTATTCTCAAAAATGAAATACTTAAATATAAATTTTATAAGACCT